>MWMN01000001.1:70746-384769 GCA_002968875.1 Cordyceps cicadae | reverse complement strand
AAAAAAAAAAAAAAAAAAAAAAAGGGAGAGAGAACGCACTCGGCTTGTCGGACTTGGAGTACTGCTTCAGCTTGGTGACAAAGTCGTTGAACTCGGCCTCGCGCTCCGCCCGGCCCTCGATGCTCTTGCGAAGCAGGTCCGGGTTGTACCGCGACCGCAGCTCGTCCTCGGTCGGCACGACCCAGTAGGTCAGCGCCGGCCCGCCGACGCTCACCGCGATGCCCCTGCGCCCCCGGACCATCATGTCAGCCCCGGGTTCATCCATGTTTGATAGGTGTTTTTGTTTCGCTCGTGCGTTTCGAACCGAGCCGCTTGCCCGGCGTTTTTGTTTCGTTGGAGAGACTCACGCTACGATGACCTTGGTCCAGAGACCCCAATTTCTTGGGCTCGGCATGGTTTTTGTGGCTTGTGTTGTTGGGTAGTATGTGGATGTATAGCCGTTTGTCAAGTGTCGACTGATCGCATACGTCGGCTGTTTCGGAGAATTGATGAACGGCGCTGTTTCGAGATGTCGTTGCTTGTAGAAGTTGTAGGCGTCGCTCGTTGAGCTTGTGACGTGATGGTTTGGACATTCTTACCCTGCCGGTTACTGCCGCGCCTAGTTCGGAAGGCGGTCTGTCGCAAGTCGAGCACATAACTTCAGACCGATCAGATTCAAGCCTGGCATCTCAACCAAATCAACACACTTAGCTGTTATGTTTAGCTAATCAAAAAAAGCCCCTGCCGCTGAATAGGAATAATTGTACATGATATCGTGAAAGCAATCCGGTCCCTGCGGCCGCTTATACTCCGTCGCCGTCATCAGCCCGGCTTCCCACGACGTGTACCCTGCATAAGTCATGTATTACATTATCGTGCAATCCCCTTCCTG
Source organism: Cordyceps cicadae (assembly GCA_002968875.1). NCBI lineage: Eukaryota > Fungi > Ascomycota > Sordariomycetes > Hypocreales > Cordycipitaceae > Cordyceps > Cordyceps cicadae. Next base: position 383,898 of record MWMN01000001.1, on the reverse strand, counting down.
CTTCTCGATGCGACTTCGGGAAATGCGTTCTCTAGCCCGAGGGGCGCCTGTCTTGCCGACCCTCTTCAATTCCTCGAGTCTCTCTCGTGCCTTGGGGAAGTCTTGAGCTACGGTCTGTTAGTGACTTGCCCAGTTGCGAAAAAAAATGAACCTGTACACACCTGCAGCTCGCCAATACCATCTCTTTGCATCTTCCAAGTTTGGTGGGATGCCAATGCCCACTTCCGTAAAATATCCCATGGCGAATTCCGCCTTGGCCAGGCCCGCCGTGGCCGCCTTGCGTGCCCAGAGATAGGCCTCGGTGTCGCTCTGGACCATGACCCCTTCGCTGCCTGTTAGATACCACCCGCTTAGCGCAAGCTCAGACTGGTGCTCTTCTTGTATTGCAGCCTTCGAGTACCACACAATCGACTGCCGCGGATCAACGGGGCACCCCAGCAGTCCGTATTCGTACGTGCAGCCCAGACGAAATTGAGAAAACTTGTATCCGAGCTCGGCGGCCTTCTGGAATAGCGTCAATGCATAGCGTTCATCACGAATTAGCAGGTCGTTGGGTTGTGCTGATTCATACAGCAGGCCGAGCTCATGAAGCGCATGCGGATTGTCCTTATCCGCCCTCTCGGCAGCTCGCTTCAGCCATCCGACAGCTTCTCGGGGATTCTTGCCTTGGCCGAGAAGCCCCTTCAGCATCACCATGCCTAGCTTGTACATGGCTGGCGGGTCGCCCAGCGTTGCCGCCCGCTTGTACCACTGCATGGCCTTGAGCGGATCCCGACGTGTGCCGCCGCCCTCTTCATGACCAATCTCGCAGCAAACCGCCGTACGGTAGGCTGCGGAGGCGTGTCCCAGCTTCGCTGCCGACTGATACATTGTGAAGGCTTCCTTTGTGTCTGGTTCACCAGTGAATAGACCCTTGCCAAGGCCGTCGGCCAGTGTGAACATTGCCTCCGAATTTTGATGGCTGGAAAGCTTCTTCAGGATTTTGTGCGCATCCATCAAGTATCTATCTTTGGCTTTGGCACGCGCGCGAGGATCCTGAATGTGCAGGACAAGAGCGTCAGAGGCCTCAATTAGTCTCTTTGCTAGTCTCAATGCCGATTCTTGATCTGCAGGATTCGTTCTGATGGTGAGCCTGAGCTGTTCTAGCTCCTGCATCGTAACAGGCGCTTTGGAGCCGTCGCCCTCTGCCATGTCTAGCGATGCGGAGCTTGGGGCGGGCAACCTATGGTGATGGTCTTGTTGACGCATATCCTGCTGCATGAACTGCTGCTGCTGGGGTTGCCGGGGTATCCCGTCATAGTGCCGCACAGGCGGCGGCTTGATGCTACGATTGACAATAGAATTGGGCATTTGCCCGGGCCGAACAGGGGTCGGGTGGGATGACGTTGAGGATATGGGTTGCGTGCCGGACTGGAATCCCGGGTCTGGCGGATGAGGGCCGCGGGTTGACGCTGGTGGCGCACTGGGACCTCTTGGGGGGACATTATCGTAGGATATCGCTTGACCATAGCCGTGATTGTAGCCTTGATCATAACTCTGATTGTGGCCCTGGTCGTGGCCCTGGTCGTAGCCCTGGTCATACCCTGGGCCATATCCCTGGCCATATCCCTGATTGTTTCTGTTATAAGCCTGGTCATTTTGATCATATCCCCGGCTGTTTCCTTCCTCGTAGCCCTGGACATTTCTTTGTTGATAGCTCTGGTCATCTCTTTGGTCATAGCGTCGGTCGTTCCTTTGTTCATAACCGTGGTTGTCGCCCTCGCCGTGGCTTTGCTTACTGGCGTGCTCAAAGCCACCGTGAGGAGGCATAGGGGGCATGGACGGGATGTCGCCGGCCATTTCGAAAACGGCCGACTGTGGCTCGCGCATTTCGGCCATGGATTTGGCATGGGTCAATTGCGGCACATGGTGTGCTCCTCGTTGTGGCTGCTCTAGCTGCTGTGCCCTGGGCTGATCGTATGAGCTCCTGGCGGGTTGGTAGCTAGGCGCAACCGCATGCACATCGCCTGCGACCTGACCTTGTTCATCATGTTGCGAGTCATAGTAGTCATCATACACATCTGCGACAGAGACGGCAGAGCTTTTATAGGGACCTGCCTCGTAGCCAATCCCATATGGCGCGTTGACTACTGAATTCTGCTGTTGTGGGTAGATTCGCTGCGGTGGTGGCCTGGTTCCGGTCGTCGTTGCCGGTCGCTGCGGTACGACCCGGCCAGCAGGTTCATTGTACGGCATGGTTTCGGCTCGCTGGTGTGGCGCTTCATTTTGCCGGGCATCCCGGAATGGAAGAGTCATGCTGCGCCCAGGCGGGCCAAAGCCGGCGGCCGGAGTACCTTGCCTAGGACTGGTAGTCTCGTCATAGTTTGCATAGCGAGGGTCTGGCTGTGTGGAATTGGGCACATTGTTGAGGCTTCCATAGCCGCGGCCCTGGGTCAGAGTGTTTGGCGCACCGCGATGGTCCCCGTATGCAGCATCCTGCTGCCTGTTATCGTGATATTGTCGAAATTGTTCTCTCGGTGGAGGTTGCCTAGCGTTCATAGGCGGACCGTAGCCTTGCTGCCCGGGGGGCTGGTAGCCTCGTGATTGCCCTCGAGGAGGGAGCTGTCTGGGCCGGGTATCAAGCGGTGGCCCATGATTTCCTGGGTATCCATGGTTTTCGAGGCTGCGTCTGCCATTCTGGCCGTTGGTGTCCATGGCTGCTGTGGCTGACTGGGAGCTAAGCTATAATAAACGGGCGTTTGCACGCGCCACCATAGCATAACAAAACGACGTGGAGGATGCAAGACTGCGAGGAGGAGTGCTCCGAAATAGGGGCCCGGGGCGGGTGGCAAAATCAAGGAGCCGGACTCGAATCTGGAATAGGAGTCGAGGTGCGTGCGGTATGATATGTGCGGTATGTTATGTTATGAGGGTGCGGGAAGGATAATTCTGGATGAGGTGGGCATCTGTTGTGTGGTGGTGGTGGGAGGGAGACTCTTCTTAGTCAGCCGCGACAGGGCGTTGTTCCGTGGTTGAGGGGTGAGGAGGGGACACTGGCGCATCTGTCTGTGGTTGTAGTTGACTGTGATCTGCAAGGCTTATACCATTTGTCGATATCTGCGTTCTTATGGCCAGAAGAACTTTTATCATGACGCAACTGGGTGATTGTGACGCCTTCTGAGTAGAGATCTGGCGCTGTATCAGTGGTGGGGGTCGACGAGTGACTTTGTTGCACTAGTAAGCTGCACACTAATGGAGGTACATACATGGTTAACTAGTTAGGCAGTACCTAACCTACTAACCTAACCTACCTAATAAGCGTGTACAACATCCATAACCTTATTGTAGGTAGGTAGGTAGCTTCACTGTAGCTTCACTGTCGGTAGGTAGGGAGGGAGGCACTGTCAGAATGCAGCCACCCAGATACCAACTACACCTTTTCCTGCGCAAATGCCTCGTTCGTCTGCCATCAAGTATCCATTATCCATTCACCAATCCGGAGACATCTCACAGGACTTTTCTTTTTCGACTGCCCCTGCTTGACCCAATGCCTGCGACGTGACAGAACGACCCCCCCTTGCAGCAGCCTGCCTGCTTGCTCGGATGCGCCGCGACATCAACCACTTGGTACATACAACACCAAGAGCAGCTTGCTGGCCAAGCCCGAACCCTGAACGAACGAGTTGGACAGTACCGATGCATCATGAATCGCCTGTGTCAAGTTTGCTCGCCAGCGTCAGAGGCGTCGGTCCCCAGGCTGGTTTCTGATGCCTGCCCTAGAGCAAGGGGCAACTCTGTCACAGAACCTTGTTGACCAGGGGCAGGCAAGCTTACTGGAGACGGGATGATTTGCTCCTGCATACTTGGTACCTTGACAGGCTTACAGCGAGCTTGTCCGACGGATGTGAGCGTGCTAGCCAGGTACTGGTTACCTCGGCACCAGTTGAGCTCGAACGCGATGACGGCACTGGTGGCATTGGTGGCCGTGGTGGCCGTAAGAAATAGGGATACAGGATACAGCATATACCCATCTATGATGGAGTCAATCCAGCACGTGTCGTCGGCTGCCTCAATGCTCAAAGAGTTGGCTGCACATGCTGACGCGGACAAGACCAAGTAGCTACAATGGAAGCGACTTTTTAACAACTAACTGACTTAGTTTGTGGGTTAGTGTATCTGGTGCGTAGAGCTGATGAGATTGAAATGATTTAAAGTGCGAGTACTTTCAAAATGCACAGTCAATTTGTCCATGCAACGCCATTGGACTGTCTGTCACGCGAGCTGCAGGCTCACCTTTAAGTCCACCTGCCTACATACCTTTTTATGTTTCTAGCTAGCACCGATAATAACAAGCAATATATTAAAAGATTGGACGATAACTAACCAACTTCATTTAGTTAGTCGGTTATTAGTACAAAATGTACTGGTCTTTTGGCTCTTGGCTCTTTTTCGCTTCCCAAAGCTTGATCCAATCGCCCCACTGACTGAGCCATGCGGATCGGGCGCTTGCGCATTGTCTATGTACTGGAAGATCTGATTCGTGTCTATTGAACTGTATGCGAGAGAAGCTCCAACCAGTCGTTCTAACTTCAGCATAATATTCCGGAAATGAAGGAGATTTTTTGTTGATTTTTTTTTTGGACTTTTTTGGAAAAAAAAAAAAAACTAAAAAAAAACTCCCCATGGTAATGTCTCACTCTGGCTCGTGTGACCCTTTTGTTATTATTAGGCAGCAAGGCAACAACAACCGCAGCTCCACCACCATACAGAAAAGAATACAGCGGTCAAGTTGTTCAAGTGTTGACAGAGAATTGCTACCAACCGTTACTCTCTCGTGTCTGAACCGTCCGCATCTTCGCCATGAGTTCAGATGCACATCTCCCATGAAGTTTTGGCAATGATTCTTTTGACCGAAACTCCAATGGTCTTCCAGGCGACAACAGCCATGATCCCCTAGACGACTCTGACTCGATAGCCTCCCCATCACCATCGATGAGATAGCAAATGAACTGCTGTACACTCTCCCATCTGCAGAGGCTCGACGCGGCGCTCTACTTTTCCCCTTGCAAAGCCAGCAAGCCTTCACCTCTCTCCAAAATTGACCGAAATGACCCGCAGAGCCTCGTCAAAGCCGTCAAAGCCGTCATAGATGCCGTGCCGGAAACTCCCTCGCCTGATCAAGTTCGGCGTGAGGCTAGCGAGAAATCTGCCGACATTCTTGCCGCTTACAAAACCTTGGGCGAGATACTCCAGCGCCACGAGGCCACGATCCAAAAGAGATGGGGCCAAAAAGACTAAGCAGCAGAGCCGGCAGATTCTCCTCAGCATTTGGCCAGGAATGCAAGCATCCCATCGTCCAGATTTTGAAGCTTTGCGTAACGAGCCTCGGGAACAGAGACTGCAAGGCACCAAATACAGGGATCACTTCCTGTTTCCCGACATCAAACTGCAGGGCCTCACTCAGCCTCGATTGATGGTGCTGCTCAATTCCCGAGGCCCCCCCTTCCACCTTTGCCGCCGCCGACATACCATCTGTCCGCATCGGTTTTGTAACCCTGACCGTGATTCAAAACTTTCTCCGCGATCATCTCATGATCCACCACGTGGCTGCTACCGCAGAAAAATACAGTCAGCTCATCGCAGGGGAAGATGACACAGACGTGCGTGACTTGATGGATACAGGCGGGCAGTTCAGGCCTGAGAAGGCCTTCTTATTTTGGAAGTGCAAGCTCTTGTCATGAAATTTTCAGTCGACTATTGCCACCAGGTCCTCCACGAGGTTGCGGCATCCGAGTTGGTTAGCAACGCCTGTCCCATCCGACCGGACCTCCCCCCCCTTCAGTCATGTGGGAGCTCGATCTCCACTACCCCTGGGCACGGATGTCCACCCGGCCGCGAAGAAGCACGCCAAGATGTTTGAAGAGGAGTGAAGGAAGTTGGGAGAGCCCTGGCATCAGATAATGGAAGCCGTCGCTGAGCCCAAATTGACTGCTGCTGGCAAATTCGCGTACCCCTCGCACAAGCAGCGGACACCGGATACGGTGGCGGCGCTGCGGGCGGCGGAGCGCAACCTGGACGCCGTATGGGCCAACATTGACGGAAGACTGCGGTCCGATGCGCCGGCACTGGCTAGAACCGCCGTGGGCCGGTTCCTATCGAAGATGCGCCTGCTGCGGCTGACGGCGGAGCGGGTCGAGCCGGCAGCGACGCCGTCGACGGACAAGAAGGCGGTGGATCGTGACGCCGGTATCCTCAACGTCTCACTGTCGACGCTGGGTTTGGGCCACCATGAGGTCAGCTCACGAGCTTGGGGGACGCAACTCAAGGTGAAGCCCAAGCCCAAAGGCATCGCGTCTGCGCAGCCGCCAGCGGTGGCCAATGTCCCGGAGGAGCCTGTCGTCGTCGATCCTCGGCCGAAATTCCGTGTCGACGCGCGCACTCTCAAGGTGTTCCGAACCATCCTCTTCAACACGGACGTGATGTCGACCCCAAGCTCGGTCCCCTGGAGCGGCTTCCTCCTCGCCATGGTGTCAACGGGCTTCCAGGCGGAGAAGCTGTACGGCTCCGTCTGGCAGTTTTCGCCGACGGAGCTGGACGTAGAGCGGAGCATCCACTTCCGCAAGCCGCACACCGTGGGTAAGATCCCGTTTGAGGTGACCCGGAGACACGACAGGCGGCTGGCGAGGGCCTAGGGCTGGTCGGGAGCCATATTTGTCTTGAGGGACATGTGATGTGTGGAGGGAAGACCGTCTGGTCGACGGGTGCTGACAAGGAGTGCCTAGGTCAACATCCTGTAGTCTGTGATTGTCTCTGGTCGTACAAGACCACCTCCAAACGCACCATCGATGCAGCTGTGTCTCCAGGAGTAAGTTCCAGAGCCGTCGTACAAATTCATTCCAAATCGGTGTCAGATAGATTAGATCTTGGCTAGTTTCAACGGCGGTCCTTGTTAGGGGAGGCTGCCTCCTGCAACGGATCTTGCATGTATCATGTAAAAAGTAGAAGGAGGGAGTAAAAGAAAGCTGCGAGGTAAAAGAAAGCTGCGAGGTAAAAGAAAGCTGCGAGGTTGTAAAAGAGCTGCCTGCCTGTGTAGTGCAGGTACCCCTACCGTTGCCTGCTAGTATGAGCCGAGGCACCCGTTTGCATCGTCATACTGGAAAAAGTTGCAAAAAAACAAGACGATTTTTCGTTGCATAATCCGGCAAAGATCTCAATAACCTTGCATAAAGTGACGAGCATCTCGACGGGCTGGTCTCGGGTGCGCATTATCATGTCTTGTGCACGCATCCTCATTCTCTCAATTTGTGCACGCAATTCTCCCAGTTGTGCAGCAGCAGTGCACTAGCTCCGCCCGTGATGAAAAAGCCTTGGCCAGACGACAACCACACATCAACTCGTCAAACAAACCGACTTGCCAACCCACAACCACCCACCCTTCATTCAAATTCATCGCATAGAACCTGCCTTGTTCAGCCATGGGGAAACAAAAGACTTTCAAAGCAGCCAAATCCCAACCTACCACCGCCACCGCACCACCACCACCACCACCACCCCCGGCTTGGCCCCGGTTCAACCCGCCGCTGCCCGTCGTCGACCTCGCGCCCACGCCGCACCCGCGGACCGCCCGCCGCGTCGTCACCCTCGACGGCTTCTTCCCGCGGTCGCTGTGCCGCGCCTACGTCGCGCTGCTCGCCACCCTCGCCCTGCAGACCACCCCCGGCACGCCCCGCCGCGGCCACGCCGTCCGCGTCAACGACCGCCTGCAGGTGCGCGACGCCGCCTTTGCGGCCGCGCTGTGGGAGCGCACCGGCCTGCGGGAGGCGCTGGCCGGCGAGGCCGTGCGCGAGCTGTGGTGAGTCGTGTGTATGGGATTTTTTGTTGCGGGTTGTTTTTCGCGCGATTGTTGACTTTGGGGGGGGGGGGGGTGGGGGGTGAGCCGATCGGGCTGAACCCGAACATCAGGGTGTATCGGTACACCAAGGGCCAGTTCTTTGACTGTCACTGTAGGTACATCTCCAGAGGAAGAGGAAGAAGAAGAAGAAGAAGAAGAAGAAGAAGAAGAAGAAAACGAAAACTAAACGCAGACGCAGATGACGAGTCCAATGCCGTCACCGTCGAGGTCGACGGAAAGCAGGTCCCAGCCCGCACCACGTGGACACTCCTCCTATACCTCACCTCCGCTGCCGAGGGATGCGTCGGCGGCGAGACCGTCTTCTACCCGCACGATCGCCAGTCCGAGGCCGAGGCCATCTCCGTCGCGCCCCAGACCGGCACGTTGCTGCTGCACAAGCACGGCGACGACTGTCTCCTCGTAAGCAATCTCGGAAACTCACGACAGAACTAGCAAAGAAACTAACATGAGATAGCACGAGGGCAAAGAGGTCCGCGCTGGAGAGAAATGGGTGCTGAGAACAGATTTGTGCGTCAAACGCTAGCTAATCATCAAGCAAACTAGAAGCGACGCAATATGCAAGCCAAAATTCACACATCCCCTAAATACTCGAGAATTGCCCATGATATCACCACTCGCCTCAGTCCTCGTCAGAGTCCTCGCACATCCGCAGCAACTTGTCTACCTTTGACTCTCGATACTCCAGATGGCGCGAAACCGGTCCTGCGCTTTGCATCGCATCCGTCGCTCTGGGCGCCTCGTTCTTGAACCTCTCATCCGCAGAAGAGGATTGTATGCTTGAGTCGTATTCGCACGGCATCGTCTCAAAGCTGCGTGCACTCTGTGATGGTGCGCGACTATCGGATTTCTCTTCTGCGGTGACATGTCTAGTCATCTCTGACTTGCTTTCCTCGACAGTTTCAAAATCAATGAGTTCAACTTGTTCATCAAGCCTAACGAACTTTTCTTTCGCTTCTGGCGTGGGTTTTGGTAAAATGTCGCCTTTGGTTGCGCCGATGCTTGGAGGGACGTCACCACCCACTTCGTGAGCTGACGCAGGCATTGCCGTTGGCATAAAACGAACGGTCGCTACCAGATTCGTCTCGAGCGGCTTGTAGCCGTGGCCCGAAGCAATCTTTACCAGAACCCAGTGAAATATCCATGGGAAGCTGATGAGCGGCATGGTTCTGGGTGAGAAGCTCAGGTCCTCAGCCCCGGTGTCGCTCAAGAAACTCTTGACTTCGTCTTGGGTTACCTTGTAGATGGCGGCGACAAGACACTCCAGCTTTCCACCCGCGTCTCCGGCTGCCTGTATGCACATTTCGCGGAAACGCTGCTTGACCGTGTCAAACTGCTGCCCGAGGTCCTCCTGGCGCTTGTAGTGCGTGCCCGCTGGGCCCTTGGTCATGGCCCAGCCCGAGTAGAGCTCAAATTCGGTGGCAATCTGGCACTGCTTCAACAGTCGCCTAATAGCCATGTCATACTCCGCCTTCATGTTGCGGGCCGTCTCCAGAACATCGCGGGTAAACTCAAAGCTGTCCACGATTCTCGAATCAAACTCATCCTCGCAGCTGGGAATGTAGTCATAATCTTCGTCAGCCACACGGTCATACAGCTTCCCGAGTGCATTGAGGGATTTGTACGTGTAGCCCTTCCGTTCCATGAAATGCGGCCACTTCTTTGGCCAGTATTTGGCTTTATTCCACTCCGCTGGAACACCAGTTTTCGGATAGTCGACCGCCTGTGAATGAAGCTCAGCAAGCTGCAAACCTAGAAGCGACATAATCAGCATAAGCGTCAAGGCATACCCCCAAAACATTCGAGCGCCTACATGTGCGAGATGCTACTCCAGTCTGGTCTGCATGTGCCTGATGCGCCACGGCAATGTACCCCAGAGAGTCGTTCTTCATATACCTGACGACAAAATTGCGCAAGTCGTTCACCTCGACATCCCTGTCCAAGTCTTGCGGCTTGACCGGCGTGGAGTGCATCGGCGGAGTATTCCAAATCTTAGGAATTAGACTAGGATCCCAGAGGACAAAGTAGTCATCGCCGTCCAGGTCGCCTCCTGAAAGCAGGCTTGGAAGTGATCGATCGCCTTTGGAGGGGAAAACAACTACATCCTTGAGGTGGCGTAGACGTGCATTGTCGACCGCCTGGACAACGCGGATGTCGCCGGCGTGTAATGATGGATTGCGACCAATGAGGCAAATTCCTTGAATTATTGTCGTCTTGCTTCGATACTTTCGGTCGCTGATTTGAAGAAATATCTGCGGAAGATTTGAGACATTCTTCTTGGCTTGCCTTCCTTCCGCCAGAGTAGAGTGCCCTCGCAAAGTGCCGGTCTCGTCGACGCACCCCATAACGAATGCACTTTTCTCGACGTGGATACGAGACTTCTCTTTCATAAGCTTCAATGACCAAGACCGCCAGAGATTCAGAAGGTTCTTGACAAAAGGGTCTTGAAAGTCGGTCTTGAGAAGCTCGGCTAGAATAACAGTCGTCTGATTCTCGTCGACGAATTTTGTCAAAAGATCAATGGCAGCAGCACGGTTTTTCATGGCTTCTTCATACTGATTAATGTGTGTATTCAGCAGCGCGAGAAAAGCGCTCTGGCTGACACCGAGGTACTCCAAAATGACAATGATCTGGCGATTGAGCGTCGCTGTCGTGGCCCTGGCAACCTTGACGATTTCAAGCGTGTTGGTCTCGGCGCTGAATTTGATCTGCGATTTTCGTAGACAGACTTCCATGTGCTTTGCATATTCACGAGGCCACACCGCAAGAACTCCCTTGGCACCACCCATGCGAAACTGAAACGCAGATGGGTTCCCTACGACGTCCAATTTCATCTCATCAACAACCAGCTTAGCCAGGAGCTCGGAGATGATGCCCACTCCATCGCTAAAGCACTCGCCCTTGACTTCGACATCGTCGATGTGGCGGATGGTGGGCACACGAACACCGCGCACCTCCCGGGTGGTCGAAAAGCATTGCCCAATGCGAGCTCCGAATTTGGCAATGTTGCGAATGTGGCCAAAGTCGCCCAGCCACTTGCGAATGTCATCGCACGACACATGTGCAGTCGGGCAGAAGAGCAAAACGCTCCCCTCTCGTAGCTGCGAATTCCCAAACGCTAGAAATTCATATGTGCGATCGCCGATCCGGACGCCCTTGTATAGCACTCGCAAAAGCCGCTTCCAAACATCGTCGTTGTTGTAGCGATCTTTCGCAATACGGTCAGACTCCGTTTCTGAGAGGAACTGCACGCGCAGGAACCGGTCCTGCAAGTCGCTGTATCTTCGCATGACGCGATTTGAGCTCTCAACATTCGGCATGTTTAGTTTCAGTGAAGTTGGCGTGACGTTGGCCTTGAACACAAGTGAGCAATAGTGCGGAATGCGCTTCTTGGCAGGTGTGTATAGAAGCTGCGCATTCTCAAAGATCTGCAGGGGATCCTCGATTTTGAGCTCTTTATCAGCCAGGCATTCCAATGTCTGGCTTGCCTTTGCAGTATCCAAAGCTGCCAACTTCTCCAGGAATACGGCACCAATGGCATGTTCCCTGAGGTATCCTCTGGCCACACAGACTTCCAGTCTGTAACGGACTGCGAAATCCAGGTAAACGTACTTGGCAGTGAGACCGAGATACTCCATGGTATTGGCAGCTTTGCCGGTTTGATGGTGATCTAGCACGTCCCACATGCATTGCCGGCCTCTTTCCAGCTGGAGAGTTGTCCGAACAGGATTTATGTTATACTGATCCAGTACCAGCATCAAGCTCTCCACTGCAGTGAGAGAATGCGCATCTGCTTCTTCAATGATGCACCGAAACGTTTTATGACGGGCAATATCGATGCACCGTCCCTCTTTACCTCTGCTGTAGGTTGATACCGGAAGCTTTTGTGGTTCAATGGTGACCTCATAAATGTCGGTTGCGCGCATCCAGGTATCGTTGCAGTGCCATCTCTTCGAGTCGGGCGGTATAATGTCCAGAACGTCAGTGATTTGCCAAGAGTATTCGATCAGCCCATCAAAAGTGATGGAAATTGTGCACCCCCGTTTATTTCCTTCCGAACAGGTATCCTAGACCTTGCTGATGGCGGAAATATCCGTGAATAGTTTGTATTGTCTCTTTCCCGCGAAGTACTTTTTCTTTTCGGGAAACTGGAAGTAAACGGTGATCGCTCCAGTGCGTGCGTTGACTTCCAATGAGAGATCCCCAGGCTCGGCCGAGTCGATGGTCTCGCTAATGACCATGGTATCATGATTGAGCAGACTACCAAAGTCCAAAGATTTGAGTCGCATTGAGATGAGGGAAGGGAGGCGTTGCTCTTCACTACTCCTTGTACTCTCGCGAGTCCCATTGAACACCTTCAAGTAAATCGTCACTGGCTCTTCATCGTCCTCTAGATAAAGATCAAATCGACCGCTTTGCCAGAACTCGACTTCGGGGGGTGGGGCAAAAACAACTCTTCCAGTGGCGTGTCGATCCCCAGGCCGAGGCTCGAAGATGTCAATAAGTTCAATATTGCCCCTCGGCGAGAAAGCTTTGTAGAGTTGTTGAATCGTGATGTCCTTGGGCATTTTTATTAGGTCCAACGAGACAGACCTCTTTTCGGGGACGGACTTCCGCGTCGTAACATGGTTATCGATCGGTTTGCGCGAGGGGCTTCGTGAGGTATCGGAGAGCCCTGGATTCTTCCATTTTGCGGCCAGTTGCTCGGGAAGTTCCGTGTAGTAAGTCGTCATTGGAACTTTGGAGAGAAAGACAAGCAGAGAATGAGGCTGAAGGTAAGAAAACGAAAATGATGCTGTGCAACCGAGAGATCTCCAGGAACATGAGAGGAAAATGTGTTTTGAAGCAGGTGGGGGGAATGTGATGGCGAGGAAGGTGCAGGAGGAAAGTGATCTTTGTGCGTAACAGATCAGAAATGTGCAAACGGGATGCATTGGCCGATGCACTGTGCAAACGGAATAACCGAGTATTGCTGTTTGAGTATTAGCTGTTTGTGCAAATGTAATATGCAAGTACTGGCTGTTTGTGCAAATGTATAATTGAGTGTTCAGCTGTTTGTACCAGTTGCCAACCAACTTCGGTGGATCATGCAAACGACGAATTTCAGCATCGCCTGACAAGTCTTAGCAGTGGATAATGAGGTACACGCTTTTCTACTCCAGATTTCCCTGCTTCGCCAACCTCCGAATAGGCGTTACCGCCACCTCCGCCTTCGTCGCGTGCATCTCCTTGGGCAGCCACGGCACGTCCATGATCTTGCCCGGGTTCAATATCCATCGCGGATCCAACGACTGCTTGATAGCCGCCATCACGTCCACCGTCTCCTGCCCAACCTCCTTTATGAGGCTCTCCTTCTTGCCCCAGCCGACCGAGTGCTCGCCCGTACACGTGCCCTCCATCTCGAGCGCCCGGTCCACCATGTTGTGCACGCACCGCGCCACCCGCTCGCGCTCCTCCGGGTTGCCCCGGTCGTACATGATGCTCTCGTGAAAGTTGCCGTCGCCGACGTGGCCCAGGATGCTCGCAAACATGCCCAGGTTGTCCATCTCCCGTTTGCTCACCTCAATCAGGTCCGCGAGGCGGCTGAGAGGCACGGCGACGTCGGTGGTAACTGTCCATCGTTAGAGTCATTGTCATCGCAAGCAAAGGGAGTTGCTGCTGCTTACAAACATCCTGGTCCGTCTTCCGTAGGGCAAGCATCGACCACAGCGACTCTTTTCTTGCCGACCACAGCAGCTTCTGCTCCCTCTCGTCCTTGGCAAACTCAAAGTCTTGGCCGCCGTTTCGCGACGTGATGGCCTGCACCGTGGCGATGTGCTCGGCGACGCTCGCCTTGGACCCGGAAAATTTGAAAAAGAGTGTGGGCAGCTCCTTCCAAGTTCGCGGAGCCGTGCGGCCGCTCAAGTTGACGACGCGCATTTGCACGTCGTCCATGATCTCGAGACACGCAACCGGAACGCCGGCCCGCATGACCCCAGCGGCTGCGGTTGCGGCCTCGCGGATTGTCGGAAACGAGACGACGCCAACAGAGTACGTCTCTGGGATCACGGCTAGTTTCAGCGTGGCTTGCGGCTGTCAGTCAGCGGTCTGGGCAGGCGGCAAAGACATCTCGACATACCTTCAGTCACGATCCCCAGTGTTCCTTCGGAGCCGACGAAAAGTCCGTTCAGATTGTACCCAGCAGAAGATTTGCGTGGTCTCCTGCGTGTCTTGATGACCTGTCCGTCCGCCAACACCACCGTTAGGTTGATGACCCAGTCCTTCATCGTGCCGTACCGAACTGCGTTCGTCCCTGAGCAGTTGGTCCCGATCATGCCGCCAATCTTGGCCGTTGGGCCGGGATCCACTGGGAAGAAGAGCCCCGCGTCCATGTCGGCCAGCTTCTGGTTCAGATCCTGCCAGCCGATGCTCGGCTGTACGACGACGTCCATGTCGTCCTTGTTGAACTGGATGATGCGGTCCATGTAGGCAAAGTCGACGCTGACGCCACCATAGGGCGCGGAAAAATTACCCTCGAGGCTCGTGCCCCCAGAGAAGGGGATCAGAGGCACGCGGTGCTTGTGGCAGATCCTGGCGATGGTTGCGACGTCCTCCGTACTCCGTGGGTAGGCGACAGCCACAGGCAGCGTCTCGAGGTTCACCGTTGACCATTCAGAGTACCCATGAGCCCTGAGGTCTTCATCGTCCGTGGATATAATGTCTTCTTTGCCAAGCTCCAACACGATCTCGTCGATCGCCTATTCTGTTTGTTAGCGATGTTGTCTAATGGTAATGGGTAGACTAGCCTTTTGCATTTCGGACGGCGTCGCAAACCGCTCCTCATCCCCAACAGAGCCGGAATTTCCAAGATGAACCTGGCTCTTGCTGTTGTCGGCCTTCCACTGTGCCAAAGTCCACCCGATAGCTCCAGCTGCTGCAGCAATGCCTAACACAGCACCGCCAGACCAAGCAGCGGTGAATCTGGCCCCAGTAGTGGTGGTGGACTGGAATCTGCGGCTGGGTACGGCGAGGCGCCGACCACGAATGCCTAATCTACATGCACGACGCAACATGGCTGCTGTGCTGTGCACTGTGTATATTGCATCAGAGGGAATCATTCCCCGCGTTCTTTATACATGCAGGACCACGGAAAGCCCATTCCGATGTCGGTTTGCATTCCTCCGATGGTCTGGTGTAAGCGGAACGCTAGCCCCCACGTTTTCCCACGCTCACGATGCGGGGGTGGGTGCGGTGCCGGATACCAGACCGGCAGATGGACGGCTGGCTGGGAGAGGAACGAAGCTTGCAAATGCGATTTTAGTAAATGCCGCTTTACTGCAAGCTTGAAGCGCGAGTGCAGACCATTGTGAATGGAGAGGCACTCTCGCTCAGCAGCTTCGGTTCAATTGGTGTGAGCTGATCCCAACATGCCCATGAAATGGGATGAAAGGTCGGTCGGTGGGTCACATCACATCGCAAGGCAGCCACTGCAACCATTCTTGGAAGATTCATGTTTTCTCATATTTGCCTATGGCTAGCTTATAAAGGACGTGGTATATCGTCCCCGACAAACAGAAACGTCAAATCCGTGACTCCTGTACATGCCATCTTTTTTTTTCGTCATGCCCACCCCAGCTACACCCAACGCACACACATCACCATCGTGACGCAATTAGTGGGCGAGAGCACGGCGGCGGTCACGCTCCTCAGCGATGGTGAGCTTGACACCCTTGCCCTTGGGCACCGAGATCCAGGGCTTGTCCTGGCCGATGACGAAGACGTTGCTCTCACGGGTGGCGAAGGTGTTGTCGATGGCGTCCTTGATGTGGACGATGGCGAAGCCGCCATCGTGGCGCTCGCGGTGGGTGATGACACCGATACGGCCCATGTTGCGGCCGCCGGTGACCATGGCGATGGCGCCGGTGTCGAACTTGACAAAGTCGGTGATCTTGCCGGTGGCCAGGTCGATCTTGACGGTGTCGTTGACCTTGATGGAGGGGTCAGGGTAGCGGATGCTGGCAAGGTTCTACTGTTAGCAAAAGCGCGACGGATGAGGACTTCACCACTACAGTTCGTTGGAGGAAGACGGTGGGAGGTTTCGGGAGAGTCTTGGTGGCGGGTCTACGGCGAGGTGTCGGCACTTCCCCGTCGCCTTCCTGACCCTGCCGCAGCAGGCAGACAAGGCAGCAGTTCTAGTAGCCGCCTCTGCATTCTCCATTGCCAAGTCGTGGGGATGTCCCATAATAGGATGCCCAGTCGCGGCGAGAGAACATGATTTTGCGTAAGATTACGCGCCCAAAAAAAAACAAGTCCCCGAAATCAACCAAAGCTTGATCCAACGGCTGAATGATGTCTGACAGAAACTCACGTTCTGGCATCGTGCGTGACCAAGAATGGGATTCCGCCCTTGCCGAGCTGGACGCGCTTGACCTTGCCGAGCTTGTACTCGGCCTCCTCGGCCTGGATGCGGTGGACGGTGAAGCGGCCCTTGGTGTCGTAGATGAGGCGGAAGTTCTCGCCCGTCTTCTCGATGGAGATGACGTCCATGAAGCCGGCCGGGTAGGTCATGTCGGTGCGGACCTTGCCGTCGACCTTGATCAGGCGCTGCATCAGGATCGAGCGCGTCTCGCGGTAGTTGAGCGCGTACTTGAGGCGGTTGCGGATGAAGACGATGAGCGGCATGCAGTCGCGCAGCTTGTGAGGACCGGCGGACGGCTTGGGGGCGTAGACGCCCGACAGCTTGTCCAGCAGCCAGTGCGAGGGCGCTGAGAGACGCTTTTGGTGCTTCTTGCTGTTGGGCGCGACGGGTCAGCACAAGATGTTTTCTTCTCCGGAGGAGGCTGCTCGGGGGGGGGGGCAGCGAGCCGCAGCATTGGTCTTCGTGGCATCAAAGACAGGTGCCAGAAGCCAGGGTTGCAATTCGATTCGGAGAGACGACTTACATTCCGCGGGCCATTTTGTCGGTTTGGCTGTGAAGTTAGTCGGGATGCAGGAAATCAGAAACTGAGGCAGGCTCCGTTCACCATAATCAAGATGTGCTCCGCTGGAGCAACGCACAATTTTTTCACCCTCGCTTGGCCTAGCGCCGTTTGCTGGGGGCTTTGTGCCCTACGACTGTAAAGTTGTGGAGTCCTCCGAAAAGTCACGCCTTAGCTCACGTGATGTTATCCTAATATCGATATCGGGTTATGTCGGTGGAGCCTCACTTGATTTTTTTTTAGGCCAGGGCCCCGCGCCGAGGTTCAATCTTTTTTTGGACAATGGGTCTGAATCCATGCTTTGCCTCTTCACATGCTAAAGTTGAAAGGATTGTAGATATGATGCCTGCAGGCATGTTATATTAGTGAAACTAGGCCATGAATCGCTTGCTAAACTGCTTTTGGTCTGTGGTGGGTTTCTGTAGATGCCATCAGCTGCCGACTTTTGGGCATGAATGAGTCTCTCATCTCCCCGCTGCTTCGAGAGTGGCTGACTAGCTGGGTCCGTTTGTGCCCATCAAGACTTGTCTGTGTCCCGTAGCCCTCTATATTGTTGGTATCAGTCAAATCAATCTGCCATGCGCCATAATCCCATTGGATATCCTGTTTAAATCCAAACTCCCAAGTCAAACCATGATCCGTAATGGTTGCCATAAAAACAAGTGGTGTGTTCGTTTGCGTTGAATGCACAATGATGCTAGCACCGAAGTGCATAGTCGTAGCGATCGCGACGAGGGTCCAAGATTGTAGCGGTGGGCGACGATGGACCCGAATGCTCGCCATGTCGGCCGTGGCCGTGAGCCATTCTGGGATCATCCAAAAGGAGCCTGGATATGTCCATTTCGCCACCCATGAACTGAGTCGCACCGGCATCCCCAAACTCAAAGCTGGTGGGGTGGGCATACTCGGTTTCCGTGGCATGACCAGGCCACCTAGGGGCATCATCGCGAGAGTCGCGGCGGCCATCCATGGTAGTCACCTTGGACCGCTTCAGCGAGTTGTCAATGGACATGTTGACGGACGGCTCCATAATGTCGTTGCCCCTGGACGAATCCTTGGTCTGGAAAGTGCCCTTTTCGATCCGCTGGTAGATGGCAGGGTATTTGTTGCGGACTCTGTCGCGCAAGTCGGTAGGCTGTCGTGTGGAGAGATGATAGCGAGGGTCGCGCTGAATCTTGGTCCACGCCGGCCCGTAGTGATCTAGGCCCTCTAGAATTTCACGATCATCCTGCTCCGTAAAAGGGCGGCGTTCGCGACGATGGGACTTTTTGAAAGGCCCGTGAATGCCAAGCTCGGCCAGGTCTTCCAGGTTCTTGCGATGGGCACGGCTCTTCTTTTGCCTGGGCGATTCAGAGTCAGTGGAGCTCTTGGAGCTCCTGACGCGAGTCTGTTCCTCGGCAATCAAGATGTTTTCCGAGTGCAGTCCCTTGCGAGGACTGCTCTTACTGGCCTCTGAGCGACGATCGGATCGAGAGCCTTTGCTGGAGCCTCGGAGTTCTTCCGGGCAGCAAGTGCGGAAGCGATCCTTCAAGTCACCAGCAGTGCGATCGTTGAATGTGAAATCAGGATCCTCCAGGATGTTGGTCCATCTACCGACGCCATGGCGGTTAACGCCGAGGAGAAGGTGATTCGTCTCCTCATCAGTCCACTTGCGCCGGGGTTTCGTGGCGCGCTTGCGGCCCTTTGAGGAGCTCTTGTCAGTCTCGGAGGAGCCGCGGCGATGGGATCGTTCGTCGGGGCTGCTGTGGTTGTTGAAGTCGTGCATCATCTTCATCTGGCTTGCATCGTTCTCGTAAGAGCTTGACGAGATGGGCGGGAAGAGCGCAGCGTGTGGCGGAGGCTCATGGAGGCCGTTGATGATGGGCGGCATGACGAGGGCCTGCTGTGTAGCCTTTTGCTTCTTGAGTGGCTGCGGCAGCTGGACAAAGTCGTCCTTGAGGTGCATCGTGGCACGACTGCGCTTCTTGTGGTAGGCATCGTCGGGTCCCTCGGGACTGTCATCCCGGTAAGCTCCGTGGCCTTGTCGAGATTCGCCCGAGTCGGAATCGTCGAGGAGCAGGCGGATGGGATACGGGTGGGACGCGCCGTGACGGCTTACATCGCGATCGAGCCGGGGCAAGGGTCTGTCGCCATGGCCGTGGAGAGGCAAGGCATGCAGAGGGGGGAGGTCGGCATGGGAGTGGTGAGGAGTCGAAGTCGACTCGTTGAGGAGATGAATGAGGCGAGGTTCGATGGTGGCCATCGTGGGCTGAGGGTCAGAGTGGTGGTGATGTCGTGGGGGGCATTGGTATCCTCGGAATCAACGGCTGGAGAAGGACGGGCGGTGACGGAGGCGGGCAGAGGGAGAATTAAAAAGGCGTCGAGGAATCAAAGACAAGTGGTGTCGTCCCATCCTCGGGGCCAGGATGGATCCATTTGCGACCGATGCAGCAGCACGAGCAAGCCCAAGGCCGAATGGAGGCTTTGCTGTCTGTGGTGGTGCGGCGGTTTGTCTTTGTTGCAGAGTCAGTGACACGTGAAACTGTCACATGGGAGTTAGCCGGGGCCGCCTACTAACGTTGACGTTGGGCCTGGAGTACCTACTGTCTGTACATGACCAATTCAAATTCGAGTACGGATACCTATTTCCAGGTACATGCTATACGAGGCATGCTACTAGCGAGTACTAGGTACTAACTACCTCCTAATAACCTTGCCAGCAAACAGCCGTCTTCCACCTCGCAAGCCCACTCTCCCCTCCCACTCTCCCCTCCCACTCCAAGTTGCCAGACCAGCCGAGTAGCCACTTCGCTTGGTCAGTTCCATTTGTTTATTACCTGGTATCCTTTTTTGCCGCTGCTCTCTCTCTCTCCCAGTCCTCCTACGAAAAGCGGCAAATCTCCGCCCGCTAAACTGACCTTGGTTCGTGGCCTGCTGGGGCCGGCACCATCCCTACTCTCCGTGTCTCCGGCGTCAGCGCACGACCAAGCTCATCATCATTCATCCATTGATCGAGGTCCCCCTTTGCCCTTCTCATTAGCTTATTAGTACAGTACGTACCGTACCCCAGAGGCAAGCAAGGCCCTTGCAATCAACAGGTTGCCAAGCGGCTGTTATCCCAGTCCCGTCTGTCCGGCGCGGGGACCACATGCACCGTGCCGTGCCAGCCACTCACTCTCACTCTTTCACTTGTGCTTCTGCCACGCCAGAACAGACCAGGCAACAAAAGAAAAGCTTCTGGCACACGCCCACTCGTCGCCCGTCGCCCGTCGCCCGTCGCCCGTCGCCCATTGCCCATTGCCCGTCGCTCATCGCTCGTTGCCCGTCGCTCGTCGCCTGACAAGCCGACTCTGCCTCTGTCTGTCTGTCTGCGTTGTACGGTTCATTCCGGGTATATCAATTAGCGCAGCTTGGTCGCTCGAGCGCCCCGAACCCAGCGAATATTGTGGATCGCGGCTCGGAGTCACAAGCTTCAAACGTTAACGTTGGCTGGCCCTTCATCACCGCTGGTTGGCTGATAAGGGACCCAGTCTGCGAGCTCTCGTCTGCAAGCATCTGGCAGTGGCAGTCGGTCGCCGGTGGCGTCATCTTATCTTGTTATAGTCCCGAGACAGAGTGTGCGTCGGTTGAGGCCCAAGTCGTGATACGAGAGAGACAGGATGGCCGCGCAACTGCCCACGATTCCACGGGTGACCTTTACCATCATCGAGCCCATTTCATTGTGAGTGCGCCCGCAAATGACAGCCAGCCAGCCTTGGCCATCGGCAAGGCTAATCTGGGGTCGACAATCCATGGGCAGAGTCGCCGGCTTTGTCGGGGCTATCTGGGACCCAGCATGGTTCATCGCTGAGCAGCTTCCCGACAAGCCAGTGCTGCTTCCCACGTCTGAGCACAGCACCGTCATGGCGCAGCAGCTAGGTAACATGTACCTCCTCATGTGCTTTGTCGGGCTGGCCGTGCTTGCGACAACTTCCGAGATTAAGGTGGTCAGAAGCTATCTCGTTGCGCTCTGGCTCGGTGACATTGGCCATGTTGCTTTCACATGTTTGGCGCTGGGCAAGGAAAGGGTGATGCAGCCACAGTCGTGGAACGCGATGACCTGGGGCAATATTGGGTTTACGGTAAGCACCTCTGTTATTATAATTGATCAAGACAATCAAGACGGACACCCTCTGTCCTCTGTGCGTTGTCTTGCAGGAACCGGTTCCGCTAATAACAGAGTTGGGGCCGAGGGGCTCTCCACCCTCTCTCTGCAGACGTTTGTTTTCGCGATGCGCTCCGCCTTTTTGGCAGGCCTTTTTGGAAGAGAGCAAGACGCAGTGTCCAAGGGCAAGAAGAGAGCATAAAAATTCAGTGTCGAATCGGCAACTCGTCCGGGTTTCTTCGGCGGGATGGATCGACAGGGCGTAACTAGTCGAGCAAGGTTTGTCGTTAACAAGCAGTAACTAGTAGCCAAAGCCAGGTCGAGCGAGGCCTTGGCGTCGGTCGGCTTTACGAAGCACCCCCAAAGCGTGGTGGACTGGGATCGTCTGATGAATATGAATTATTCCGCTTCCGCACCGTTTATTCTGGTGGCTTGCGAGGGGGGATAGCAGGTGTCGTGATATAGTTAGCAGTCGATTCTGGAATCACACCTGCGTATTGCGAATTGCCTGATGCCGTCCCGAAAATAACACCACCACATGTTACTTGGCGCACTCCTTGTTGGCTTGTCAGCCAACTTTGTTGCAGCGGTAGATGGATGATTGATGGGCATCGCAAGGGATGGCAGTTGATGGGCAAAGTCGTGCCCAGGATCAGCATGCGAACGTATAGGTTTGCGGACATGTAAAAACAACTGCTGTCGGTTTGCATTGCAGGTGTTTTTGGGTGAAATTTTTTTTTTTTTTGGCCGTTTGGCGAACTGGTCAGAGGCGGGTCTTGGAATCACCAGGGACGAGCTAGAAGGAAAAGAAGCCTCCTACCATGTGCTCGTCATAATTATAATTATTGTATGTAGTGGACTGCCGTTCATTTTGCAAAGACTTTTACTGCGGGAGAGATCAGCCTGTCGTGAGTGCTTCCAGGGACATCGAGGCAGATGTCCGGAGACGGATGCTGTGAGGGCATCTAGGGTAAGTACGAAAAACGCGCTGCGCCTCACTTTTCAAACCCCAGGGTACGAAAAGGGCGGTGCGATTGGAGATGTTGCGGAGCTGTTGTAACGGTTCTTGGGGGGATGCCACAGCAGTCTTGCGACTTTGCTCAGGACTCTGTAGTGGCTCAGCTCATGGCTTTTTAGTGGTTCAACTCGGAGCTTTTTAGTGGTTCAACTCAGTAGCAAAGAACGGCGTCCCCCCTTCCCACCTTTCCCCCCCTACCCCTAACCCTACCCCTAACCCTACACCTACAATTGAGAGGTACATTGACCCTACTTCTTGTCACAACAACAAACTTGTCAACAACAGCACACGCGCAGACCTCGTCGAATTTGGCTCTGCAAATGATGAAACAAATCTCTTGACCGCATTTCCGGTAGCTGTTTTCTCACAAGAAAAATTTTTACTACGGAGAGCCCACTTTTTTCCCCCTTTCCCCTCTCAACAATTCACTCGCAAACCTCCTCCCTCCTCCCTCTTCCAACGCACATTCACCCCCCAAGCGTTCCATCCGTTTGGCGCTTCATCCTTATCAAATCATCAAATCAATACCGCCATCACCATCAACACCACCATTCCCGGTTCACATCATGATCCCGCCCAAACGCGGAACCAAGGGCGCGGCCACGCCCGCGACTACCTCGCGCGAATCCGCGACAACGCGAAGCACCAGAGGCCAGCCCCAACAGAGCAAAACTGTCGCCACCCCGGGCAATCGTGGTCGAGGTATGGCGACTAGAACTCGGGCTGCCGCGCAAAACCTTCCCGCTTCAGCTACGCCAGTCAAGGTATCGTCCCTCACTCAAGATCCCCGTGCCCGCAAAGGCCCACCACCCAGCGTCGCCCACAGCGAGGTTGATATCCCCTCGTCGCGGCCGAGAAATGAAGACGACTCAGACGAAGAGACTGAGCTTGTCCAAAGCGAGGATAAGGCCACAGCCGGTCTGGCTGGAAGAGACGATGGAACCCTCCCAACCGAAAATGCGGATGGGGAGAGGGCTCATGACGAGGAGGTGGAGGATGATGGCGACGGCAACGGCGACGGCAAGGAGGTGGAGATGGAGTATGAAGACATGGAGGGGGACAAAGAGGGGGAGGGATACGAAGAGATGGCGGAGGACTTCGAGTCTGATGAGGATGCAGAAGAAGCCGACGGAGGAACAAAAGTCAACGAAGAGGACTTTCAATTCATGCGGCACAACCTTGACAAGCTATACAGTCATGCCAAACGAATCCTATCGCAGTATAGAGATTACGATAGCAGAGACGGGGTCTCGCGCCGAAGCTTCGAGCTTGATTTGGATGCCCTCGGCGCTGTGCGCAAGCATTTCGTGGTGCACAAATCCTACGAGCCCTTCCTTCAGTGGAAGTGGCTTCAAACCCGGGCCAACATCATCTCGGAGGAGGAAATCGCCAACTTCAAGAGAGTCCTCATCCTAGTCAATCTTGCGACTCTGCTCGAGGTCATCTATAATAGCAGCAAGGACGACAGGAAGGAGTCTCGGGAGGCCGATGCGGAAAGGCTCGGAATCATCGACAATGGCTTTCAAGACCTCCTTCTCGGCGGCGGCCAGGTTCCAATGACAGAGTCCCTTGCCAAATTCGCTCTCGACGTTCGAGCCGCACACCTCCTAGCCGCGCTCGCCACCGCCGAGACGAATAGCGATGCCCGCAAGAAAGCATTTCGCGTCTTTTGCAGCAAGACGGTCGACCCATCGTCTGAGCAGATACTTGAAGGTCTTTTAGGGGGGCCATACCTGTCCGTTGCCGGTCACGACGAGGAGGAGGTGAGCACCTGGTGCTACACACAGGTTGCCAGGTTTCTCAAGCGTACTGGCTCAGCCAACGCTAAATTTTCCAACTTGGCCAAGCTACGCAACGAAATCCTCTCCTTTGAAAGTCTACTGGCCGCCATAATGGAGGTCTACCCAGCGCTATCGGCTCGCCCTTCACGCGAGACCCAAGCCAGCGCGATGGAGGGGTTCGATGACTTTCAAGACGCTGTCAGCGAGATCCGCAGCAGCGACGACGAGTCAAATTCCGGCACGCCGCAGCCCATTGTGCGTATGCCAAAATCGCAAGCGGGTACCAGTTGGCTTAAAGATGCATCTGATGTGGAAATTCGAGCCCTCGAAAATATACTTCGCAGAGGCCCAGACGCATCCTCCTCTTCAGACCAGCAGGCCAACCTTGCCAATCCGCTGAATCCCAACGCAGCACTGCTCTCTGCCCATCCGTCTCGCTACTTACAGCCCACTGACCGAAACCCGCCGCCACCTCGCCAGCAAGGCAACAAGCACGTGCTTGACCTCACGGGCGACGATGGCGACGATGACGATGACGACGACGACGAGCACTTTGAAGTGGACAAGCGTCGCATCAGCCCTCAAGAGAAGCGTCGCCGGATGGACGAGGTGGCGCACGCCACGCGCGTAGAGGCGAGTCTTCGCCTGCAGCAGGAGCGAAGACAAAGGCCTTTCCCGAGCAGCTCCACCACCGCCGTCGGCGGTTTGACGCAGCCCACCGCACCGCCGAACGGCACCAACACCACCACCCTCGCCGCCGCTCCGGCCGGGACCAGGTCGCCGTCTCCGACCCCGCGACAGAAGGCACCCGTCATCATCATCGGCCGCCAGCGACACCCGTGGAGCGATCACGACTCGGCCGTGCTCGTGGCCAAGGTCGCCGAGCACTACGGCAAATGGGGCTGCATCGAGGCCGACGACGAGCGGAACCGCATCTTTGAGCACCCGCGCAACCAGCAGGCCTACCGCGACCGCGCGCGCAACATGAAGGTCGACTACCTCCTCCACGACCACCGCCTGCCCCGGGGCTTCGACGGCGTCTCCCTCAGCGGCAAGGAGATCCAGCGCGTCGTCAACGCGGGCAAGAACCCGATGCGCAGGGAGGAGGACTGGGACGACGCCTCGGGGCGTCCGACCAACACGGGGTTTGTGGACGGGCAGGTCGTCCAGACCCACGAGAGGAAATCCCGGAGAAGAGAATAGGGGGTTCGTCACGGAAATCTCTTTCGCTAAAAGGCAGGGAGGGAGTTGCCCTTCTATATTTTTGGACAAGTTTTCTTGGATGGAAATTGTGGTAAATACTGCCCTTGAGCGGGCTTTTTGACGGAATTCAGTGTAAAGTGCAGTCATCACTAAAGACAAGTGTAGTTCCAAAGATAAATGCAGCTCTGCTAGTTCATGACAAAACATGTTGATTGTATCTTGCATTACTTCAATCTGCCGCGTCCAATCAGCGCTCCCGAGATATTTCCCCCCCTCCAAGAACAGAACAAGACAAGGTGTATAACAAAAATAGGTGTGTGTTGCAAAAAGACAACCGTGGTCGCAAGATATCTTAGCGCGCGCTAACAAGGAAAAAAGAGGCCAAAGTCAGGTGTAAAAAGGTGCTTGGTGAGAGACGTTAAAAACCATGAGCAGACAACTTCGTAACATAAATCCTGATACAATGGGTATAGAGGATTTGTAAATGAAGAAAGAAGAAAGGAGAAAAAACGTGTCGCGTGACGCAGCGCATCAAGAGCGCTGCAGCGGATAAATGCAAAATAGTATGCTCAGGTTCCTCGCGGTGCATGGCCCGAGTTCAGAAGAAAAGAGGCAAAGAAATTGGATATAAAGACAGGGATGAGGATCAGCCGCATTGGTATTTTGTACCTCGACAGAGAGCTTGTGTTGGTGGTCATGGTATAAACTTGATGAGCAAAGGCAAATCAGCGTCGTAGATGAAGGTCCCCTAACGACGGCGGTACGAGTTTTCGCGGTGTTTGAGCTTGTTTGTTCGCCAGCCTTCATACCACTGCTCCTTGCTGGCCTCGCGCAGATCGGTGCGCCAGTCACTAAAGACGGCCTCTTTCAGGCGCTGGAAGTCGCAGTGCGTTTCGTTATAGGGGTCGGCAAAGCCCCAGGGGAATTGGCGACCGACGATGCTGGGCTCGTACAAGTCCGGGCTGATGGTCGAGAGAGGCAAAAACGGCAGCTCCTCCTCCTTGTTCTCCTGCGAGGCCTTGTGGCGAATCATGCTCTGCGACGAGACACGCTTGCCAGGAGAGCGCTTGATGGGGCTGAACTCAGGCGTCGTGTCGGAATCGCCGCCGTTCTCCTGTGGCAAGGTATCGGAATCAACATCGACATCTTCGTCCTCTTCGTGAATAATGCTGCTGCAATCGTCTTCGAGACCGAGAGTTTCGAGCGGGTCGAGGCCGCTTTTGCGGATGCTGTCCCAAACGGCGCGCTTGAGGACGTTCATGTGCCTGGTCGTGATGGTGTCGGCCTTTCCAATGACGGGGATCACCGTCGTCTTCCTATGAAGCGAACGCAGGACCTGGAGATCCATGTCGTGGTCGAGAGCGCCGGTGATTTTGGCAATGTCGGAGCGGAACCCATTTTGGTGGCCGTCGGCGTGCAACTGGGTCTTACGAGCGTTGGCGATGTTGCGATCGATGTGGGCGGGATCGAGCATGAGAAAGACGGCGTGAATGTGGGTGTCCTGCACGCCAGGGGAGCGCACCACCTTCATTTCTTCGGCAAAGGTCTGATCAAACTTGCTTTCGATAAAGGCCGTCATTTCTCGGAGCTGGAGATCGACGACATTTTTCTCGAGGCCTTCGGAGTCCCAAATGGTCAGGCCAACACTCTCGCCATCGATCTCGGTCTCGAGATAGTGGGGTACAAAGTTGCCCTCAGCAGGCAGCGGGGCCTGATACTCGGGCTGTTCCTGCTTCCGGGGACGGCGTCTGGGAGGCAAGGCGAGCGCAGTTTTGAGGAACTCAAGAAATGAGGTTTTACCCGAGTCTTTGGCTCCAATGACAAGAACACTGCCGGGTAAGACAAGTCAGCGATGGGTGAAACAACGGAGGAATACGAGCTAGCTAAGAGAGAATGCGGGTAGTGGCCGTGGTACAATGCCAGCACTTCACCCAACCGGGCAAACGAGTGAGACAATGTTCGAGTAGGTAGGTGACTGACTTACTTGAAAGGAGTAGGGTCCTTGCGACGACGCACCCTTCTAGGGCTGTTGATCGTGCTGATGGCACTGCTGGCGTAGCTGTACCTGCCGCGATGCGTCATGCTCTCGGTGGTGGCGTAGGGATCAAATGGCGGCGGCTGGACGGGGTGGTGAAGACCGGGGATTGGTGGCGGGGAGGCAGCAGTGGTGTAGCTGGGGGAGCTGGCGATGGTGCCAAACGAGGCGTCGGGGCGGCCAGCGTTGAAAGCGTTTGGCCCGTTGTAGGGCACTTGGTGGCCGTTGGATGAGAAGTGATCGGGATCGAGATGCAGCTGGGTGCTGAGGGCCTTGGACAGTTGTTGGCCGCCGGTGTTGGCGAAATCGGGAAGGCGAGGTGGGCGACGCTGGCGCTGGCGTTGGGCTTCGGCTTCGCGAGCGGCCTGAGCCTTCTTGCTCATGTCGCCGCTCTTGGTGCGCCGGAGGAGGTTGCCGAAGCTGGGACGCCGGTGAGAGGGCGATTCTGCGGAAGGCTCCATGGTGAGAGCGGGGAGGGGAGAGGGGGGTGGTTAAGCGAGAGACGTGAGGCTATTGCCAATGTGTTATGTGTTGCGCGGCCGTTTGTCGAAGCGAGGTGGGATGATGTATACAGGTGGGTAGGTAGCAGAGGGAGGGATTGTCGCGTGAGGAGTGTGCAAGCTAGTGAATGCGATGCAAATATGAACAAGGAGAGAAAGAAGACTGGATAAAAGAAGATGCAAAAATGCCGGCGCGTAGGAGGATGAAGGAGGGAAAACGGGTGTAAACGAGGCGCCCAGCCGTATATGTTTTCTTTTTTTGGCAATATCTGTAGCAGCTGCAGCAAAAGCACCAAGCGGCGGCGGTAGCAAACGCAGGGTCAACGGTGGCGCAGGGGGGTGTACGAGGCCTTTCTTAGCCACAAACGGGTGGCTAGTGCTGGTTTTATGTGACGCAGCAGGGTCGGGGTCCGAGTGGGTGACGTCGATGTGGTGTGACGGAGGAG
This sequence comes from Cordyceps cicadae, assembly GCA_002968875.1. Classification (NCBI taxonomy): domain Eukaryota; kingdom Fungi; phylum Ascomycota; class Sordariomycetes; order Hypocreales; family Cordycipitaceae; genus Cordyceps; species Cordyceps cicadae. Next base: position 355,947 of record MWMN01000001.1, on the reverse strand, counting down.
CGCGGCGACAGCAAAAAGAGAGAGAGAAGGTGAGGAGGATGGGGGAGGGAAAAGAAATAGTAAATGTGAAGAAGAGGGAGGTATCAGAGCAGAAAAGGAGACGAGTAATAATAAGTTGGGTTGGATGCACCGTTCCGTGCAAGCGCTGGCACCTCTCTCTCTCTCTCTCTCTCTCTCTCACAGAGTAGCGTTAGAGGAGGGGAAGTGCTAAAAGGGGCCCTGTGCCTGCCTGTACCTGCCTTAGTGTTCGGTAATGGGAGGGGGAGGGGTGGCCCCTGTGTGCTGTGTGCTGCGGGCGGTTTTGGGTGGTGTCGCTAAAAAGGCCTTTACCGAGTTGAGCGCTCGCAACTAGCTGGTTATAGAATGACGCTGCTGCTAATGCGTAAGAGGCTAATAACTATCAACCTACCTGCCTGCTAATGTGTCGTTATTGGTAGGTACCTATGGAGGTACATACATAGGTACCTGCTGTTGCCACATGGATGATGGAGATGGATGGGTAACTTAGTTGACTTAGTAGGTTAGTAGGTGGTTAATAAAGGATAAGCTCAGAATTGCGCATCCATCGGTAACTTTATGAGCAACGGTCTCGTGTCCATGTCAAGTCAAGCTCCATTAATTTATTGGCGAGCTCAAGCGTGGACGTGCGCGGATGCATGTCATTTGGGGTGAACTTTGTTTCTTTGGCAGTACCTAAGTGCCAGCAAATGGCAGCGACACGTCAGGCAGCGTCCCGTATACATGCATCCATCACTCGTACCACGTCTTTTCTTCAATATTTAATAACCGCAACCCACCAACCAATTCTGGCCGACGGGTTGGCAGCATAAAATAAGACGCGTTTCAACTCGCACTCTGGCCACCCAATCAGCCATCCATCCAGCAGGCCCCCATCCATCCCATGCTCCAGGTCGCCGCCGAGAGATTTTCACGGGGCCTCGAGTGGGCTTTCTTTAATCCAGGCTGCCCGTTGGGTTCTCTCTGGGCGGGGCTAGGTAGTAGCGTTTACAGGGACGGACGGTAACTAACTACTAAGGTACTTACCTACATACTTAAAATTATAGTACCAGGTAGGTACTAATAAGGTGTAGGTAGCCAGTGGCGGCCAAGTGGATTCATCATTAGTGAACCCGCTGTGGGCGCTCTGCTTTGGGGCGGCAGGGCAGGGCAGCCAAGGTTCTAACTATGTAGGTATGTATGTATGTATGTATGTAACAAGGTACCATGGTGATGGGGTACATGGGCAAGGGAATCTGTGCCTGGCAGATCTTCATGGTTAGTCCAGCCTGTTAATTGAAAAGAACGGATGTCGTCAATCTATATTCGACACTTGATAACTTGCGGGCGGCAAATACTTGCCCCAGCTGCTGGCCGAAAACTGTGCTAGCAGTCTAGTCTATCCGTACGTATTCTTGACTCAATCACAACAGGACAAAGCATGGGATGTCATGTCATGGCATGACCCTCTTCTCATCTTCCTCCCCACCCTCTTTTCCAACGACAAAAAACAGTGCTCTCTTCTCTTGACCTTTCCAGGCCCAGGCCCCCAGGTTTCGCTTCTACACCGTCCAAATCCACTATAGCCCCTCCCTCAAGAACCAGCGCCCCCACGGCGAGGAGTCTTGGCCAAGGACAGGACAAAGACGAAGAGGACGCGGATAAATGAGGATTATAAGGTTCCAGCGAGAGGCAGGCAGGGAGGCAGACGGACAAGCGGACGGACAGGCACAAGGACAGGCAGACAGACAGACAGACAGACGGCCGCGGGCTGCCCTGAACCATCAATTGACTGATTGCTTGATTGATAGAGAACAAATGTTGCCATGAAAATCAATCCCGTGGCGCGGCGCGTCTCCACCGTCTTTGGGTGCGCATACCGCAGGCAGGCAAGGCAGTGGAGGAGGGGACGAGATGAACAAGGGGCCGGCATCAAATCAGACAAGGAAAAAAGAATGAGCATTTAATCTTCTGCTTCTTCTCTGCGTGCGTCGGGCCAGTCGGGTGATCAGACTCGGATAGGCTGGTAGTGTGTGTCAAGCAAGGCCACTCGATTTGAGTTGGTTGGCAAACTGCCGGCTTGCTTGCATGCATGCATTGCAGGAATTATTATTTATAATTTACTGTCGAAATCAACCCAGCCCGAGACACTTTCGTCGCCTGCCTGCACGCACAGCCGACTTGCTTGACTCGTCTTTTAATTTTAGGCGCTGAGCACTGTTTGGCAGCTCATTAAGCAAGACATGGACAAGAAGCAAAGAAGAGAAGCCGCGTTTTGCATTGCTATCCGATATTCGCATTGATATCCGATATTCGCGCATGAATGACTGACTACCTGACTGAGCTGACTGAGCTGGAGCTGAGAGCATTTATTAGCCGTTGCGGAAATGCCTCCCTCTGCCTCCCCCTGCACGTCAGCTTTTTAAAAATAAAACCTGTGGCTTTCAAGCCTCATCTACCTCAAACATCATCCCTTCCAATTGCCCTTGCAGATCGAAAAATCCCCTTCTTTTCTTTTTCTCTTCTTTCTTTCAAATCATCCCGTCCCCTAAAATGTCCCTCTTTCTCCTCTCCAAAAAAAAAACAGCGGGAGACAAGGGGGCCCTGCCTTTGACCTGCAATCCTGGCACTAAGATAGCGCCCCTGTTCCCTGTAAAACCTCCGAACGCGGCTCTCCCTGTCACAACCTGGCAATTTCCTAGCGAGAGCGGTCTGCAATGCTCTGGGAAAGAAAAGAAAAAAAAAGAAAAAAAAATTAGAAGAGACCGTTTTTGCCAAGAGGGGGCATCACAAAAATTCTTTTCTGGTCAAAACCCTTTGCCCCCGCCCGGTCTCAAACCCCCCCCATAGGGCTCGCAGCCAACGAGGCTACTGCAGGAACCAATGGGGCTGGGCCTCCACGGGAGATGAGAGCCAGAAGAATCGATGACCACAAAGAATTTCCTCAAGAGAGAAAAAAAAAAAGAAAAAAAAGAAAGAAAGAAAAAGTAGCCTGCCGAGTGCTTTCCCTAATAAATCAGCCACTAATCGTCTCATCACATCATCTATCGCATCGGCCCGTATCAGCCCGTCGCTGCCGTCACTGCATACCCGGGGCCACCACCACCACCGCCACCAGCCACATAGCTGTAAAGTGACCGTGACGCTGACCGGCTGCTAATCAAGTTACTACCAGTATATATGATATTTATAATAGTCGGCAACCGTGTATGTGCCTAGCCCCTCCGCATACTGCAACGACCCTATTCGTTCATCGAGTTGCATCTCATCCCGTTTCACCCAGAGGGACGGGACTATGTATTGTACACAGTGATCATGACACAGCACACAGCAGATTTGCCCGTTCATTCAATGTAATGTACAGAATTCATGTCGTGTAGGAGAGTGTGTGTGTGTGTGTGTCCGTGCTGGCCCCATCTATGCAAACAAGAAAACGAAGCCGAGATGTTCTAGTCTAGTACATGTATGAATGATGCCGCCCAAAACTCCGTATGTATATATAGGTACACATCAAGGCAATGAAGCACATCCCTTCCTCTGTACCTTGCTCGCTCGCCGCCGCGCGCACCCGGGCCACAACTCGTGCCAAAGCCAGCGGCCCCTCATCCGCTAAACACCTCGTGCTGCAGCTCGATGCCCATGTCCTGCGCCATGTCCCTCATCCGCTGCTCCATGACGTCCTCCATGCCGCCGCCGAGCCCCAGCCACTGCCGCGCCTTGAGCACGTAAAACGCCACGTCCGACGCCGCCATGACGGCCGTGAAGAGCGCGTGCCGCCAGGCGTGCCGCGCCCGCGCGCGCCACCCCAGCGCCGGGTCGCGGAACAGGCTGCCGCTCGCCCACGTGCCCATCACCTTGACGCGGTTCACCGGCGACCCCATGTACTGGTTGTTGGACTGCACGATGCGCATGTTGCGCGAGATGAACAGCAGCTCCCGCGGCCACCGGTCCTCGTCCGCCAGCATGTCCCGCAGCCCCTGCTTCATCCGCCGCTCCATCGCGTGGTGCCGCTCCGCCGGCGTCATCCGCGCCGCGGCGTCGTCGAGCAGCGCCGCCCGCGTCGTCCCGCTGCCGCCCTCGTACGGCCGCATCAGCGTCGCGCTCGCGAAGAAGTCGGCGCCCCGGATCCCCCACGCCGACGTCACCCGCGCAATCGTCGCGTTGTCAAACGTCATCAGCGCCTTCCAGAACTCGGCGTACTGCCGCCGAAAGGTCGGCGTCATGTACACGTACAGCCCGTGGTCGATGAGCACCACCTCGGCGCGACCGCTCGGCAGCCGCCGCACGAAGACGTTGCCCGGGTGCGGGTCGCAGTGCACCACGCCCCATTGGAAGATTTGCGCCGCGAACAGGTCCGTCACCGTGCTCATGACCTCCTTGGTCGACAGCCCGAGGCCGCCGCTGCCCCGTCGGCCTCGCCACTCTTGCCGCTCCGGCTTGAGTCGGTCTGCGTGCGCCTGCGTGCGCACCGCGAGGCGCACCGCGTCCATGTCGACTTCCGGCAGCGGCACCCGCGCGCCCGGCGTGCCCTTGCCGCGCCCGCCCAGCCACCGGCCCGTCAGCGCCTTCTTGTCCCACAGCTGCACGCCCTCGATCCACTCGGCCGTCATGACCCGCCGCGAGGTGAGCTCCGGGTAGGTGGTGGGCACGTAGACGCGGCCGCGCATGCTCTTCTCGTTGTTGATCAGCTCGCGCATCGTTTCCGAGTTCTTCGCCTCGTTGACGAAGTCGGTCTCGAGCTCGAGTCGTTCGGCCACGTACGGGACGAGGCTGTAAAAGGGAATGTCGAACCATTTCGAGTACATCCAGGCAACGGTCCTGTTTGATGCCGTCAGCAAGCATGCTTTCATTCACGTCATCTCCCGGGTAATACGCACTTGAACGCCCACAAGTCCCACGAAATCTGCTTGGCAATGTCCCGCTTCTGCACCTTGATCGCCACCTCCCGGCCGTCCGGCAGTCTCGCCCAGTGCACCTGGGCGACGCTGGCGCTGGCGCGGGCCGTCTTCTCCATGACGCCGTAGCCGGGCTTGCCCGTGAAGCTGACGCCAAAGACCTCCTCGACGCTCTTGCCACCAAAGTCGGCGCGGATGACGGCCTCGACGTCGCGCCAGTCGTCCTGCGGGGCGTCGTCGAACATGCGGGCAAACATCTTCTGGAAGGCGGGCGGCAGCATGGCGCTCTGCATGGCGATGGCCTGGCCCATCTTGAGGTAGAGCCCGCCGTTCTCGCGCAGCAGCGTGGCCATGCGCTCGGCGCTGCGGTGGTGCAGGTCCGCGACCGAGCCGCCGAACCAGGGCTCCGGCCGGAAGTTGATGTTGTAGTCGAGCGCGACGAGCAGCGTCGTGCCAAACGTCCGCGCCGTCCGCGTCAGCCCGGCGCCGCCCACCCGCGTGTCGACGAGGTAGACGCCGCCCAGCACGGCCGTGGTCAGCAGCAGCCGCCGCGTCCACTTGCGGCCGCGCCGGTACTGCTTGGCGGCGCGCGGCCGGCCGAGCTCCTGCGGCGAAGGGGGACGCATCGGCTGGAAGGGGCCGCCGGTCTGAACGCCGCGGAGCGAGAGCCATTGTCCGTGGCGGGCGGCGCTGGTGATGCTTGGCTGGAGGCGAGGCACGCGACTGCAGAGGCCGTGGCCCGCGCGCCCCAGTATCCGGCTCTGCAACATCCTGAGGCGATGTTTGGATGTGTGCGGGTGTAGTTTTTGGTTACGATGTGGACATGAGGGATGGCGGGCTCGTTCGAGGTGGTGTCATGTAGGGCTTTTGTCAGCTTGGATTTTGTTTCGGATAGAGCCGCCTGTGTTGGGAAATTGACGCCGGTGACTTTTGCGGATACCGGGGCTACCATAACGCCGAGTCCGAGCTGTACGGGTTAATGCAAAATGATGAGTAATCTTTGGGAAAACAGTCAATCTAGTCAATTTGAGCGAAACCTCATTTTTCCGAAGCTTTAGAAAGTACAGAGGACTCGTTTGTGTGTTCCGTCAAGTGATTTATTTAAACATTTTGCTCTCGGGTAGGTGACGTCTCGATTGGTGTTTGGTGGGGATAATTTTTTTGGTGGGGCCTTGTTTTGTTTCCTCACAGCTACAGGTGGAAGACGAAGGGAGGTGTTGGTGTTGAATTAAAGTTGGGATAAATAACCCGAGTTATGGGTATGCTTTCATCAAATGGACATGTTACATGCAATGTGGTTTATGATATGATTTCCCAATCAAACTTCTAGGAATTCTGAAAAAAGAAAAAGAAAAAGAAAAAAAAACTCGGCATGAAGAGACAAGGTAAATGCCGTTGTTTGCACTAGTAAACCAGTTGATGATACCAGCACTTGACTTGGCGAGACTCTGCATCGACTACGAGTGCAGCTTGATGCAAGGCACTCCCTTTGCTGCCAAGTTGTCAACGTCCATATCGAACCGATCCGGAATCAACAGTCCCTCCCGCTCATAATTGAACTCCTTGAACCTCTGCACCGCCACACCATCTTTCCACAGCCACAGATCCTTGGTCTCCATCTGCCACGCCTCCACCTCCATCCTCATCTCCTTGAGCACCTTCTCCTCGTCCCCTCCGCTCCCCGCCAAGTTGCGCAGCTCCTCCGGATCCTCGTCCAAGTCATACAGCTCCTCCGGCGGCCGACAGATGTAGCTCTTCAACGACCGCCTGCCCGCCATGGGCGGGTCCGCGTTGCGCATCGCCTCAAACGACAGGCTGGCGTACAGGTCCATGGCGAAGGGGAAGTCGAGCTTCCAGCAGACGTTGCGGTGGTACTTGTACCGGCGCGTCCGCATCGTGCGCGTGGGCCAGTAGTTTGTGATCTCGTGGAAGGTGTGCGAGCCGAAGACGCGCTGCGGCCAGCCGGGGAGCACCGTCGAGGCGTGCGCGATGGGCAGCAGGGAGCGGCCGCGGCGGGGCGGCGAGGGCACGGCGCTGCTGCTGCTGCTGCCGGGGAGGGAGAGCTGCGCGTGGCCGGCCCAGTCGAGAAGCGTGGGCAGGACGTCGGTCCAGGAGACCATGTTGGGGTTGACCTGGCCGTGGGTGAGGCTGGGGACGCGGAGGATGAAGGGAAGGCGGATCCCCGCGTCGTAGAGCGTCGTCTTGGAGTTGACAAAGGGCGGGCCGTTGTCGCTCAGGAAGAGCACCAGCGTGTCGTCGGAGAGGCCGTGCCTCTCGAGCGCGTCCAGCACGAGCCCGACGCCCTGGTCCAGACGATTGATGGCGCGGTAGTACTCGGCCAGCTCCTCTCGCACCGCCGGGACATCCTGCAGAAACGACGGCACCTGCACCTCCTCCGGCTCGTACACCCTGTCCTTTAACCTCTGGTCATAGTTTCCCTCCTCGTTCCCGAACTTGCCTCGACTCGCCAGCACCCGATGCGGATCGACATAACCAATCGTCAAGAAGAAGCCCCTCGCCTCTGCCTGCGCCTCCTGGAAGAACTCCTCAGCCTGATCCGCGATCAGCGCCGTGTTCCTCGTCTCGCTCTCCCTCCTCGTCTCCCACGGATACGCGCTCGCGGGGGCCACGTGCACCTTGCCCAGGATGCCCGTCTTGTAGCCCAGCGCGTTGAACAGCTTCGGCGCCGTCTCCACGTGCGCCCAGGTCTGGAAGCCGTTGCGCTCCCCCACGAGTCCGTAGCTGCCGTTCTCGTGGGTGTGCAGGCCCGTGTAAATGGTGGTCCGGCTGCCACTGCACGAGGCGGTGCTGGCAAAGGCCATGTCGAAACGGGAGCCGCGGGAGGATGCCAGGCGGTCGAGGTTGGGCGTGGAAATGGCGGTGCACCCATAGCAGCCCAACTGCTCACGGCCGAGATCATCGGCCACGAGGAGGAGAATGTTCTTGAAAGGCATCATGGGTCGGTGGACGGGTCCGTGCCAGATTTGGTTCGCTGGAATAGAGGGAGAGAAATCACGCCCAGAGTCTCGATTCGCCTACTCATCTTGTTGCTGCAGTCGTCTTATACACGAGCTGTCGGAACTCGCGTCCTGGCTTTGTCCCCATGATTGGCGTCGCGGCATTCGCATACGTGCATATGTGCAGTCGATATCTTCGGAGCTGTCGCTTCCTGCATGGTTATCAGGGTGCCAGCTGCGGCACTTGAATCAATCGAAAATTGTCTGCAGTGTCGGCTACGGTGAATTACCATTTCGCAAACTTGGAAATCAGCCCGAACAGCCACGGAAAAGGCGACTCCAACAGCGGTATCGCATGCAGAATTGGCCGACGCCCTCCTTTCGCGCTGCGGTGGTTGCGGGCCAGTCGAGCCGATAGAGCCGGTGGCGTAGGGCTGGCTGTGGCCCTGCCCGACGACCCTTGATATCGGCGTACTCACCTGTGCTCTGGCATGCCTCCCCCCCGCCTTTTAATATCCCGCAGTTTGAGCTCAAAGGCTGGGTTCCCCAAGACGTACGATACTGCATGGCTTGCTGGCTGACCAGCTGGACAGTAGCTAGGCCGGACCCGGCCGGAATTTGCCTCAGACTTGTAGGAACTACGCGTCTGCTACGCAGGAGCTGAGGGTTACGTGTAAAGAGATGCCTCTGCCAGAAAATCCCCACTGCAGTTGTCTTTGACCGCCATTTGAGGGCTGTGTGAAATGAACTAGCTGGTTGCTGTATGGTGAGGTTTGTGCATAAATTGTACCGTTCAGGTTTGCATAGACGTAGTGAATTTAACAGTGACGTCGAAAACGACCCCTAAACCAGCTATTGACCACGACCGAATCCGACGCAGGAATTATGTCTCACGAGAAAGCTTCTCATCAACCCCAGCCCCGTCCGCCATCTCAGCGGGCTGTCTAATCTCCCCAAACGCAAAAGTGTTGTTGTCAAACACATCATTCGTCTGCTCGAGCGTCTTGCCCTGGGTCTCCTGAAAAAATAAGAATACGTGGACGAGCGCCGCAGCGCTGATGGAGCCAAAGATGAGATAGGTTCGCCATTGAATGTCTTGAAAGGCTGGCGGCGTCATGAACGTGAGCGAGAAATTGCCGAGCCTTTTTCACAAGTCAGCCATCTCGTCTAGGATCCAGAAAAGAGGTAAACCCACCAGTTGACAACTACGGAGAGAGAAACCGCCTTCGAACGAATGTAAAGCGGAATTATCTCAGACGGATAGATCCATCCCATTGGTCTGTCTGTTGTTAGCCGCGTTGCATGACTGTCGTGTTCCGAGAGTATGCCAAAAACTCACCCCCAAGTACAAGCAAAGGTGGCAACGAAGAGATAACTTAGCGCAATCACCGCCTTGCCTGCCGCGCTGCTGTTGACAACCCAGGTAATCGTCGCATTTCCTTTGAGTCCCCCGGGCACGTTGTACCCGTGCGCCGCCTCCACGGCGGCCGTCGCGAACATGCACGTCGCCATCAGAAAGCTGCCCACCATCATGACGCGTCTCCTCGGCATCTTGTCAACTAAAAGTAGCGCGGGGAGGGTCATGGCGACGTTGATGACGTATTGGATGCTGGAGATGGCGAGGACCTTTGTGCCTGAGAGGCCGGCCATCTGGAAGACGTAGACGATGTAGTACATCAGGGCATTGGTGCCGCTGAACTGGGCCCAGAGGTGGGCGAAGATGCAGACGTGGACGCGGATCAGGTTGCGACCAGAAAAGACTTGAGCCCACGAGGAGGAACCGTAGATGGATTCGAGACTAGAGCTGTGATGAGCATCTTGGTTCGACTTGGGTGGTGGTCAGTGGAAGTGGACCTACCGTATGCGTGAGCGGATGGCGTGGAGTTCGCTGATGACGGCTTCGGCCGACTCGTCACCCTCGGAGCGTAAAAGAGCTAGAGTCTTGCTCGCTTCTTCCCACCTCTCCTTGCTAGCGAGCCAGCGGGGGGATCGAGGCAGGAAAGGGACGGCGCAGAGTAGGACGATGGCGGGGACCATCTGGATTCCCCAGGGCAGGCGAAAAGAAGCATTAGACTCGATGAAAGACGCGCCGTAAGAGACATAATACATTATGAGGATCTGCATTCACGATATCCAAGCTTAGGTTAGTATCGGCTCGGCAAGCTGTGAGGTGACAAAAGTGACAAACTTACACCCCACGTAACCATCCACTGCTGCAGCGAGATGAGCCGACCTCTGATCGTAGCCGGGCTAATTTCTGCAATGTAAATCGGACTATATACAGGAATTAGCAGAAGTTCCATTGAAGGTGATGGCGGAATCAGAGGCCCAAAAGTGCACAACTCACCCTTGGCTTGTCAGAATGCCGACGGCGCTTCCATTGACGACCCGGGCCACGACCAGCATCGCCGTGTTTTGCACCGCGCACATGAGTGTCGACCCTGTGATGAAGACCAAGCAGGCCACAGCCATGGAGTCGCGTCGACCGATGCGGTCGCCCATCCACGAGGCGAGCAGTGCGCCTAGCAGCGAGCCGCCGGCCATGGACGCCGTGATGCCGCCCTGGGTGGAGGAGTCTGGGTGCGAAAAGTACTCCTTGTACTGTCCAGGAGCGACGATGTGAGATCTCCAATTAGCAAGAGATGAAACTTTCTCGAGTTGGAGCGCACACGAGCCTGCTACTTACCTGAGGCGTGGCGAGGATGGCGGACAGGCTGCTCACGTCAAAGCCTTGCAGGAGACCCCCGATGGTGGCGAGTGAAGCGGCGACGTAGACGTTCTGAATCGTTGCAACCATGATTGCGATTGCTGTCCTCTTATCCTTCTCTTGAACCGATATTTTCAAGTCCTAGCTTAGAGCGGAACAGACTGGCCCGAAATACATCTTGATGCTGGCGTTGTTGATGCCCTTTTGTATCAGGCCGTAGTTCTGTTGGTCGGACACCAGACCAATTAAGAGCTTGGCACTTGGCGCTTGGCACTTGCATATTTTCCGACGGCTCCGAGCGACATGGTTCATGGGGTTGCTGTCAAGGACAAAGGTGGTGATGGTGTTTTGGTTTGCAGGTTTGCGGGCTGATCGAGTGGATGGTTCATGGTTGTCGGCAATTATTTTTAGCCTGCGCCACATCAGTCAGTCTGGGGTCTGGGGTTTGGAAGAGCGTTGGGGTAATGAAGTGCCACAATACAAGCCACGTCGGCGATTAAATATCCGACAGCGCCGGACCCTTGTCCGTCCATTGTATTTCTATGACAAACGGCGAGTGCAAGGTGCAATGCGTCGATTGTTGATGCCGTCCACCACGGCTTTGTCGAGACGATAGACGAGGCATCTCCGAGAGCGTGGAATCATGGGACCCGAGCGAAAACGCTCGCAAACAGGTGCGTTTGGTTTGCGTCATCTCTACCTGGCCTCGTGTACGCCTGCTGCTTGCCGCTATTTGGCTGACTCGATACCGCCGGCTATGGAGGCTGTGAGACTTGCCGTGCCCGCAAAGCAAGTATCTCCCCCGTCACCAACTCATCCGAAGAATACACGTCTAATGTCGTGGAAATGCAAACAGGTCAAGTGCGACGAGCGTCCGAACGGCTGTCTCAACTGTCAGCGTCTCCAACTTGAATGATTGAGGCGATCTGCGTCAGCTCCGAACCACAATGTCTCGGACGGCAATCTGGTAGTCATGGCTACCTCTGCTACCCCCAGCAGCCTGCGGCGCAGACGCATGATCCGCTCATGCAAAGCCTGTCGAGTTTCCAAGCTGCGGTGCTCCGGAACGTCCCAGTGTGAGAATTGTCAGCGACGCGGCCTGAACTGCCAGTATGAGCCTAGACCGGAGCCTGGGTGGGTGAGCAGGACCAAAGGACCGCAGCCGCAAACGATGCCACCTCCGGGTTGCCAAAGCCAAGATTTCTCGCCATCATGCGATGCAGGCGAATCAACCGAGACAATCTCTCGCGCGGGCAACAATGCTGCTCATGCATCGGGAGAGAACACACACTGGTAAACACACGCTCCTCCTCTCGGCGGGCCCTGATTGTGCATGCGCGGAAAATACTCGTCTACATGAGTCTGACCAGAAACACAGGCTCTTTGCCAAGCAACTTCCGAGTAAATCCAAGATACTGCAGCTTGTTGAGCTCTATTTTCAGCTTGTACATCCACTACGCTGCTTCAGCTTCATCCACCGCCCATCTTTTATGCAGTACCTTGAGGACCAGAGCGAAAGTGGGCGCAATTCCAACATGCTCCTTCTCGCAATCTGTGCGATAGCTGCCAAGTAGGTCGCAACATGTAAATTGACTGATGGATTTCTGCTGACACTTCAGATTCTATGCCGCTGAGAGACTGGACGAGTTGGGTGATGGGTATGTCCTCAGGGCCGGCAATGAATGGGCGCAGAGAGCCCACCGTCAGTTATACGAAGCGGTACAAGCTCCCTCTACTGACATGGTTATGGTGAGTAAATCGATGCATATCAAGCAAATGGATATCCTAGAACTGACGAATAGACTGCCGTTTTGCTGCATGAACACGCACTTCGGATCGGCAACTACGCCGCCGCCTTTGTCATTACCGGCCTCGCTGTCCGCCTCGCGCAAGCACTCCGCCTAAACATGGAGCAGCAAAACATCAAAGGGCAGTCTGCCGAGCCACCCTGCGCGTTCGAATCTTATAGACGCCTTATGTGGAGTGTGTACATCATGGACGCATGGGTCGGCAGCGGCGTCGACGAGCTGACGTTGCTGAGCGCCAAGAACCTCAAGATTGAGCTTCCCGTTTCCGAGATGGATTTTGTACTAGAGAATATAAATATCACGGCAAAGAACCCCGCAGCCAAAGGAGAATCTAGGAACTTGGACTTGGAAGCGCACTTTGTCACGTTGGTGGGCCTCCGTCAGCGTGTTCTATGGTACGGCAGTACCGTTTCTTTCTTACCGGCTACGACTCTCAGGCTTGCTAACCCTACGCATTTGGAAAGGATAATCAAGAACCTTGATTCGACACAGGATCCCTGGCTCGCACGGTCAGAGTGGCTCGTCATTCGCGACGAGCTTCTCCGCTGGAACCACGCCTTGCCCGCCAACCTGGGCCTCACCCGCTCTTCTATCGGGAAACGCAAAATCTCCGGACAGCACGGCGCCCTAATTCACCTCCACCTCACGTACCATCAAACCTTTTACGACCTGACCCGCATCGGCATGCCCGGACTGATGCGGATCAAGACACCTGTCGTCTTCCCGCCGGAGCAGGGCGACTTTGTTCTGAATCTGCAGGATCAGTGCTTCGAACACGGGCTGGCCGTATCAAGAATCTTTGACGAGGCCTTGAGGCATGGGATGGAGGCGTTTGCGGACACGTGGTTGTGCGTGGTGGCGCATGATGTGTCGAGGATGCTGATTCACTTCTTGGTGAATAAATTCGGATCCGGCTCCCGACGAGATGAGGCTTCCCTGGACAGGCAAGTGGAAGCCGCCATCAGGGCAAATACGGGTGCGTTGGATCGAATGATACACGTCATGGCACTTGCACGGCCTCTTGTGAGTGCTCTCCGCTTCTTGCATCGTCCATAACCGCGGCTGCATGCTGATAGTACAGTACTAGCTGGAAGCCGTCATTGCGGATCTTGACATGAACGGCTTAGAGGTACCTCCGGATCTTGCGCAAAAGTTCCACCGGGTGGATGCGAGGAGGAGAGGATGCGCCGTGCCGCTCCCTGGCAATAACCCTCAGGGTAACTCGGGGACTGGGACGCTTTCGCAGCACGGCCCCGAGAGCGTCTTGGCCCCCCTCGCCATCTTCCGCATGGCGCGGAAAGACATTTCTGAAAACTGCATTCACGGTCATCCCAAAGAATCGTCTAATTCTATACCATTAGACGGAACCCTTGGCAGGACCGAAGCAGCAGCCGCGGCAGGTCAGCAACAACCAAGCACCTGGATGCAACTGACGTCGCAACGACCGCTGGTCACCCTGCCTGCAGCTGATACTCAGTCTGAATATATGGCCTCTCCAATCGAGTTCAACCAGTTGCCGATGGGGTTTGATGACTTGCAGGTGTACATGACGGCGCCTCTCATGTTGGACGGCCACCTCGAACGGACGATGCAAGGATCGAGTATGGACGGCGGTGGCTCTTTAGCGACGGCTCATTGGCCTTATTGGTCATGAGGACATGTGAAAATAGATTTATACCCCTATAACATATCAGCCGACAACAAGACAGCACAAGAGGACACGGCATGCGTCTGGATTCGTTGCTTGTTTGCATGCTGGCAAGCCATCAATTACGCCATATGTCTTTGAAGTGTCTCATTTGTTCGAGGTGTCGTGATCAACCAGAATCAGGTGGCTTGTAAAATCTCACTCAAGTCGGCGAGCCTATTGACGAGGCGTTCACACCAATAATACATCGGATCTATCGGCTCGATAGAAGCGAAAGTGATGACGTGGAATCCCTCATTGCAATACGGCAACGATTATGAGAGATGTCGGTGAATGAGAGCGATTCGAGCCAAAATTACAATTTCATTTCCCGTCGAGAACATTCGACACTTTTATTCATATGATGGTGCGGCGATAAGTGTCCCTGCTGGCATGGCTACAGGCTGGCCATACCTAGTGCTAACCCGTTGTCTTGGAGCCCCCTCGGGTACTCTGCGATATATACAAACTTGTAACATATAGTGAACAGTAAGCAAGAATAAATTATCTCAGAAGCAATCTAGGCTAACGACAAAGGAAATAAATTTCATCTATATACAAAATCGGCGGACTGGGTCGACATCTGTCGCCTCGACCACCACCCCCGTTCATCAGAGAATATACCCTAATGAGCCCGGCTGCCCAGCAACGCAAGCTGCGACAGCCAGGTAGGATGCTCAAACACATCCTCGGTGGTCATGAGATATCCTCGGCTCGCGACGTGGGCCGCCAGCACACCGGCTCCGATCAAGTCTCCTCCCAGATCGAAAAAGGTTCTCGGGGACTCCCGATCCAGCTCGACATCAGCACCCAGTACGCTCTTCCAGGCCATGCGCAGGGCCTCCATCTTCGCAGGCGGGCAGCGCTCAGCGAGCAGCGTCTTAGCCTCGACGCCGTTGACGTGGACCGGCTCGGGCCGTACGGGCAGCGAGCATGTCATCGGCGGCAGCTCCGGCAGCTCCTCCAGCTGCGCGTCCGTGCTGCCGCAGAAGCGCAGTACGGTCTCCTGCAGATCCGCGGCCAGCTGACGGGCCACCTCCGCGGGGACCACGCCCGCCGCGAAGCTGACCTCGACGTTGACCGCGTCGTCGCTCGAGGTGGCGATTATGTGTACCTCGACGTTGTCGATGTCGACGGCGGCGGAGCCCGGGGACTCGAAGATGTGCATGCGGTTCGCTTGCGCCTCGTCGTCGCTGTAGCTGTTGTGGCGGATCACGGTGCCGAAGTAGGCGTCTCGGGCCCACGCGGTGCAGTCGCGGACGATGGCTCGGGAGCCGAGCTGCGCGTGCGGGATGCCGGCTACGCGCTGGGCGTGTGTGGCGGCGAGGAGGTCCGCGACGCGCAGGCTGTCCCGGAGGGAGATACGCAGAGGGACCACGTTGACGCAGGGCCCGATGACGGCCTCGCTGGCAGGTCGGTCGCGGCCGTGTGCGAGGATGCCGAGGACGACGTCGGCGATGTGCGAGCGCTTGGCGAGCACGTACGCCCAAGCAGCACCGAGAACGGTGGGGAGGGTGTGATCGAGGGAGCGGAGCTGGCTTTGGGGGATGGACTTGGTCACGGAGATGTCGGCGCCGCGAGAGAGGGTATGGGCAGCCCGCTCGTTCAGTCGCGTGACGGAGGAGCCGTGAAGGAGCTGCCGCCAGTATGTAGCCACCTGAGGCCGGTCGAGGGTGACGAGGGACCGCATGTGTTCGGCGAAGCTGGCTGCCGGGTCCGCACCAAGCGTCATGACGGCGTTCTTGCAAGCGTCCTCGAAGGCGGACCACATCTGGCCCAGGCTGATTGCGTCAAACTGGGCGTGCGATAGCCGCATCAGCACGCGGTACGTCTGCTGCGTCTCGGAGTAGAGGATGAAGAACTTGGTCAGCGGCACGCCGAGGTCGAGCGGCTTGGGGGATTCGCGGCGCAGCAGGCTGGCCGTGCACGCCTCGAGGTCGTCGTCCAGGATGGTGGACACCTCGGGCCTCGCGGAGGGGAGGATGACTTGTAAGAAAGAGTCGCCGTCGACGACGAAAGCGGTGCGCAGGATATCGAAGCGCGAGACCAGCACGGAGCACGCCCGGACGACGTGCAGGAGGTCGACGCCGGAGGGGACGGCAGGGAGGTCGAGAGCGTGGTAGAAGAGCATGCTACGGGAGGAGGAATAGGTCAAGGCCAGGCTGCGCGCTTGCTCGTCGGTGACGGGGAGCACCTCTTGTGGCTGCTCGTCGTGAGGGGAGCCCAGTCTCGGTAGGACCGCGGCGAGACGCTCCTCGGAGATGCCGGACGAGGCAGTTGCCGGCGTAGAGGGCATCCCTGTTTCATTCACGTCGTAAAAGGGCTCAATTTCGATGCGGCGCAGTCGCTGCGCGGCGTCACACAGTTTCGGATGCAGGAGAACGTCGGCCACAGTCAGCAGGTGACCTCGTCGACGCGCCGCGCCAACCAGCCGCATCGCACCGATGGAATCGCCGCCGACGCGCATGAAGCTGTCGTCGGCGCCGATGTCGTTGGCGTCCACGCCCAGCACCGCCGCCCACAGCTCCCGCAGCAGCATCTCGGCCGGCGTGCCCGGCGCGCGCTTCTCGACCTGGTACAGGTTGGCGGCGGCGAGCTCCTGCAGCGTGGAGGCCTCGGCGCGGGCCCGCAGCGCCTTGCGGTCTAGCTTGCCGGTGGCCGTCTGCGGGAGGCCGGCCGCGGGCAGGAAGGCCGTGACGGTAACGTTGGTGGGCAGGGCCTGCGTGAGGACCTCTTCCAGGCCGCTCTGAAGCTTCTGTTGCAAGTCCCGGATGCCGGTTTGAGAGGTGTCGAGGAAGGCGACGAGGACGGGCTTCTGGCCTTGGAGGGGCTTGACGAGTTCGACGACGACGGAGGTCTGGTTTCCGGTGCTGGCAAGGTATTCCTGGATGACATGCTCGACGCCGCCGAGCTCGAGGCGCTGACCGTTGACCTTGACTTGCGTGTCCTTGCGGCCGATGTAGACGATGCTGCCGTCGTGATGGTAGCGGACCAGATCACCTGTCTTGTACAACCGACCACGACGTCCGCTGTGGTTTGGCCCACCCTGAAGCAGCCAGACCGGATCTTGGACGAAAGCTGCCGCCGTCTTCTCCGGCTCGTTGAGGTAGCCCGGGCCGACCAGCGGACCTTCCAACAGCAGCTCCCCGACAGAACCTATGGGCACCAGTGTTGACGCCGTCTCGGGGTCCACGATCCACGTACAGAGGCCGACACCCCGTCCGATGCTGTCCTTGACCATGGCCTTGGGGTCGACGGTCAGGATGGTGGCTGTGGCTGTGCACTCGCTGGGGCCGTACATGTTGCGGACGGAGCCGACGAGGCTTGCCCAGCGGCGGGCGTCGGCGGGCCGGAGCTGCTCGCCGCCGAGCGTCATGGCGCGTAGCCGACGCAGGGCGCGCTCCGGAAGCAAGCCCGCGGCCGTGGGGGTCATGTCGACGTGGGTAACGCGGAGCCGCTCCATAGAGCCGGCGAGGTCGTCACGGCGGTCGGCGTCAGAGGGCACGCACAGGCAAGCGCCGCCGGCGAGGGACAGCAGGAGGTTGAGCCAGGCGGCGTCGAAGGCGTACGAAGAGAAGTCGTAGACGCGAGCGGACGGGTCGTAGCCAAAGTGGCGGTGCTGATGGAGAATCGTGCTGCTAAAGTTGGAATGCGTGACGATGACGCCTTTGGGGGTTCCGGTAGTGCCGGAGGTGAAGAGAACGAAGAGAGGGCCATCGGGGGCAACGATTGGCAGCGTGGCGCTGTCCTTGACTGCGATCTGGTTGAGCTGGGATTGGCCGACGGCTATGATGGCGGTTCCGGGGGTCTTGACTAGCCTGACTGCGAGTTTCTGGCAGCCCGGGGAGGTGAGGATCATCTGCGGCCGGAGTTGCCGGACAATCGTGGCCAGCGGTTCTTCGGACTGGGCCGGATCCAAGGCTGCTGATGCACCTCCGGCCTTCATGACCGCCAGCATGGCTACTGATGTCCACAGGGACTTTTCAAAGCAAAGAGGGACAATGGATCCTGCTCCCAGTCCCAACTCGACCAGACGGTGAGCCAGTCGTGTTGACTGCTGGTCGAGTTCTTGGTACGTGAGACTGCCGTCCCAGGCGTCGATGGCGGTAGCTTGTGGCTGCTTCTCTACCGTCTCCTTGATCAAGTCGTGTACGCAGCGGGTAAGAGTGTCTGGGACAACGGCGTTCCACTTCCAGATATCATCCAGATCCATGCTGTTGATCGACACGACGTCGGCTAGCTTCGAATGTAGGTTATCAGCGTGACAGAGCTGTCGAAGCACATTCTCCAGCTGAGTCGTGATCCTCGTCATCGTCTCGGCCACAATGACTTCCTCGTCGTACGTGATCTGCAGGTGCAAGCCATCCTGCTCCAAGTCGCAGATGACGTTGACGGCATACGTGTCAAACGACCCGATGAACCCCTGCGCCTCATCGTCCTCGCTATCGCTATCTGGGAGGAACAGGTCACTCCCGATTTGCGTTTCTTCAATCGGCTGCACCACAAGAAGCGTCTGGAACTGGCACGCCGCCTTGGCCTCGGCGCTGACGCGGCTAATCTTGGACAACCCGGTCTGCTCAAACTCAATCATCCGGACGGCCTGCTCCTGCATGCCGGCCAGGAACTGCGCGACCGTGACAGCGCGCCGGTTGTGGAGGCGCACGCGGACCGGCACGGTAGCAATGGCCGGGCCGACCATGGCCTCGACGCCGGGGATGGCGGCGCTGCGGCCGGCGACGGTGGCTCCGAAGACGACGTCGTCGGTGCCGGTGTACTGCGCGGCAACGACGGACCAGGCGGCGCGGATGGCGATGGAGGGCGTCACGTCGATTGTCTGCGGCCAGCAGAGGCCACGGATGCGTCGGGAGACGGACCGGCCGGCGACCGGCTGGTGGCTTGGGGAAGGCAGGGGAGGGAAGCAGGGCGCTTCGAGAGCGTCCATCTCTCGGCGCCAGAAGGAGACGGCCTGCGCGGAGTCGGTGTCCATCATGTGCGCGACGAAGGCCTGGAATGGCACGGCCGGGGTAATGGCTGTGCCATTGTAGGCCTTCTCCAGGGAGTTGAGCATGGAGAGAAGCGACCAGCCATCGTACAAGGCGTGGTGGATGGTCCAGACGAGGTGGTGGTGGCCTCCGTCGTCGCGGACCAGCCGGAATCGGGTCAGCGGCGTGCCGAGACCCATGGGCTGGAGGCGATCGATCTTTGCGGAGGATTGGAGAGCATCGGTATCCTCGCTCGCGTCCGGCCACCCGGGCTGTTCTTGAAGCACGACCTGCACGATGCCTTGTCCAGGGAGATCGACGATGCGAGTTCGCAGCACCGGCGTCGCGGCCACCAGGCTATCCCACGCCTCCTTGAAGCGGCCAACGTCGATGGTCTCGTGCAGCGTAAAGATCTCCTGCCCGATGTAATCACCGGCACGCTTCGCCGTGAGCGCCAACAAGCCCTGTTGCAGCGGCGTACACGGGAAGACATCCTCCACCTCGCCGGCCGCCGCTCCGCAGAGCTCAGCCGCCTGGACACGGGCCTCGGACTCCGTGATGCCGCCCTGGAGCAGCGAGAACGGGGTGACATCCCGAACCTCAACATGCCCGCGGGAGCTGGCCATGACCGCCAGGTCGCGCAGCCGCGGGCTCGTGAAGACGTCCGCGACGGTCAGGAAGAGGTCCCGCCGGCGTGCCGCCTCGACGAGCTTCATGACGCTGATGGAGTCGCCGCCGATGCGCAGGAAGCTGTCCTCGCGGCCGATGCTGTCCGCGGTGATGTTGAGGACGGCGGACCAGAGCGCCTGCATGCACCGCTCGGCGTCGGTCCGGGGCGCCTGCTTGGCGTGCGGCGCGGCGCTGGCGGTGAGCTGCTCGAGGGTCAGCGCGGAGGCCCGGGCGCGCAGGGTCCGCCGGTCGAGCTTGCCGCTGGCGGTGAGAGGGAAGGTGGCGACGGGCAGGAAGGCGGAGGGCGTCATGTAGGCGGGGAGGCGCTCGGCGAGACGGTCGGCGAGGCCGGTCAGGATGGGGGTCGCGGCGGCGGCGAGGGCGGCTGTAGTGGTGGAGTCGTCGTGATCTGATGATGGAGAGATTGAAGAAGAGACACCAAGGGCTAGGAAGGCGACGAGGATCGGCTTGATGCCCTTGGCAGGAGTGACGAGCTCGACCATGACGCCAACCGGCTTGTTCGGGGGGAGGCAGCGCTGCACGGCATGCTCGACTTCTCCGAGCTCGAGACGCTGGCCGTTGACCTTGACCTGGTTATCCTTGCGGCCTATGAAGACGAGGCTGCCGTCTGGCCGGTAGCGCACTAGGTCTCCCGTCTTGTACAGGCGGCCACGGCGGCCGGGCTGGTCCGGTCCGGTCCCGCCGCGTAGCAGCCACGCCGGGTCCTCGACAAACACCTCGGCCGTCTTCCCCGGCTCGTCCAGATATCCGGCCGTCACCAGCGGGCCCTCTAGAAGCAGCTCACCCACGCCGCCGACCGGCGTCAAGACGTTGTGGTCCGCGGCCTCGACCACCCAGGTGACCAGGCCCACGCCCCTGCCGATGACCTTTTCTTCGCTTTCCGCGCTGCTGCCGCCGGGCACGCGATGCAGCGTCGCAAAGGTGGTGCACTCGCTCGGCCCGTACATGTTGTGGATCGTCGTCGAGGCCGGCACGCGCGCGACGTCCTCGGGCCGGAACGACTCGCCGATCAGGTGCAGCGTGTCCAGGCCGGCCAGCCCGGCAGCGTCCAGGGCGCGCACCGTGGACGGCGTCAGCAGCGAGACGTTGGCGGCGAGCTGGTCGATGCCGTGCAGCGGGTCGGCCCGTCGGGTCCGGTCGCTGGGGATGCAGAGGTTGCCGCCGGCGGCCAGCCCTTGCAGCAGGTTGCACCAGACGAGATCAAAGGTGTACGAGGCAAAGTCGTACACGCGCGCGGCCCGGGTGAAGCCGAGCGCCTGCTGCTGGTGCCGGATGGCGCTGCCGATGTTGGCGTGCGTGACGACGACGCCCTTGGGGTTGCCGGTGCTGCCGGAGGTGAAGACGACGTACAGCGGGTCCTCCGGCTTCACGGCCGGGAGTGGGGCGGCCGGATCCGGCTCCAGGAGGTGGGTCAGCGCCGCGTCATCCACGATCACGGCGCTGGCTGCGGACGAGGCGACCAGCCGGTCCACGAGCTCGCGCTGGCTGGAGGAGGAGAGTATCAGAGTGGCCTTGACCTGCTGGACTATGGTCTTGAGTCTCTCCTCGGGCTGGGAAGGATCCATGGCGACGGAAGCAGCGCCGGCTTTCATGACGGCCAGCATGGCGACGGGCGTCCACACGGACTTTTCGAAGCATAGCGGGACGAAGCCCCGGACACCGAGCCGGACGAGGTGATGGGCCACCCGGGTGGACCGCGCGTCGAGTTCGCGGTAGGTCAGCTCCCCGTCCCAGGCGCACACGGCGACGTCCTCGGGGTGCCTGGCCACGGAGTCGGCGATGAGCTCCTGCAGGCCGCGGGTCGCCGTCTCCGGCACCGTCGCGTTCCACGCCCAGACGCAGCCCAGGTCGGCCTCGTTCAGGCAGAGGAGGTCCGCCAGCTTGCCGTCGAGGTTGGTGCCGCAAAACTGCCGCAGCATAAACTCAAGCTGCGCGACCATCCTCTCCATCTGCGCGGCCGACACGACGGCCTCGTCGTAGTTGACCTGCAGCCGCACGCCGCCCGGCTTCAGCTGGCAGACGATGTTGACGGCGTACGTGTCGAAGGCGCCGACCAGGCCCTGCTCCGTGCTCGCCTCCTCCTGGGCCTCCGTCTCCGGCGCGAACAGGCCCGGCGCCGTCTGCGTCTCCTCGTCCGGCTGGACGACCAGCAGGGTCTGGAAGCGGCAGGCGGCCTCGGCCTCGGGGCCGCCGACCCTGGCGATGCGGGGCAGGCCGGCCTGCTCGTAGTCGAATCATGCGGGCCATCTGCGCCTGCAGGGAGTCGAGCAGGTGGGCGGCGCTGCGGGCGAGGTCGAGCGGCACGCGCAGCGGCACGGTGGCGATGGTGGGGCCGAGGATGCGCTCGACACCGGGGACGGGCACGTGGCGGCCGGCGACGGTGGTGCCGAGGAGGACGTCGCCGCCGCGCAGGCCGGCGTACTGGCCGAGGACGACGGCGAGGGCGGCGCGCAGGACGACGGTGGGGGTGGCGTCGGCGCGCGGCCAGGAGAGGTCCGGGACGGCGCGGACGAGCGACCGGCCGGCGGAGGGGCGGTAGGAGGGCGAGGGGAGCGCGGGGAAGGGCCGGGCTTCGAGGCCGCGGAGCTGCTCCTGCCAGAAGCGGGCGACGTCGTCCGGGCTGATGCTGTTAATGTGCTGGACGAAGGATTGGTACGGTGGTGGCGGCGGCGGCGCGGGGAGGTTGTTGCTGCTGCTGTTGTTGTTGTAGGTGCTCTCCAGCGCGGCCAGCATCAGCGACATGGACCAGCCGTCGTACAGCGCGTGGTGGATGGTCCAGATGAGGTGGTGCCGGCGGTCGCTGCGGACGAGCCGGAAGCGCATCAGCGGCACGCCGAGGCCCATCGGGTGCTGGATGTCCCGCTGCGTGTAGTGCTCGACGTCCTGCTCTGCGGAGGCGACCTCGGTCTCGGGCCAGGCGTAGGCCTCGTCGACGACGACCTGCACGAGGCCGCGGCCGGGGAGGTCGACGATGCGCGTCCGCAGGATGGGCGTGTCGGCGACCCAGCGCTGCCAGGCGTCCTGGAAGCGCGGGACGTCGATCTCGGGACGGATCTCCAAGACTTCCTGGGCCACGTAGTCGCCGCCGCGGCGGGCGGTCAGCGCGAGAAGGCCCTCCTGCAGCGGCGTGCAGGGGAACACGTCCTGGACCTGCCCCGGACGCACGTCGCAGAGCCGGGCGGCGTCGAGCCGGGTCTTGTCTACGTCAGCGGCCGGGACTAGCGAGAAGGGCGGGACGGGCTGCTGCTGGCCGGGCTCGACGAGGGTGCCGATGACTGTGGCCAGGTCGCTCAGCCGGGGCCGCCTCAGCATCTCGGCGACGGTCAGGTGGACGCCCTGCTGCCGTGCGAGACCGACGACGCGCATCGCGCTGACCGAGTCGCCGCCGATCCGGAGGAAGCTATCGTCGGCGCCGATTACGTCCGGGCTGATTCCCAGGACGGCTGCCCAGAGCGCCTGGACGGTCTTTTCGGCTTCGGTCGTCGGCGGCCGCTTCTCGGCTTTTGCCTGGTACGGGTTCAGCGTCGAAAGCTGGCCCGGCGTGAGACGCTCGGCCTCGGCGCGCAGAACCCGACGATCAATCTTGCCGGCCGTCGTCAGCGGGAAGCCGCCACGGCGCGGGATGAAGGCGCTGATGGTGATGTTGGTCGGCAGTGCTTGCGTCAGCCGGTCCTAGATCTCGGCCTGGCGCTCATGCATGGACCGGAAGAAGACGTCCTCGTCCGCGGCGCCGCCGACATCCACAAAGGCGACCAGCACGGGCTTGCTGGCCTGCCTGGGCGTGACGACTTCGACGACGGCCCGGCCTCGGCCTAGACAGCTCTGGAGGACGTGCTCGAGGCCCTCGAGCTCTAGACGCTGGCCGTTGAACTTGACCTGCGTGTCCTTGCGGCCGACGAAGACGAGGCTGCCGTCGGCCTCGTGGTACCGGACCAGATCGCCCGTCTTGTACAGCCGACCGCGGCGGCCGACCAGCTGCCGCAGCCACGGCGGGTCCTCGACGAACGCGGCCGCGGTCTTGTCCGGCTGTCCTAGGTACCCCGGGCCGACCAGCGGGCCCTCGAGGAGCAGCTCGCCGGCGCAGCCCACCGGCACGAGCGCGTTAGCGTCCTCCGGGTCGACGATCCAGGTACACACGCCGACGCCGGAGCCGATGCTATCCGGGACGACGGCGGCGGCCTCCTCCTCCTCCTCCAGGGCGAGGCGCAGGATGGTGGCGGTGGCGGCGCACTCGCTAGGCCCGTACATGTTGTTGACGTGGCCGGGGACCAGGCGGGCCCAGCGGCGGGCGTCGGCGGGCGCCAGCCGCTCGCCGCCGAGGGTTAGGCCGCGGAGCTGCCGGAGCGAGGCGTCAGGGAGCAGGGCGGCGGCGGCGGAGGGCGTCATGTCGAGGTGGGTGGCGCGGCGGCGGGCGAGGGAGCCGGGGAGGTCGTCGCGGCGCTCGTCGGGCGAGGGCACGAGCAGGCAGGCGCCGCCGGTGAGCGCGAAGAGCAGGTTGAGCCAGGCCGCGTCGAAGGCGTACGAGGAGAAGTCGTAGACGCGTGCTTGCGGGGTGGTGGTGTGGTAGGAGAAGAAGTCGCGCTGGTGGAGGAGGGCGGCGCTCATGTTGGCGTGGGTGACGAGGACGCCCTTGGGGGTGCCGGTGGTGCCGGAGGTGAAGAGGACGAAGAGCGGCGTGTGAGGGGAGACCGAGGGGAGGGACGGAGGAGGAGGGGAGGAGGAGGGGAGGGGGTCGGTTGTCATCCAGGCCTCGTCGATGGCAACGATGGGGATGGAGCTGGAGGAGGCGAGCTTCTTAGCGAGGACTTGCTGCTTCCTAGAAGATAGGAGGAGTGTGGGCTGGACTTGGTTGACGATGGTCTGGAGACGCTGCTCCGGCTGCTCCGGGTCCATGGCCACAGAGGCGGCGCCGGTCTTGATGACGGCCAGCATAGCGACGGGGGTCCAGACGGACTTTTCAAAGCAGAGCGGGACGAAGGAGCCCATGCCGATGCCCTGACTAGTCAAGAACGCAGCGAGCTTAGACGACCGGGCATCGAGCTCGGCGTAGGTCAGCCTCCCGTCCCAGGCGTCCACGGCATCGGCGTCTGGCTGCCGGCTCGTCGTCTCGAGGATCAGCTCGTGGACGCACCGGTCGTGGGCCTCGGGCAGCCGCGCGTTCCAGCGGCGTATGTCCGCCGCGTCCGCCTCGCTCAGGGTCACCACGGCGTCGGCGAGCGGAGCGTCCAGGACGGCCGGGACGCACAGCCGACGGAGCACGTGCTCCATCTGCGTCGTCATGCGCTCGGCGGCCTCGGAGGAGAAGACGGCGCTGTTGTGGGTGATTTGCAGCCAGACGCCGCTCGGCTCGAGGTGGCAGACGATTTTAAGGGCATAGGTGTCAAAGGCACCGAGGAATCCCGAGTCCGGGCCGCCGTCCTCGTCGTCGTCGGCGGCGAACATGCTGTACTCCCTGGCGGTCTCGGTCTTGCTGGGCTGGACGACGAGGAGCGTCTGGAACTGGCAGGCGGTGCGCGCCTCGGCGTTGACGCGGCTGATGCTCAACAGTCCGGCTTGCTCATGGTCAATCATGTCCACGGCCTGCTACTGCATGTCTGTGAGCAGCTGGCTGACCGTCCTGCCGTAATCGAGCTGCACGCGGAGCGGCACCGTGGCGATGGTAGGTCCGACTATGGCCTCCACGCCGTGTACCGGGGCGTGACGGCCGGCGACGGTGACGCCGTAGAGGACGTCCTTACAGCCGGTCTGCTGCGAGATAACGACGGCCCAGGCGGCCCGCAGCGCCATGGTGGGCGTCACCCCGGCCCGCGGCCACTGGACCTCCGTGATCCGCCGGCTCAGCACCGCCGTCGGCCGCGGCTCGTAGTCGGCGGCCGGGAGCGCCGGGAACGGCCGGGCCTCGAGACCGCGCATCTGCGTCTCCCAGAAGGCCCCGGTCCGCGCCGGATCGGCCTGGACGATGTGCCTGACAAAATCCTGGAACGGCGGCACCGGCGGCGGGGGCGCGTCCATGTTGTCGTAGATGGCCTCGAGCCGGGCGAGCATCAGCGGCACCGACCAGCCATCGAACAGGGCATGATGGATGGTCCAGACGAGCGTGGTTTTTCCTCGGGGCTGCCGGACCAACCGCGCCTGCAGCAGGGGCGATCCGAGCTCCATGCGTGTCTGCTGCTCATGCTGCTTAACGTACTCATCTAGAGACCGCGAGTCGTCGCCCACGGCCAGCAGCGCATCATCGTTATCATCGTCACCGGCGATAACGACCTGCACGATGCCCTGCCCGGGGACGTCCACCATGCGCGTCCGGAGAATCGGCGTGTGCGCCACGAACCTGCCCCACGCGGCCCGGAACCGTCCGGCCTCGACGCCGTCCCGCAGTGGCAGCACCTCGGTCGCGACGTACTCGCCCGCGCGGCGCGCCGTCAGCGCCAGCAAGCCCTCCTGCAGCGGCGTGCACGGGAACACGTCCTCGACCCGCTCCGGCCGCACGCCGCACAGCCCGGCCGCGTAGAAGCGGACGTCTGCCGCGCTCAGCCCTGGCCGCAGCAGCGAAAACGGACTGACCACCGCCGCCGCAGCCGCCGGTGTCTCTTCCTCCTCCGCGGCGGCCGCGGTGGTGTCAGCACCAGCAGCAAGATCCCCGAGACGCGGCTTCTTCAGGATCTCGGCGACGGTCAGCCGCAGGCCCTGCTCGCGCGCGAGGGCCACAAACTTCATGACGGTGATGGAGTCGCCGCCGACACGCAGGAAGCTGTCGTCGACGCCGATGCTCGACGGGGCAATGTCTAGGATGCGCGCCCACAGCGCCCGGATCGCGCGCTCCGTGGCGGTCGTCGGCGGGCGCTTCGCGGAGCGGCAGGGGTTCAGCGCGGAGAGCTCCTCGAGGCCGAGCGCCTCGGCCCGGGCGCGCAGGGCTCTGCGGTCGAGCTTGCCGGAGACGGTCAGCGGGAAGCCCCCGCCGCTGCCGCCGACGGGGAGGAAGGCAAAGATGGTCATGTAGGCAGGAAGGCGCCGGGTCAGGTGCTGCTCGAGGATGGCGCCGCGGGCCTGGAGCTGGGAGAAGTAAGGCGAGTCCGGGTCGACGTCGAGGAAGGCGACCAGGACGGGCCGCTTAGAGCCGTGCGGGACGATGTGCTCGACGACGGCGCGGGAGCCGGAGCCGGAGCCGGAGCCGGAGGTGGCGGTGGCGGTCTCGGAGAGGCACTCCTGGACAATGTGCTCAATCTCGCCGAGCTCGGTGCGCTGGCCGTTGACCTTGATCTAGGTGTCTTGACGCCCGACAAAGATGATCTCGCCCGTCTCGCTGTACCGCACCAGATCACCGGTCCGGTACACCCGGCCTGTGCGGCCGGGATGGTCCGGGCCGCCGCCGCGGACCAGCCACGGCGGATCCTCGATGAAGACGGCGGCCGTCTTCTCCGGGTCGCCGATGTAGCCGGCGCCGACCAGCGGGCCCTCGATCACGAGCTCACCCACAGTCCCGATGGGCACCAGCCGGGTGTGGTCCTCGGGCGCGACGATCCACGTGTTCACGCCGTGCCCGGTGCCGATGCTCCCGGTAAAGGGCGCGTCGCGGTCAATGTCGACGATGGTGGACGTCGGGGTGCACTCGGAAGGGCCGTAGGTGTTCTTCATCTCGACGACGCCGGGGGGGAAACGGGCCAGCGCGTCGGCGGTGGCCTTCTCGCCGCCGAGGACGATGGTGCGCAGGGTGCGGGCCGTCTCCGGGGCGAGCACGTGGGCCATGGTCAGGGTCATCTCGGCGTAGGTGACGCGGAGGCGGAGGATGGAGCCGGAGAAGTCGTCGCGGCGGTCCTCCTCGGAGGGCACGCAGAGGACGGCGCCGGCGGTGAGGGCGTGCAGGACGTTCATCCAGGCGACGTCGAAGGCGTACGAGGCGAAGTCGTAGACGCGCGAGTCCGGGCGGAAGCCGTGGGCGGCCTGCTGGTGGCGGATGGCGGAGGCGAGGTTGGCGTGGCGGGTGGCGACGCCCTTGGGGCGGCCGGTGCTGCCGGAGGTGAAGACGACGTAGAGGAGGGCGTCCGGGCTGACCTCGGGGAGCGCGTCGTCGTCGTCGTCGTCGTCGTCGGCGCCCGGGGTCGTCGGGGCCGGGAGTTGGGCGAGCCGGACGGCGTCGACGAGGACGACGGAGGCGGAGGCGGGCACGGAGGAGAGGAGGGTGGCGGCGACGGCTTCCTGGCGGGGGGAGGCGAGGATGAGGACGGGGCGGACCTGGTGGATGATGGCGCGGAGGCGGTGCTCGGGCTGGACGAGGTCGACGGCGACGGAGGCGGCGCCGGCCTTCATGGCGGCGAGCATGGCGACGGGGGTCCAGAGGGACTTTTCGAAGCAGAGGAGGAGGAGGGCACCGGGGCGGACGCCGAGGCGGAGGAGGTGGCGGGCGAGGCGGGTGGCGTGGGCGTCGAGCTGGCGGTAGGTCAGGGAGCCGTCCCAGGCGCAGACGGCCTCGGCGGAGGGCTGGCGGGCGACGACGTCGGCGATGAGGTGGTGGACGCAGCGGTCGAGGGAAGGGGGCACGGAGGCGTTCCATTGCCAGATCTGGTGGAGGTGAGGGAGGGGGATAGAGGGGGAGGAGGGGGAGGAGGAGGAGGGATTGAGGGAAGGGTCGAGGGGGGAGGGGGAGGGGAAGGAGGGATGCGAGGAGCTCATTGCGTGTCTTGATGTGTCTGATGTGTATGTTATTGTGAGGACAGGACAAGTGAGTATAAGTGAGGACAAGAGAGGATGAGTGAGTAGGTGAGGACGAGTGAGTATAGGTGGTATAAGTGAGGAGGTGAGGACGAGTGAGTATAGGTGGTATAAGTGAGGACGACTGAGGACAAGTGAGTATGAGTAAATGTAAGTAAGTATGAGTAAAGGGAAGTGAGTATAAAAAAAGGTAAGCGAGTTCAAAGGAGTATAAAAGAGTACAAGTGACTCTAGGGTAACCGTACTGTAGATGTGATATCACACCACCAAACTCTGACCACATCAACCACAGCTGGCACCTTTTCTTATAAGACGCCGGCAATTGCACATGTCCACATCACCGGCACATGTCCGGATTCGCACTCAACACCGTCCTGGACAAGTTGCCGGATACTGGGATGGGACAGTCAGCGCCCCTCTACTCTACACTACTACGGTGATCCCCTCATCGCCCATCATGGCCGGGACAAGTACCGCCCTTGTAACGACGAGCGTCTTTCTCTCTCTCTCTCTCTCTCTCTCAACCTCTGTCAACCTCCGTAGACCATCCCAGACCGAGACCAGTGACATGCCGCCGCCGCCACCCCCAGCATCATGGCGTGCGCTAGTCACCATCATGACAAGTCTTGCATCAGTTCCTCTTCAGAAGGTTACCTATAGCTTGCCCCGTCAGCATGCAGTAGCTGGTCGGGATACTAAAAAAATAAAAGAAGAGACCAGATGAGATGGAGCTAGGAGATTCGACTCGGCTTGGTCGTTGGAAGTCGGCAGTCGAGTCGAGGCAACAGGGCCAAGCCGAGGTGGGGGCGGCGGATAGCACGGCCAAGCCGGGACAAATTAGGATAGATCCGAAGAGGGCTTCGAAAAGTCTTGGCTTTGGTCTTGACAAGTTTGGCTGTTTTGACTCGGGCTGTTGGGGGCGTAACCTAGTTGCTTGATGGCTTACAAGTTGGCACCAGCGATGTCCGGTCCGGTCCCCTATTTCTTCGGCCCCTCCCATTTCCAGACGAATAAGATGACGGTCTCGTTCATCAGACGACGAGGCGGGAAAAAAAAAAAAAAAAAAAAAATTAAAGCCTCCGGTCTATCCACCCCAAGAAGTCGCCGGAGTCATGGGTAAGAGCGGACTAGGTCGGGTTGCATCGACGTATACATTCATGGATATGGATGAAGATGGGCAAGCAAGGCGGGGAGAGCCTTCATACAGTAAACGTTGGTCGTCTATACTTGAATTATTTTCTCATTTTTCAAGAATTTTACATGTGTTGGCTTGCCTAGGAAAGGTCAGTATCAAAGTCGTTTCTGGCCTTGTCCATCAGCCCTAACAGTTGGGCACGTCATCTCCGCTAAGCGTTTCCAGCAGCGCGTTGAAGCCAGTATACTCACTATAAGCAGTAGGCCTAGATCTGATGCATCTCTACCAGTCAGTATTCGCAAATAAGCAGAAGAATAAGAGTGACGGCATTTTATAGACTAAGAAATGCTAAGAAGTTACTGACTAAACCCTTTTTTTTTCTTCCCTTTTTTTTCTAAACGAATTCAAGAGTGTCGGGGTGTGTCTCTAGATATCCGCCAGCACTGGATGTGGCTCGCCCACCACCTCAACAGGGCCTGTGCTGGAATAGGAAAAGGTGATTTTCAGCGGCTTACAGTGGGCAATTCAGCGGGTACCTAGGTAGAGGTAGTCAGTGGACAGCCCAGCCCAGCCCGTCCTTGGCTTAGTCCCTGTATCTCATCTCATCCATCCTCTTCCCTTCATAGCGCCCATCTACACCATCAGGCAAGCAAGCAAGCAAGCAAGCAAGCACACAAACACCCATGCTTTCTTTCCTTCCTTTGCACGTCCGATGCCTATCTCATCCATCCTTTCTTTGATCTCTCTCCATTGATCAAAGACGGGTCGGTTGGCATTCGACACCACCAGGGGCCTCAAATCCTCAGCTTTGCACTGACATCGCGGCATTGCAAACAGCACACCTGCGATGCAGTCAAACAACACCTGCTCCATCGACGTTGAGAAGGCCTTTGGGCCCTCCGTCTCCCGAGCTTGTCTCGGTGGCTTCGACTTCACATTGCTCTTTGAGGAGACCATCCTCACCATCCTGCCTCTCAGCCTTACCTGCAAGTTCCCGACCACAACTCCCAACCCGCTTGTACCATCGCGTTCTGACCTCCTTTCTAGTCCTTCTCTCCGTCGGACGCGCTCTGCAGCTTCGCGATGCCCTCGCCAAGGTCGACAAGTCATGGCTTCTGCCTGTCAAGATGGTACTGCTTCACTTCCCACAAAACATGGCCCAATGCCGTCCAGCTGACCAACATCCCAGCTCTCCTACGGCGCCTACATCATTCTCCAGATTGTCCTCCTTGCTCTCTGGGCGCAGCCAAGCGCGCCAAAGACAACGTCCACCCTCGCCGCGCTCTCTGTCACCCTCGTCACCTCGCTCTTCTTCCTCTACCTCTCCTACCTGGAGCACACGCGCTCCGTGCGTCCCTCGACCCTGCTCACCCTCTACCTCGGACTGTCCACCCTCCTCGACCTGGCACGCGTCCGCACCCTCTTCTACCTGCAGTCCGCCGACCACCTGGCCGCCGTATTCCTTGCCGGCTTCTGCGTCAAGCTCGTCATCTTCCTGCTCGAGCTCTACGAGAAGCGCCGCCTGCTCCGCCCCAGATGGCAGGACGCTGCGCCCGAGGCCACCAGCAGCACCTACAGCAGGGCCCTCTTCATCTGGCTGAATAACTTGATGCTCAAGGGCTTCCGCTCGTCACTAACCGTCGACACTCTGACGCCCATTGATGCCGATCTCCTCCAGGCCTCGGAGCCGTCGTCGCTTCTGGCTCGCTGGAACAAAGGTAGGTCGCTGAGCGTCTGTTCAACATTGCCGGGGTGCTAACAGCTGCGAAGCTGATCAATCAAAGAAGCACGCGCTACTATGGACCTTTATTAAGCACTACAAATGGCATATCCTGGCCGCCATGCCGCCGCGACTTGCCTACTCAGCATTCACCCTTGCTCAGCCTTTTCTCGTCCAGAGAGTCCTCGACTACGTTGCTGCGCCCCCGACCGAGTCCGACAGGAACACGGGCTACGGGTTAATCGCTGCCTACGCTCTCGTCTACATCGGTATAGCTGTATGTCATGTAACGGAAGATGAACTCGCGCACTTGCAAACTAACAATCGCATGCAGATAGCCTATGCAGTGTATGAGCTCAAGGTGTATCGTGCCATCACCCTCTTCCGTGGAAGTCTCATCTCGGTCATCTTCGACAAGACGCTCCGAGTCAGCTCTCACGCGGCTTCTGACGCCGAGGCCATGACCCTGATGAGCGCCGACATTGACCGCATCGGCGAGAGCATGGAAGACGTGCATGAGCTGTATGCTGGTCCCTTGGAACTTGGCCTTACTCTGTGGCTTCTGTACAGATTCCTCGGCGTGGCAATGTCCGCCTCGACCGCTTTCGTCATCGGTATGGTAGTTCCCACCCGTAACACCAACCAGTACGACACTGATCCCAAATAGTGTGCCTCGTCGGAAGCTTGCGGGTTGCGACCATTGCTGGGGACGCCCAAGTTCCATGGCTCGAGGCCATCGAAACTCGACTTGAAGCAACGTCCGGAGCTCTGGGCGCCTTGAAAGGCATCAGAATGACCGGGGTCAGCGGTGCTATATCGGCCATGATTACTCGCCTCCGCCAAGACGAGATTCGCTCTTCTCTGCGTTACCGTCTTTGGAACATTTTTCTGAATGCTGGATGTGAGTTACCGATAAAAGCAAACTATATGTTCTGGTCTAACAACTTTAGTCTACGTCTCTTCCACCTTCGCTCCTGTTTGGGGGTTTGGCGTTTTCATTCTGCTTGCTAGATCAAGACATACACAAACACTTACCGAGCAAATCATCTTCCCTACCCTTACATTGTACGAGCTGTCCGATCAGCCCACCGTCAACATTCCCGATGCTCTTGAACATGCCCAGACCATCTTGAACTGTTTTGAGCGTATACAGGAGTATCTTGTCGCCGACGAGCAGGGCGATTCTGGCAACGACTCGGAAGAAGAGGGCAGGACCTCGAGCAGCCATGAACAGGACGGCTCGAGCACTGCTTCTTCCCAAGAGAAGCATGCAAGTGTCAAGGAAAAAGTGCAGCCTGCCGCTTCGCCAAAGGCAGACCTGGCCAATACGTGCGCCATCTTCACTGCACACAACGCCACTGCCGCGTATTCCTCCGAAAAGGGGCCAATTCTGAAGGCTCTCAACTTTGAACTGACCAAGTCCAAGACCACTATGATTATTGGACCTGTCGGTTGTGGAAAATCTACGCTTCTCAGACTTTTGCTAGGCGAAGTACCCGAAGTCGAAGGCTCACTGGACAGAAACTTCCTCAGTTCCGCATACTGTCCGCAGTCCTCCTGGATTTTCCGAGGCACGATTCGTGATAACATCGTCGGCTTATCTACCTGGGATGAGCCTCGATACAAGAACGTCGTGGAAGCGTGCTGTCTCTCGGCTGATTTCGACATTCTCCCCAATGGTGACCGCACTGAAGTTGGAACCCGTGGCTCTCACCTCAGTGGTGGCCAGCAAATGCGCGTGGTAAGACCAAGAACTTGCAAGCTGGGGAGTGATATATCTAACTGTAAAAGTCCCTGGCACGTGCTCTCTTCTCGGGTGAGGACGTCATCATCCTGGACGACGTTTTGGCGGGAGTCGACCGCATTACCGAGTCAAGCATTCTTGACTCCGTCTTTGGTCGTGAAGGATTGCTCCGGCAGTGGAAGTCCACAGTCATTCTGGCCACAAGCTCTGGTAAGCGCTGTAATCAAATCATGACGATACTCTTCTAATGAACGTAGTTCGCCACCTTCGCTACTCGGACTCGGTCATTGTTCTCGATAGACAAGGCAACATTACTCAGCAGTGCACTCCGGAGGAGTTGTCGGATGTCAAACTTGACCTGGAGCGCTCGGAAGATGATCAATCGGGTGATGGCGAGCCGGAGCTCGATCTCGAGCTTCCGGATGAGATTCTGGAGCACATGGCCGCCGCCGAAGTAGAGGATGTTGACGGTGCTCGCCGTGTTGGTGACATCAAGATCTATGCCTATTTCATGAGCGTCGCCGGTTGGTGGTACATGGCTCTCTATGTCGTTCTCTATTCTGCCTTTGTGTTTGGCCTCAGATTTCCAGGTAAGTCGACCAAGCTACCCACGATATCTCCCTCGTCCTTCCCGAGACTAACAATCGTACAGCTATCTGGCTACAGTGGTGGGCAAACGCCAACGAGAAGCATCCCAACGAGAGTATTGGATACTGGCTCGGTGTGTATGCCGCTATTGCAGCTACGGCCTTCTTGGGCAGTGTTGCTTCCGACTCGGTCTTCCAGCTGAGGATTGTACCCAAGATGATGGTGGAATTCCACAACCGTCTGCTGTCCACGACCATGCACGCCACGACGAGCTTCATCACTTCAAAGGACACGGGAACGATCCTCAACCGGTTCAGCCAAGATCTTAATTTGATTGACAGCGAGTTGCCCAGTGCGCTGGATAAGACCATCATTGCCATCCTGTCAGCCCTTTTCTCTGCCGTTCTCGTCTTCATCGGTTCTAGCTACGTGGGTGCGGCCATCCCGCTCTGCATCGGCGCTCTGTATATCATCCAGCTCTACTACCTCCGCACCTCGCGTCAGCTTCGACTGCTGGATATTGAATCCAAGGCACCGCTGTTCTCACTGTTTGTGGAGAGCATCGAGGGTCTCGCCAGCATTCGTGCCTACAGCTGGTCGCGCCACTACATGCAGCGCAGCATCGACATCCTCAACGCCTCGCAGAAGCCGTACTACCTCATGTGGTGCATCCAGCGGTGGCTGACTCTAGTCCTGAACCTGGTCGTTGCCGCGGTCGCCATCCTGCTTGTCGGTCTCGCGACCAACATCCGCAGCGGCTCTACCGGTTTCCTGGGCGTCGCCCTCTTCAACATTGTCTCCTTTAGCCAGACCCTTCAGCTGGTCGTCACGGAATGGACACATTTGGAGACGGCCATCGGAGCCGTCAGCCGCGTTCGCTCGTTTGTGCTTGGCACTGAACGAGAAGACGCGGTGGGCGAGACGGAGGACCTGCCCAGCGAGTGGCCCAAGACTGGATTGATCACGTTCAGGAACGTTTCTGCTTCATATGAGGCCAGCTTGGGACCTGTTCTCCAAGACATTAGCCTTGACATCAAGAGCGGCGAGAGAGTCGCCATCTACGGGCGCACTGGCAGGTAAGCTTCACCCAAACTCAGTTTCAGCATGCACGGTTCCCTCGCTAACGTCAGCACAGCGGCAAGTCTTCTTGCGTCTCAACCCTGTTCCGCATGCTCGACCTGGATGCTGGATCAATCCTCATCGACGGGGTCGACATCGCCAAGGCACCCAGGGAGGAGCTGCGCCGGCGGCTCAACACGGTCCCGCAGCAGCCTTTCTTCCTCTACGGCAGCGTGCGTGATAACATCGACCCCCTCGGCACCGCGACCGACGAGCGCCTCATTGAGGTCCTGACGGCCGTGCAGCTATGGGACATCTTTGAGGAGCACGGCGGCCTGGACGAGGACATGGACGCGGACCTGCTCTCCCATGGCCAGCGACAGCTGTTCTGCCTCGGCCGCGCCATGGTGCGTAGTGGTCGCATCCTCGTCCTGGACGAGTTTTCCAGCAGGTATGTTACACCGTTCCTTTGAACAGCAGGACTTTGCTGACTGGCTGTGTAGTGTCGACGCCGACACGGACGACATGATGCACCGCATCATCCACGACGAGTTCCAGGGGCAAACAGTGATTGCGATTGCGCACAAGCTCGACGCCATCCTCGACTTTGACCGTGTCGTGTTCCTGGACAAGGGCCGCGTCGCCGAGATGGGTGCGCCGCGGGACCTCCTCGCAAGGGAGGGCTCGCTCGTCCGGGCTCAGTATGAGAGTTCAGGAAACTAGGCTCGCGTACAATAGAGGCGGAATAGTTGCGCGTTTGAAGGAAGCATTGTGGCGCTTTTTGTCGCCTTAATTCTTGGTTGGATATACTCTGTATAAAAGTTAGTCTTGCATATTTAGACTTGAATCTGTCACATGTACAAAATGGAAGAATGATGTTGTTCGTTTTGGTTCCTTTGCACATCTGGCCATTGCTGTATGTTGTAGCATGGAACCATGCTTCTGTAAAGTGGCCGCTAGTGATTTTATTAAGCAGCGGGGGTGTTATGCGCAGCGGCGATGTGTCCTGTTTTTCCACCGCGGTGCTGGCGGGCGAGACTAATTCACTCATATTAAGCCTGCGGGTTTGCGGCATGTCATGAATGCTGAGAGAAATGCATAGTAGAAAGACCTGCATGGGCCTTGGGAGGCCGTTGATTTCATAATGAGCAAAACAGGTAGAGGGCTGGCTGCATGGACAAGGACAAGAAAAGGCGACAACTGGCCCCAGACAGGACTCAGCGCCATTGTTGGCGGTGGCACAGCCCGGGTCGCGTGGCCGACATGAGACAATGCAGCAAGTCGGACCTGCAGCAAAAAGGGTCCTGTCCTTTCCTTTCCTTTCCTTTTCTTTTCTTTTTTGCTCTTTCCATTCTTTCTTCTCTCCATTTTTTTGCTTTTTTCCTCTTTACATCGTGTTTTATCTAACCCGGGGGGCATTGTCCGCATCTGTTTCCGACCGGCGCAAAATCGTTTCAGAGGGGGGGGGGGGGAAAGGACGAACGAACACCACCCAACAGCAGATCGACCGGATTTTTTGGCCGGCACCTTTCCATCCAGTTGGAGAGACGTAAGCGCAACTCGCATTGCTGCTGGCAAGAGAAGCGCATAACCGTAAGGTTCGTCATGCCAAGAGGGCGAGTGACTGCCTTTGCTTCGCATTGAGAGCGAGATCTGCGTTGTATGCGGGCTTTCCACTCGGTGGTGGTGAATGTGATGACTAGGGAAGTGGTCATCTCTTCGGGGCTTCGGAGAGGGGGGTTCCCTGGGCATTTTTCTCTCTCTCTTTTAAATTGAAGGCACAGCGTGTATCGTGTACCGCGCCGAGGTGGGCAAAACGCGGACTGTATCATTCTTATTGGTTATATAAGCAGGGGTTGGTGAAGATCAGCAGGACGTGAGGGAACGGGATAGCCTGCGATTGAGAGTCTTTTGTGCACCATCTGCTCCGTTGAAGAATTGTCATGCGCATTATTTTTGCCAGTTTTATTTCTTGTTTTTTCGTTTCGACCTGCGCGTTTGCATTAGAGGGATGACTCTTGCCGGATCGGCCGTGGAAGAACTTTTGAG
The DNA here is from genome assembly GCA_002968875.1 of Cordyceps cicadae. Taxonomy (NCBI): domain Eukaryota; kingdom Fungi; phylum Ascomycota; class Sordariomycetes; order Hypocreales; family Cordycipitaceae; genus Cordyceps; species Cordyceps cicadae. The sequence goes on along the minus strand of MWMN01000001.1, from coordinate 319,220 downwards.
TTTCTGCTGTGCTTGATGCGACAGGTTGATGAATCAATGATAATGCACTAACTTGGTAGTTGGGCCCTAGAAGCTAGAAGGGTATGGTCATGCGCTAAGTCTTTTGCAGTTGTGCCTACCAAGCCTGTTGATAGCGTCTTCGGCGGATTCTGGGGACGAGTAGCAGCCAAGGCCGGGCGCCACACGCTCCTGTTCACGGCCTCCTGGTGCATCATCTTACCTAACCTTCCTCATTCAGATGCGCGCTCTGCAATGAGAGAAATGAATGGAATAGGAGGCGGGCGCCAGCGGCGGCGGCGGCGGCGGCGGCGGCGCCCAAGCCGCCTTCTGAGCGGTCCAGCACGGATGATGCCAGTGGAGTTGGCTAGGTACTACTGAGCTGCGCTGAGCTGACCGAGGACGAGGCTCGAGGACACGGAAGATGCTGAAAAGGATCAGATTCAAGACCTGCGTTGTATTTTCCCGAGCTGAACCAAACCGTATGGAGCAAGGGCTAATTAAGGGCCCGAGTCTGGGCCAAGAATGGGGAAAGGCAACGGCGTGGAGTCGACGGAATCGCTGATGCAAGTGAGGCTAGCGACCAGGAGGGAGCCTGATGATGGCGACATGGCGAGATCTGGAGGCCTAGAATGACGGCCAGGACATGTAGAATCATCATCAAGCAAGCAACAAGGAGGGTAAGGAAGGAAGGCAAGTACTACGTGAATATCTAAAATTACATAGGTAGTACGAGGTATCTTGGCAAACGCAACCTGCAACGCAATGCAGCCTGAGACTCGGCGGACAGCTAGAATACAGAGGCAAGAGTTCTACCTAGTCCCCCTCAACAGACCGAGTCTAATGTAAAAGAAGATTTAATTTTTCTGAATGAGCCTTTTTCATCACTCTATCATACAATATGTTTGCAGCCGAGCTGCGCGTTGAAATCATCATATCCCATTCCCATGTACTCGACGGGTACCATGACGACAGCCCGGTTGCATTCCATTCCTCTGGCCCCCTCCCCCTCCCCTCTTGATGGTGCGCATGCACGACAGCCCCCTAAAAAGCGAGTAATCGTTGCTGCAAATGTGCTGGGTACCCTGGCCACAGTACAGACGCAGCTTATTAGTTGGTAGGTAGGTAGCAAATAGAGCAAGCAATCCCAGCCTTCTCTTCCCACATTCTCCGCCATGTGCCTGAATTGATTGATTGCGCTGCTCCACTGAGCGGAATGGCCCACCAGCCTCCGCCTCCCATGCAAGAATCCACTAAACTCACTAAAAACAGCGCTGAAGCCCACCCTGCTGGCACACCATTTTCCGCGCAGGAACCACTCAAGAGCCATCTCCAAGCACAGACTTTCCTTCCTTGTCCAAACGGTACCTCGTGGATACCTTGGCCTTTACTCGTTCGGAACGACCCAGCATTTGGCCCATCCCTATCCCTCCTCTAAAACCACCTTGCTAGATTACTTACCTGCCTAGTACCAATCAATACCCAATACATGCACAAGTGCGGATAGGCAAAGCGCCCTTCACTTCTCGAGAGCGCTTGTCGCTCGCCGCCCTCCTCTGCATCCTTCATCATTCGCACCGCCAGCGAGTGTTGCGTTTACGCTGCGATCGAGGCCAACTTTTTTTTTTGGGGACTTGCTCTTGAATTATTTGCAGTCGCTTCTCCTTGCTCCCGATCTACGACGTCTTCGGTTATTTGCGCCGTCCATTACGCCACCAACGTTGTCTACTACAAGTTCGGCAGCCAGCTTCATTCAGTTTGGCAAGCAAACGCCCTCTTCACCTGGGCGTTGCCAACACCGAATTCTGACCCCCCTCAACTTTTCTCCGAGAGCCCTGTCTTTCACCGTTCGAGAGTTACGAGTTGTTTCAACCGATGCGCCGATAACACCATTGTCCGACCTCCCCTCCTTCGCCTCGCTAGGTAGCTGCTTCTAATCTCCCGGTCCGCTCAGCCAACGGTCGCTATAATGTTAAGACCGGCGACGCCGTTGACGATACTCTTGACGGCGGCCCTGGCCCTGCTCATCATATCTGTCGTATCGGCGCCTGTCTCAAAATCCATCTATCTCGGCAAGACTGGCGACACCATATTCGGCGTTCTTGGCAGATGTACCGGCGACAAGTGCAGCAGCGCCGGCATTGGCTACGATGGTGAGCCGCTTTGCCCAACAAGCTTCGTTTCCATTTCCCGACTGACAAGTACCTGCAGTTACCGCCGATGGCTCAAGTAAATTCAGCATGCCAGACTACGTCCGCCAGACGCTCTCAAAAACTCTCATCCTGCACCCAGTCGCCGCCGCCTTCACACTCGTCATGTTGGTCATGGCTGGGGCTTCTCATTTCCACGCCGCCGCCCACTCCGCCAGGTACCTGCTTGCCCTCTGCATCTTTACGCTCATCGCCTTTCTCCTCGCTCTTGCTGCCGCCATCATTGACTTCATCCTCTTCGTCCCGCACACGACCTTTGGCACCTACATCGTCCTCGCCGCCGCCGTCGCTCTCTTCATCAGCACCATTGTGACATTTTCTATGCGTCGATCTATGGTTGGTAGAAAGGCCCGCAGGAGAAGGATTGCTGAGAATGCCGAGATGAGTGGCGAAAACTACTACAACCGCGAGGATCCCTTGAAACCCACCATGTCTGGCGCAGCTGCCGGCGCTGATGGCTTACCCGTGTTTGCCTCGTACGAGAGAACTCCGCAAAAGGATGACCAAGTTAGCGACGAGCGCATCCCACTTACCCAGGTTCGCACGGCGGACCACTCGCCTGCAACAAATGCCACCAACCTCGCAAACGTTGGCTCCTCAAACTCCACCTCGCCTGATCGATATGGAGGCCCGCCTGGCCAGGGTGATCCCTATGGCCCTCAGGCTCAAGGATTTGGCCCGAATGGCCGTCCTAGTAGAGGAAGCATGCCTGGCTATCGTGGTGGAGGCGCGCCACAGGGCGGTCGCGGCGGCTTCAATAGTTATGGCTCTCAAGCTCGCAGAAGGGATAGCTATGGCCGCAGCGGCATGAGTCCTCCCGGTAGAGGCAGTCCGTATGGCCAGCCTCGGGATGGATATGGTGGACCGGCCATGTCAGGTGCCGCCGCTGCAGGAGGTGTTATGGCAGGAGGTGCAATGGGACGTGGTGGCCGCCAGGGTTTTGATCAACGATCGGCGCCCGGAACGTACAATGGCTACGGCAACCAGCCAGCTAACGGCCAAGGGGATTACAGAAATTGGGGGTCGCAAGGCACACCAAGCCGCGCAAACACCGAAATAGACCTACCACGTGCCGAATCGCCGCCACCTCTACCCGCTGAGGCCTCAGCATCCGCCGGCTTTCGCCAGCCTACTGAGATGGCTCCCGGCGCGTCGGGGCATCACGGATATGGCGCAGCAGCCGCGACCGCGAACTCGGAGTATGATGCTGATGCCACTGGCATGATTCATACGCAGCAAGTTCATCCGGTTGGGCAGCCTCGCCCTGGCTACCTGAGCGACGCAAGCAAGTACAGCACCGATGAGTACGTCCCACCACGCGCCGCATGGAACCAAGCGTCCGGCGGACGATCACCTCGAGGCCAGTCTCCCGTCTATGGCGTCGACCGCCGCCCATCCGTTCCTGACTACCGTGGACCAACCAGTCCTCTAGCTGCTGGACCCAACGCCTATTACGAGGACGTAGAGCCGCGCTACGAATCGCCGGCTCCGCACACAGGTCTCGTAAGCGCATCTCCAGGCCCCATGTACGAGGATACGCACGCCATGGACGGATCACGCAGCCCGACAGGCTCGGTGCGATCCAACTTCACGTCCGTCTCACAGCGAGGCATCAACCCACGCTGGAACCCGCACCACCATCCCATGCCAGGCAACGGCGCGCGACGGGCCGTGCAGCAGCGTCAAGATATGATCCTGGACAACCCCGACTTTCAGCTCGCAGCAGGCCGCTCCGGCAAGCCCAAGCATGGCAACCCGTCCGGCCTGGTTCCTGGGAGCGCGTATCCGAACGCGCCAATTTGATGTCGCCTGACTGATTTTCCGCTTTTGATTTATGCCTCTTTTTGCTAAGGAGTTCTCGTTCGGACAAGCTCTTTTGTGACCATGGAGTTGCTTGTGCCTCTTGTCAAGTGGCACTCGAAGAAGAATGAACATTCTTTATATATAGGGTTTTTCTTTTCTTTACAGTTCATTTCAGGTGTATCATTGTTTCTTTGTCATACTACTTTCTCAGGGCTCCTTCGACTGCGCCTTTTTTTTTTCTGGCTGCTGTTTGGTTAAGGTTCAACCACTCGAGCCAAGGTTGTTTTTGATTATGGACTTCTTTAGGAGAGGAAGGGGAGGAGAGGGATTGTTGACGAACAGGAAAATGTAAACAAAGCCGCCCAGAGCGCGCAGCGAGGAAACAGGCATGGATTATGGCACAAGCGTCGGGCTTGAAAACGGGAGGAAGCGTTGTTGTCAAGATGGGATATCATGTGGTGTTGTATATATCAAGGTATATATATAATCCAACACAACTCGCATCTTTTGAAATTCCAGGCTGTCTTGATCAATTTCGAGTCTGTTTGAACGGCCGTTTGCACCATTCACGAGGGAGCTTGACGCGCGCCGATGTTCGCAGCTGGCGGCGCTCGTTTGCAGTCTTGGCTGGCAATGACTGATTGACTGGCTTGGACAAGTCGGGCGCCTATGAAAAAGTTTTCCTTGTCCAGCCAGCTTGTTTATTTCTGTCATGGCCGAGAGATATGCCTGAAGAGCCCTCACGCCGGCATCACCATCAGCCCAACCTTGTTGTGCCCTCCCCAATGGCCGGAGAGCTCCTCTGATGCTGACGATACCATAAATGCCCGACGACGACGACGAAGCGATTTCCAGTTTCCTCGTTCATTTTCCTCTTTTTCTCTTTTATGTCCCCTGGAGACCGGAGTCTTTTGCCGTCACTCCGTTTCTCCTCTCCCCTCGAACTTGATCCTGTTACTCCCCTTTTCTTTTTTTTTTTGGACATTAGCCGTCGTCACTCGCGTATCTTCATCCCCGCCTGCAGTACAATTGAGATTTGGTTGCTCGATCTTTTACACCTTTTTGGATTCATGAGGTATGCAATTCTCTCTTCTTCTTTCACCTTGGGATCTCGCACTGCTTTCCTCTTTGAGGCTGGCGGAGGGGCTGCAGAGTCCCGAGGAAGGTGCGCTTGCATCTTGCCTTCTAGCTCTGGGACGCAGAGATTCTTTGTTATGACAACCATCATTTTTGATCTGGTATTGAATCATGCATCTTTCATTTACTGTTCACTGATTCTTTGGCCATTCTTGGTTGCAATTTCTCGATACACTTTTCTTGGCCTTGGAGCTTGTGTTGGAGATGATGCTCTTTTGGCGACCCCTTCTTTCTCTGCTCTACTAATTCGGACATTCCCAGATCTCGTTCGTTGTTTTCCTTTTTCCTTTGTTTCTTCCTATCTGTTCGACATCTTCGACACGACATTTAATCGAGAAGCAAGAATTATACACACGCTTGAACAAAAACAAACAATATACCAGAGCCGGAAAAAAAATAACGAGCAAAGTCTCAGGATGGAGAAGCCATCACTAACAGACAGCGTCTCTCCTTCCATGGCAAGCCGCTTGTCTAACCCGCCGGTGCAGCCTACCTACACAACGGCTGGTACCATTTATAACCCAAGTTCGTCCCAGCCCTTGCAGCCTCCGACGAGACGAGGACGATCGCTCAAGTGGACATCCGGCGGTGCATACTCGGACCTGTGTCTACTACCACGCTCCGTCGTTGCGTATCTCCAAACCAAAAACAACGACCGCAACTCCCCGTATTCTGCAGCACAGTACACGCCGCTGCAGCAAAACTACGACCGGGCGGCCAACCCCATCAGCAGGAACAGCTACTTGGATGACATGCGTTCCCCTTGGGCCGGTACGCCCAGCAGAGAAGTAGACGAGATTATGGGGTACAGTGCTAGCGACCGGGACCACGACGGGGATGACGAGGATGAGGACGAAGACGACGGCATGGACAGCATCATGATGAACATGCCTGTCAAGTCGCTTCACAATCTCGCTTCATATCCCAACCCCAACCAGAGGAAGGCTCGGAAGGTCCTCTTCCGCCCATTGAAGCCGAAGCTGAACTTGCAGAATACTTACAGTGCAAAAGAAATACCGAGCCAGCATTGGGACGCAAGGCCGAGCCCTGATCCGGTGTATGATCGATATTGGGCCAAGCCGCGTCTGTCTAACTCAGACTCGGTGGCATCACAGCTGATGGCCAGAGCCGAACTTCAGGGCATCGCCGAAAGGGGCCAACGGGAGGGACAAAGTCCACCACCCAAAAGCGAGAGCTCTGAGCAGAGCAGTGCCTGGCTTACGCATCTGGCCCTCGGTGCCCCGAGACCCTTGACGGCTGGACCGCCTGGACAGCGTCAATACCGAGCGTCGACATTCAAGTCTACCTTTAAAGCGTTGAGCACTGATTCCAAGGCTACAAACCCGTTGGAGGAGGACCTTGGGTACGCTGTAACGGCACGAGTGCTACAGCAGGCCGGGATTGACGATGCCCAGGGCAAGCTCGCAGACTCGTTGTCTAGACAAGAGTCGGAGGCAAGCTACTACACGCAGCTATTCCAAGGCAGCCAGATTCTGCCGGCGGGGTCGCCAAATGGGAGCTACTACGGGACTGTGGGATCCCCTGACAAAGGCAAGCAGCAATGTGAGGGGGATGAGTTTGCAGGGTTGGATGCCGAGGGGCAAGGCCCGGAGTGGCGGGTACCGTCGCGATGCGCTAGCATTCGATCTCGCACGAACCCCGAGTACCAGGAAGGTCTCGCGGCTTACATGGAAAGGGTGAATAGATGGTGGTATTCGGGTTGCGAGCGGCTTTGTGATGAAGAGGCGTTGGAGGTGGGAAGGGCTCAGGCAGGCTGCGTCGGTATAATTGGTGATGGGCGACCGGGACAGACCGGATGGAACAGGCACGCGCGGCTCGGGGCTGAAGAAGCGAACAGGATGGATGCGGCAGAGCACGCCAAGGCCCTTCTCGAAATGGCCGTGACGAACCTGGAGCGGAATTTTGAAGGGATGATGAGTAGCCGTGGGGGTTAGATGGGGGGAGGGATGAGATTGGGGATAGGTAGGTGGTCTGTGGAATGGTAGAAGACGTGTAGTAGCTTAATGGGATGAGATTTGTAAGAGCTGATACGGGCTTGTGTGGTGTTGGGCAAATTATGTGCGGGCATAAGAAGCCTAAAATTATGCAGGACTAGGCTAGTAGGGATGAGGATGGGGAGATTAGGGTTCTGGGACTGGGAAAGGCGGGCGTAGGGCTAGGATAGGGTGAAGAAGCAGGGTCGATCAGGGGAAGAGAGGAGAATGGGCATTTGATCAGCGGAAAGAAAGTCTGTAGCGGGACTGGAGGGAGGGCATGCTAGGCCAGAGGGAGGAAGGGAAGGGACATTAATATTGAGACATGGTGGGCAGGCTGATGTGGTGGCGGTGGTGATGATGTCGCGTTTGTGGGATGGTGTGAAGGCGCGTGAAGAGAAGGGCACGCGACTTGGGGCAGGCGGGCAGCCAGCCAGCCAGCCAGCCACGGTTCTGAGTTGCTTACCCCTCCCCCCCTTTAATTGTTCGGGATCATCAACCCCTGATGTGAGCCGAAAGGGGGAGGGGGACAGGATCAAGCAGGAAAAAAAAAAAGGCCCGCCATTTTACTGGGATGAATTCGGGGGGGTCTCGTGCACAATTCCCAAAGACAGCGAGCGAAGCAGGTGGGCTGACTGGCTGGGCTGAAAGGGGCACTTATTCTGTATGGCTTCGAAGATTTTTGACTCCTTTTTCTTTTCCTCTTCTTTGTCTTTTCTGCGCCTCGTGTCCTCCCCCAAATCCATCTCTCCCATCAGTTTGATGCAACTCGCGTGACGTTTCGTTTCGTCATTCCACTAATAAGGCGGCTTCCAAGGAGTAGCCAGCCCAGCCTCGTTTAAACGTGGGTCTTTCTTTTTTCTCCCTCCTTCCGTTTTCACCCTTCATCCTCCGACCAGCACTAATAATAACTGATAACTAGACTGACCAGAAATACCAGGCGCAATTTTTCTTCACTCTCTTCTTCCCCTGGCCACCATCGTCATCCTCGGTTATCCCCTGCCAACGGTCACTTCTGCATTCACTCGACTTTGCCGTCCTTGTCGAGTCTCGGGACGTTTTTTTTTTTTTTTTTTTTTCCTCTTCCTTTTCTTTTTCCCCCCCCCGTCTTCCAGCTCCATTTCTCGACTGGTGTCTTTTTTAATGCATAAAGCCTCGCCGGCTTTGATTCACTCCCGTCCGCGAAGCGCGCGCAAAGCAAAGCCTTGCCAACTCTTTGCCCCGTTCTGGCCCCGACAATAGAAGAAAGAAGGACAAGAAAAACAAGAAAAAGAGAAGAACTAGAACTCGACATCATCACGACCCAAAGCCTCGTCTCCTTACCATCATACGCGATATAATATCAAGAATCAGAAAAGCAAAACGCTCGACAACCGTCCATCATGGTCTACATCCGCCACAGCGAGCTCCCGGCGCTCCGCGAGTACAAGTACTCCTCGGTCGACCGTTCGCTCGTCTCAAAATACATCCTCAAGCCCTTTTATACAAACTTCGTCATCCACCTCTTCCCCATGACAATGGCACCCAACATGATCACCCTCACCGGATTCGTCTTCGTCGTCGTCAACTTCCTCACTCTGCTCTGGTACAACCCGACCCTCGACCAGGATTGCCCGTCCTGGGTCTACTTTAGCTGGGCTATTGGCCTGTTCCTCTACCAGACCTTTGACGCCGTCGATGGCGCTCAAGCGTACGTTTCTTCGAGTGGTCTCGCTTCGCTCGGCATATCTCGCAATAGGTGCACTTGTATTCTCCGGTGGCCTTTGTTTGTTGCGATATGCGGGCTCCCTCCCACGTCGAGCGAAGCGGAGGGAAAAAAAACAAGAACGGAAATACTAACAGGCGTGTAGTCGTCGCACCAAGCAATCCGGGCCCCTCGGTGAACTCTTCGACCACGGCGTCGATGCCCTCAACACCTCGCTCGAAGTCCTCATCTTTGCCGCCTCCCAGAACATGGGTCAGGGTTGGAAGACGGTCGCCACCCTCTTTGCCTGTGCGCCCACCTCTCCCCCCCCCCTCTTCCCCGTTGCTCTCTCTCCCACGCATTGTCGATACTAACCGCCGCCTCCCAGCCCTCCTCACCTTTTACGTCCAGACCTGGGACGAGTACCACACCAAGACCCTGACGCTCGGCATCGTCAACGGCCCCGTCGAGGGCGTCCTCATCCTCGTGCTCGTCTACGCCCTCACCGGCTTCCTCGGCGGCGCCCACGTCTGGCAGCAGAGCATGTTGCGCGCCTTTGGCTTCCCCGACACCATGGGCATCCCCATGTCCATCTACAACCTCTCCTTCACCGAGTGGTACCTCGTCCAGGGCGCCGTAGTGCTCGTCTTCAACACGGTCGAGTCCTCGCTCAACGTCATCCGCGCCCGCCGCGCCCGCGGCGAGAACTCGCGCGGCGCCCTCCTCGGCCTCGGCCCCATCTTCTCCGTCTGGCTCCTCGTCGTCTCGTACCTCCGCCTGCAGCCCGTCATCCTCCGCAACCACCTCGTCCCGTTCGCCATCTTCGTCGGCCTCGTCAACGCCTACTCGGTCGGCCGCATGATCACCGCCCACCTCCTCAAGCAGGACTTTCCCTACTACAACGTCCTCGGCGCCCTCCTCCTCATCGGCGTCGTCGACTCCCTCGGCCCCATCCTCGCCGACCACTTCGGCGGCCTCGGCTGGCCCTCCGCCCTCGGCGACGGCCCTTACCAGATCGCCTACGTCTTCTTCATGCTCGGCACCGCCTTTGGCGTCTACGGCAGCTTCGTCGTCGACGTCATCGTCACCATCTGCGACTACCTCGACATCTGGTGCCTCTCCATCAAGCATCACCACGTCGACGGCGACGTCACCAAGGCGCCCGAGCCCGCCTGGTCCAAGACCCAGAAGACGCACTAACGCACACGCCGGCAAGAAAGACAAGACAAGACGAAGAAAGAACCGGCAAGGGGAAAGGGAGTTGGGGAAGCAAGACGGCACCGTGTCTGCGTGTATTATGAGTGCATCGCGCGCGCGAGGGGGGGTGGTTGCTGTCGATAATCAGGGTACGGGGAAGAAGGGCGGGCTGGCTACGGCATGATTGTGCCTCGCATTATACATTCTTCCGGTCGCATAGTGTCCCCCCCAAATATTTTCGGGAAGCCTTTGTAATGACTTTTTTTTTCTCTTCTTTTTTTTGTTTTTCTCTCGGTTGGAATTAGCATGGGTTTGGTTGCTCTGGGAATTGCATTTGGCATGGAAGCGAATACAGTAAAAAGACAAAGACTACAGAAGGATAACAGAGGAGGAAAGAAGCAGTGAATGGGCGTTCTGTTATGACACGTTTGGGCGTTGACATTTGATATAATTTATTGTAAAAAGAGACTCCTCTTAATTATCATGGCGTTGTGAGGATTGGTCATTTGTGTAATATTATACTTCTGGTACGTATGTGATCTGTGTCAAAATGGGCGAGTGAGAGCTGAATGTGCATTTGTAAATGGTTTATTCGTCATCATCAAAGTATCAAACACAATGCACACCAAGCCTACCTACATAGCCCATCAATGCAAGTTCCGCCAATATAGTTTGCAAACGACCGATTTTGTATATACATGGTACGCCATTGATTCGCCAGATCCGATCCAATCCAATCCAAGCCGAGTCCTAGAAAATGACTACGCAAAATTCAAGCCTCCCCTCCCTCCCCTCTTCTCAACTAACTCACCATCTACAGCAAGTCGTCAGACCCGCCAGCCACACTCTGCTCAATGGCCTCTAGGATGGCCGCCTCGGGGAACACTGGTCCCTGGCCGTCACACCGAGCTGCGCTGCGCAGCCGCTCAGCGACACCGCCGACATCGACCAGCCCGCGGCGGAAGAGCTCATGCGAGACGATATAGTCCCACGTGGCGCCGGCGGCGAACAGGCGGGCGCCGTCGTCGCCGACGACGACGCGGTGCGAGGGTGGCTGGTCGGCAGAACCGTGGCCGCGCAGGACATTGGAGTAGAAGTCGGTCGGGCGGTACTCGGCCGGGCCGGTCGTCGCGATGGGCGGCGAGGAGGAGGATTGGTGCTGTGGTTGTTGTTGGTTGGGGAGGCTCGAGGTGGCGCGCAGAATCTCGTTTTCGGTGGACATTTTGGCGAGGTCGCGTCGCAGCCGCTCGTTTTCGACGGACGCTTGCTGTTGAGCGGCCTCGAGCCCGGCAAGCTTCGTCTCGAGGTCCTTGACGTGGCGCTCTTTGCGCTCGCGGAATGCTCGTTGCCTGTTTGCGAGCTATTAGAATTTCCTCTTGGACACAGCCAATCCAAACTGCTGAGGGCGAGCCCCGTCGCACTCGCCCTCGACGACCTGTTGAACTCACGCAGCTCGGTTTTGGGCTTTGCGTCGCGACTGCGCAGGTGTTAGCTCCTCATCGTCCGAGTTTGCCTTTGCGGCCTGTCCGTCGTCCGAGCTGTGCTGCATCTGCGGGTTGTGTTGGTGGTCGGGCAGCATGTGCATGCCGTGAGACTGCTGCTGAGCTACAGAGGCAAACGAGCCGGCGATCGGGTTCGGAGGGGTGGGCGGTCCGGGAAAGGCGGCGTGCAGGTTACCCGGCGTCAAGCCCGTCGCGCCGTAGTCGTAACCAGCAAAGTCGTCGCCGGCGAGGGCGGTGGCGTCAAACCCTTCCTAGAGTGCTCCTCGGTTAGTTGTTGGGTCAAAAGATTGGAAAGACGGGAAAGACGGCGCGCAAGACGGGCCAAGGGGTCGTAGTCGTACGGGTGGTGATGTGTGTCCCCCAAAGTCCTCGGAGCCGGCAGATGCGGAGTGCGAGGGTGTTAGGGGCTGCATCGGGCCCAGGAAGCCGTAAACCTGCTGTCCGCCCGAGGTAGCGGCGGCGCCGGCAGATGCGCCATACTGATACTGGGAGGAGAAGTCCATCGATTCTGGTCGAGGGGGCGGCTCGTTGGTGTGGTTGTTTGCAGTGGCGGTTGAGTGTGTTCAAGAGCAGCAAGGTCCGGACGGGGAGGCTCTTATACAGGAGGTTATGCCGTTCGCTGTACGAGGAGGATGGGATGGAATCAATAGGCAGCAGGAAGCTAGCTCAGGAAGTCGATGGAACGCTAGAGACGGCCCATGATTCCTTTTGGGGCGATGAGATGAGGACGGGCTGAAGCTAGTTGGATGGTGTGATGATAAATGGTGTTTGGAGTAGAACAAGTATGTAGTAATAAAAGAAGGGGAATGACGGATCGCTTTGGTGATTGGAAGCTGAAAGAAAGAGGGGCGCTCCTTCTCTTTTCGAGGGGCGACAAGAAGTTAGCAAATCGGCAACTGCAAGTAGCGGGGTCGCCGAGCCGTTGAGACTAAAATACAATAAAATAACCATAGAGAATAATAAGCAAGGCTCAAGGCCAAGCCTTCCTTCTTCTTCCTACTTGACATTTTCGGATTTATGTAGGTAAGATTTGAGTTGTTGTCTTGCTGCGTATATTCTCAAAAAAAAAAAAAAAAAAAAAAAGGGCGGCACATATTTATAAGATATTACACGGCTTTGGAAATCGAGATGCATTTCCCGGATCGGTCAGCAAGCACGCACGCACCGACATGGGTTCGCCCTTCAACATCATCGAGAGTCGCAGGCCAGACAGACTACGATTACCATTGCTGATTCCGAGATTCCGGCTGGTAAAAACTACGGGAGAGCCGGGACGAGCCGGGACGAGCCGAGCGTGGCCGCCGCTCGTCCACCACCACCAACAACAACACAGCATGGCCTGAATCTTGTCTGTATTCCTCTACTCTAACCTTCTCTCTAACTTGTGCCATCCCCTCTCCTCTCCTCTCCTCTCCTCTCCCCTTGACCCCATACCAACCCTCCCATCCACCTTACGGCGTCAGGCGCTTCGGCGTGCGCGGGTAGTAGCTGCACAGGTGCACGCTCGGCAGGTTCAGGTACCACGCCACCACCCTGTCCAGGCCGATGCCACCGCCTCCGTGCGGCGGCACGCCCGCGCTCCGGAACACGTCCACGTACTCCTTGATGCCCGGGCTGTCTGGGTCCACGCCCTTCTTGCGGATCCGCGCCGCCAGCACCTCCGGGTCGTGGATGCGCTGCCCGCCCGACAGGATCTCCTGCCCGCGCATGAAGAAGTCGTACGCGTTGGTCACCCGCGGGTCCGCCGGGTCCTCCAGCGCGTAGAACGGCCGCGCGCCCTCGGGGAACTTGTCCAGCACGTAAAAGTCCGTCTTGTACTTGGCCCGGATCAGCGCCCCCAGCGCCTTCTCCTGCGGCGTCGACATGTCCTCCGCGTCCGACACGTCGCGGTACTCGGCCGGGCCCTCGGCTCGCAACAGCGCCTGGCCCTCGGCAAAGGTGAGCCGCACCTCCTGGCCCGGAGCGGGCAGGAGGAACTCCTCGGACGGGTAGACGGTGCGGATGAGCGCGATCTGCTCGGCGCAGCGCTCGCCGAGGCCGCGGAAGATGTGCAGCAGCGTGGCCTCGAGCATGTCGCGGACCTCGGTGTAGTCTTCTTCGATTTCCATTTCCAAGTCAAGACCGGTGAACTATGGCTATCGTTAGTAAGATGAAGGCAAATGGAAGCAGGAACAGGGCTTGGAAAGCGAAATACCTCGGTCATGTGGCGCGGGGTGTTGGAGTTTTCGGCGCGGAACACGGGGCCGATGCAGTACACGCGCTTGCGACCGCCGGCAATCTCAATCTGCTTGTAGAACTGCGGCGACTGGGCCAGGAACGCCTGGCGCTCAAAGTACGGCAGGCCAAACACGTTGGAGCCGCCCTCGGACGCGGCGCCGATCAGGCACGGCGGCTCGAACTGGTTGAACCCCTGCGCGTCCAGGTACTCGGCGAACAGCTTGCGCGTCGCCATGCGCACGTCCGCGATGGCCTGCTGCACCGGCGACCGCTTGTGCATCGCCGGGTTGCTGAGGTGCGTCGCCATGGACGCGCCCGGCAGCGGCGCGCCGGGCTCCAGCGACGCCGCCTCGACGGCTTTGGTCACCTCCTCGACGGCGGCGGGAGCAGCAGACGGCTCCTCGTCGTCAAAGTTGGCCACGGCGCGGCCCGACACGGCCAGGCCCATGCCCAGCACCTCGGGGCCCCGCGACACCACGTAGCACTTGGTGATGTGCAGCTCGTAGCCGGACACGCGCACGCTCTTGACCGGCTCCAGCGGGCGCTCCACCCGGCCCTCGACCAGGACGAAGCTCTCCAGGCTGATGGCGCCGATCCACTTGACCATCTGCTTGCTGACCGGCGTGCCCTCGGCCGAGGCGGCCACGACGCCCTGGATCGCCCAGTCGCGCTCCTCGCGCAGCTCCACAAAGGCCATCTTGGCGCCCTGCATGCGCGAGTTCTGCACCCACGCCCGCAGCTTGATGGTCTTGCCGAGCAGCGAGGCGTCGACGTCCTTGAGGTGCGCCCGCGGGCTGTCGACCTTGGTCGTCGGCGTCACGGGGCCGTAGCTGTCCTTGGCCAGGTCCTCGGTGTTGCCGGCGGCGGCCTTGGCGGCGGCCTGGCTGGCCTGGTGCTCGGCGGCGCGGCGCGCCTTCTCGGCCTCCTTCTTGGCCTTGGCCTCGGCCTTCTTCAGGGCCTTCTTGGAGGGGCCGGCCTCGCCAGCGTCTTCGCCAGCGGGAGCGGCCGGAGTGGCAGCGGCAGCGGCAGGCTGCTCAACAGGCTTGTTAGCCTCCGGAGCAGGAGCGTCAGCCATGTTTGGGTATCGTGGGTGTCGTGGATGGTGTCGACAGGATCGAGAAACTCGTTTGACGCGGGCTATGAAGGCGGGGTAGGTAGGTAGGTGGTGGGTGTATCGTCGATGAACGTATTCCAGTCAATCGCGAGGGATCAGACAAGGCCGGTGAGAATGTCTGCCGTCGGTCAAGGAAATTTCCCAGACGCCGACAAGAACGGTATTTTCAAGGTAAATGACGGACGCAATGGTTGGTTGATGGTGTGAGAAGGCGTAAAAAAAAAAGAGTCATAAAATCTGGTGTCATTTTTTACCCCGCCAGCCCACCAGCATCCAGCCATCAGCGTCATCTTCACAGTGAGTGGGGCTTTCTTTATTAATGATCTGGGGGTATTGATTGCTGTTTGGGCTCTTCGGCCTGACTCTACCAAGCCGGTCTCGGGCTCATCACCATCTTGAGACCATTTTCAAATGGGAAAAATATAAAACACGTTTATGGTGTATTCAACGCTGTAATTAACACCGCTTCCATCGCGGCAATACTCCTCTCTAGTAGCCAAATACGCAAGCTAGTATGCCATGGCCAGCTAGCTCATGATGCAAGTATATACATACGTACGTCCTGCCAAACGCCATCCATCTCGTTACTCAAAATTGGTAGAGGCGAAAGTTGAATCATATAGAAACCAAAAAGAAAAAAAAAGAAAAGAAAGAAAAGAAAAAAAGAAAAGAAACACGCTGGGAGACTTGAAAATAAATATGTAATAGTGAAAAAAAAAAAAGAAAAAAGAAAAAAAAGGAAGCCAAGATGTGTCGTCGTCGCTGAAACACACCCGACCTGATGATGGATGGGCCTGCTCAACCCCATCCTCACGACAGCGCGTCACCATTTTCACAGGTGAACAAGTTGATGTGATGATCTCCCCGTGCTGCACATCCCAGAATTGGACGGTGCGGATGGAATGCCGTCGCCGAAATGGGCGAACTGCGGTTCTGCTGCAGAAAGCTCGAGTACGGCTCCACGCGCGAGAGCTCTGCTCCGTCGAGATTGAAGACTTTGACGGAATGTGTCGAGGTGCCGCTACACAGGTTAGCATCTAGTAGATTCAATAGTCAAGCAAGGGTAGCAAGGCAAGCAATCATGTACTCACACTGCAAAGACCGGCAAGTGCTCGTGTGTGCTGGCTGTGCGAAGCGTGTCCCGTGTCGTCTGAAAGGACCGCAGAGCCTTGTCCATTCGGATATCCCAAATCTTGACTTTGCCATTGCGGCTGGCACTCATCAGCTCGCGTTGGCCCCCTCGCTGCATGTGCACGGCCTTGATCCATTGTCGGTCCGTCTCGTCCTTCCACTTGCGGACCATGGATTCTTGCGGCCTCAGCCGCGTATCAAACACACGGACTGCTCCGTCCCCGAACCCGGCGACAAATATATCACCAGTCATTTGATCCGACGTCAACGAGGTAACACACGACCCAGAGCGCGCGGGAATATCCATGACGCATGTTTCGCTCGCGGCATACCACACACGAATGACACGCACATCTCCCGCCACGAGTACTCGGCCCTTGACCTGTTGCCAGTCAAACACCATCCCCGAGTTGACGTTGCTCGGCACCATGTGCGTCAATGCACGCCATGATGTCGCCAGTTCAATGTCCTTGTCCGAGTCGTAGTTGCGATAAATTCTAATGACGCCATCCGAGGACCCCGTCAGCAGCATTGCCTGGTCGTCTTCATTGATGAACCGCATGTCGCTGACCCTCGAGCCCTCCGGATTGCCGTTTGAGAATTTGCTCAACCGGCCCTGTCGTTTCCAATCCCACACCATGACAGTGTTGCCATCGTCAGAGACAGCCAGGTGGTCCTCGTATTGGTGAAATGTCATCTTGGCCGGTTGCGCCCCATTGTTCACCATGCCGAGCTGGTTGTTCCAGCGATGGCTTCCTGCAAACTGCTTAAGCGGCTGGGTTTCACGCAGCGTCGTCTCGTTCCGTTGTCTTCTCCACAGTCTTTCGTTGTAGTCTGTGCTGCCAGGTTCATCCGCTTCGCTGTTCTTCATCTGAGGTTCTCGGAAGTATTCGGTTGACCAGTCCAGAAATTTGCTGACTAGAGGCAGAGTTGGCGTCACCGTCAAATCACGTTCCTCAAATTCGCCGGAAACAGGCTCCCGCGCTGTGTGATAAGTCGCGGGAACTCCGGAAGTGTCATTTTGCTCAGGCGGTGCAGAAGCCTGATCAGGCGGAAGAGGGGCACCAGGGGATCGCGGTGGAGCGACGGAAGTAATAGAGCCAGCAGGCGTAGTAGGTCGAGACTTCTCCTCATTGCCAACGAGCGATTGGAAAAGGAGGCTTGCGGTACGTCGAAGAAGGCCGGGTGACGGTAGAGGAGCCGTGACTGGTGCACCGTTTCCGCTCATCAGGCTTCTTCGCTGGTGAGCAGTGGCCGCACTCTTAAAGGTGGCACGGTTCGCTCTCTTCTGGATGTCTCGCATCGCAGATTGGACCTTATCGCCGAGGGCTGAGCTGAGGAGCGCTTTGTGCATGTAGTCGATGATTATGGTAGCCGAGCGCTGGACATCAGGGTGGGGGTCGACGCTCAGGATCAGAGCGTGCTTCCAGCAGGCCATGTAAACACTGTTGTGGGCAAGGCCGTGGGCCGTAGGCTTGATTGTCCCATCTTTGTTGCGATTTTCAGGGCGTGCATAGTGCAGCCCCATCTTGTGTTCGTGTCCATCATCTTGGGGAGGTGAGACGAGGTAGTCCTTTTCTTCTTGGAGCTGTTCAAACGCCGTGACCAAGAACTTGTTCTCGTAACGAAGGATAAAGTGTGACAGGAAGACCAAAAACTCCTTGCGGACCATGGGGCTGCCATCAGTCCCCATGTCCAGAATAGTCCAAGCAATCGACTCCTCGATCTTTGCCACCTCGTCCGTCAGATCCGGGATGCCGAGGAAGGTCGTCATGGCGTGAACGACGGACGCGCGCACTTCGCAGCAAGGGTCCTTGGTGAGGCATGCTAATGTCACATAGGCATTTTCCCTGATGCCGCGCCACTTGGCCTCTGGAAGGTCTTGCCAGAGCTGACTGATGCACAAGCACGCCCACTGCCTCAACAGGTGATTCTCCTGATTTTGGATATGCGTCAAGCAGTAAGTCATAATGTCAGTCTGATTACAAATCATCTGACCATTCTGGTAATCCTTGCACAACATAGCAAGGATGAAGGCGCACATGGCTTTGTGCTCATCCCCGTCAACAACGGGCAACGCCTCGGTAGGCTTGAGGATTTGCGCAAAATAGACGTAGCCGTTGTCCTTTGCCAGATCTTGTTGGCAGCTGATATCGACGGCGATGAGTCGTGCCCAAATAAACACCATGACGGGCTTCAGTTCCACTGCTGCCGACTGAAGAAGCTTCAACACATACGGGAAGATGCCGATGCTGAGAGCGAGTTGCACCGACCACGGGCCCAAGTCGAGAAATCTCCCAAGCAGGATCAGAGCACGCACTCTGTGCTGCTGGCTCAACAGCACCTGCAAAACCACAGGCAATTGATCCGGTGGTTTTTGAGCGACTGCGTCTCCGCGGGTCAGGTAGACTTCGAATGCGGTCAGTTGTTCTGTGAAAAAGGTAGAGTTTTGGTACTCATATTCGACGCCGTCGGATTCCTTCCTCTCCAGCATAGGCAGCTGCGCGAGCGCCATGTCCACGGCCAGATCCCAGGTTGCCCAGAGAGGATGCTGGTGCGTATCGGGGAGCTGAGGGTACGACTGGGGGTGACAGCCATAGACCATCATGATTCGCTGAGCGAGGAGAAAGTTGCGGAACAGGGCAGCCACCATAAGGTCCTGACGGAAAAACTTTCGAAAGAGATCACGCGGAAGTGTAGTCCAGGCAATGCTATCCGTAATCGCAGTAAAAATCCAGTTGAGCTCGCCAAGGGGGGTTCTACGTTCTTGTAGACGGCCCGGGAGCTTTTTGGCGCGTTCCGGGGTTAATTTTGTCTGGAGAGGATTCTGTAGGACGAAAAACCACAGTGCCATTTCTATGGGAGTGGTGAGGCAAGCTGTGAACAGATCGGCGGGGAGGAGGGGGTTGGTCGGAAGGTTCTCCTTGGCGGCGCAAGCGGCGAGGTGAATGTAGGGACGGAAAGCCGTCTTTTCGTAGTGAGGGTCGCGTTGAGCTGACTCCTTTTCCTCATCCTCGTGCTTCTCTACAAATTTGTGGTAGTTGTTGAGAATGTTGCCAGCTTCGGAGCAGTCCCACACGAAAATGGTAGGGGCTTGCAGCCACTGTTGAAGGTCGTATAGCGATACCGGGATATACTGCGTGTAATTCTTGTTAAAAACCCAAATCTCGCCGGAAGCTGTGGGCTTGGGCACGCCGTGGCCGTTGTAATGAAGCAAGACGCGTTCGTCCTTGGCGTTCCGTCGGAGAGAGACACAGAACTTCTTAGTCTCTTCAACGGACGGGTCCAGGTACTGCTTGTAGCGAGCTCTAATAGCCAACGTCTCGTACTGGGACTGAAGGCCCTTGCCGATGTTCTCCAATGCCTTTTGAGCCGGCGGCACAGTCGGGTCGGTCCATGCCTCGAGCTTGGCTCCGGGATTCGTCTTGAGCTGGTCGGGTGGCTCAACACCAATGTTGAGGCAGACAGCAAGAGCTGCGGAAACTGTTTTTAGGCGATCTCTTTGGCGCCAATCGTGGAGCTCTGATTGGAGGGCCTTGGGCTTGCCGGTCGTTTCGTGCCGCTTATCGGTAAAATACATGCACCAATTCTAGACGAGGTCAGCTTGACTCGGTCGTTGCGATGGTTGGCCGGCGCAGACATACCGTGGCAAGCTGCGTTATGATATGCTCTGATTGGTAATGATCTTCAAAGCCATGTCTAGCCCCCCATGTGGCTATCTCTTCATCGCCAGGGTCCGAGTCGTCTTGCTCTTGAGGCCTGGCGTAGTCGCTCTTGGAGCGAACGAGCATGGGTTTGTTTGGGTGTTGCGGACGTTGCCTCGGCATATCGTCTCTGGGCTCAACGCTGGAGGAGAGACCGTTTTTACGGTCAGGAGCACTGGAGGGACGATGGTGGTCGTCATCGGGGCTGTGGTTGCGGGAGTGGTCTTGTTCTTGCGACTTGAACCTCGACGGCTCGCCGTTGATGCTGGCGGGATGGCTGCTGTGGCTGTGGCCGTTGGGGGCCAAGCCGTTGGTTCCGTCTCGGAGTGCCATGTTTTCTCGTAGAGACGAGCGACGTGGGACGGCGGCTTCCGTTCTGTCTAAAGATTATGTGAGGTCGGACGATGGGTTGATGAGGAGAGAGGTCGCTCTCGCGACGGCGCAACAGCAGCAGCTGGATGGGGGGAAGCTGCTAACAGACAATACTGAGCGTCGCAGACTGTGAGCCCATGGCCGAGCAGCTGGAGGAAAGTATATTCTCGTCGCTGGGGAATCGGGAGTCGGGTATCGGGAAGAGGATAAAATGTAAAGCTGAGCTGGCGGTCGGGAGATGGAAGCGCGAATAGGCAGCATTCAGAGCAAGTGAAGTGAGGCGGCGAGCGCGGGAATGACCTGGGAGCCACTGTCCAGCCACTGCCCGCCCACCAACCAGTAGGAGGGTTATTGATTAGTGGCGGTAGCGGCTGCACAAAATCTTACGCCGATAGGCCTGGGGTTTGCACAAAGGTCCACTTTTGTGCAAGCTTGCACAACACCAGCCTCTCCCGAGCCACGAGCCCACGAGCCACACCACAGAGGAGAGTCACCGCCACAATATGAAAGACGGCCGCACTTCGTTTTCACATTTCAGCTGAAGAATGCAAATCCTACAAGTGGCCATGTCACCACTTAAACAGACTCACTGACCAAGATTTTTCGGTCAACCCTTCTTCTCTTTTCCAGCGGCACCTTTCGGACAGTGGTCGCCATGATGGCAGCTTGCGCCGACCATTCCCGAGAAAGCCAGCCAACGACGCTTGATCGAATGATAAATGTACCAGAAACTCAAAGGAACATTAACGAATACTGCTTTTAAAAAAATAATAATACGATCAATACTTCTCATGTCTGCCATGGAACCCTTCCCTTGATTTGGTGTCTGACCAATGGTCAGCAGAGCAACGACCTGTCTGCCTCTTAATTGCAACCTGGCGTCACGCCTTCATGTAAGCAAAGGTCGTCGGACAGCCCAAGTTCTCCTTGATACAGGAATTATCCGCGTATTAGATTAACTTGCCAAAGTTCCTTGACGACCGTAAGGCCAGGCGGGGGTCACTACGGCCGGCGCCTTGTCCATCGAATGAACCAGTCTGCGATACGAGCTTCAATAAAGGCACAAGTAATAGTTACACACTCACCCTCATCAGCCAGATACCAGACGATGTTGGTCCCCAGACACTCATCTACTGGCGGCAATATTGCGATATCTGCAGTCATACCTACTACTGTTAGTTGCAGCTTCAATTAATCATGGATAGCGCGCCCTTTGCAGTCCTTCCACCTGCTAAAACCCCGATATCGCTACTTTGGTGCTGATAGCAAAGCTTTACCAGGTCATAATTCTCGGCTGCCTTGTAGCCTTCTTTGGTATGAATGCGGAGGAGTGCTATGACTTGGTGCGACGCTCCTTGCCGCTCTACCATTCTACCACATTACATATTCGTCGAACTTGGTGGCAAGGGCAGTTTTGCTCACAAATTGAGCATATCGCATGACGTACGAAGCACTCATTTTTCATTTCTCATCTCCCAATTCCTACAAAACCCCTGTCCGGCATGGACCAACAACCTACGCAGTTACCAGCTTACACGCGCCTGTACCACGTGGGAACACACCACCACACCCATCCAAGACTGGTTCATCTTTATCACTGGAAATTAGATTGACATCGAAGTGCTTAGAACTTCTGGCATGGCCTGGGCGCCCCGATTCCAGCGGCCTACAAATACACTCGGCGCCGCCGGGCCGTTCTGGCTCTATCCATCAATCCAGTGAATACATTGCATCATTGGCTCGGCAGATAAAAGTCCCATAGACACTGATCTAAGTGGCAGCCAAAATAGTGAGCCGCCCCGAAACTGTGACGCCGTTTCCGACCAACCGCAAGAGCCCCCTATGCCCCAGTCATCCGTCATCATATCTGGCAATGGCTTGCCGTCATCGCAGAACGAAGCCGATGAGTTCTTCAACGTCGATGAAAGCCGTTGCCTTGTGCATCTCAAGCTTTTGTATGCCATCAGTGCCATGAAGAGGCAAGTTCGCGTCAACGGCGCCTGGACCGGAATCTCGGATGATCTGCTCGTTCTTGATGCTTCAGACATGATTGAGGAGCCGAGTACGGAGGAATATCTGCTTCAGGAACAAGCAAAGACGAAGAAACTTGGCAAGCTGCGTGAAAAGAGATGGGCCCTGTTTGTTGCAAGAGCTGTCGACCGCTACGAGGCTTGGTGGAATTCTCAAGAGATCGAGATGCTCAAAGAGAGCGACATGCGACCCGGGTCTGAGAATCCCGACAGATATATGGACTTCCCAAGTACAGGTCAAAAGCTCGAGTGGAAAACATTGCCTCCTCTTGGTAAGCTTCTGAAAAACGAAGCCGCGTGAAAATTGGGCTAACCCGTCACAATATAGACGTTCTCATGGTTATGCATGCACACATGCTCAATTCTCGCGCTTTCCTCGAGGATACCATGAGATGCGGCCTGCGCAGCTTTTGGGCTGCTGGAATGCCCTGGGAGCTAATTGACAACGCAATCTCTCCTTCCTTGAACTATACTGTCTCCGAAGATGGCAAATCGGCCTGGAAGGCCCAAACTGGCCGTGTTTGGCATAGCAAAGATGAGTTTTCGACAAAGTTGAAATGCCCCTACTGCTCCAAAGTGAATCGGGTGCTGTGGACCACCTGCGGCAAGCTGGATTGCCGGGGCTCGTACCAAACACCGGACTTGATCGGTGAAGGGTACGGCGATGACGAGTTTCGCCTTTGGTGCCCCTACTGCAGATCCCAGAGCGGCAAGGAAGCACTCTCGGTCTCCAAGTTTATCAACGACACGCGCCTCCTGCTTGAACAGTCGGTCCCCATGCCGGGGACCATTCTGGAGCCACAGACGGGGCAGCCCCAGAGTGAGAAGAGTCCAGGAGATAATGTGCCACGCAGCTTTCCGAACCGCATGATTCGCAAGAAACTGGGCAACAGAATCCAGGAGCTCAGGGAAGTCAATTGCTATGGCGAATACAGCCATCCAGCCCCGACAGTGGACAAGATCGAGAAGCTCATCAAGGACATCGTCACGGACAGCCAGGCGGTGCGCCGCATCGACGACGCGGTAGACACTGAGCCCCATGAGATGCATAAGGATGCGCAGGCGGCGACGTGGAAGATGATGAGCTGCTACCGAGAGAACGGCTCCCCCTTTGCGGTCAATCTTCGTGGCGCAGTGATGCGGCAGGGCGTTTTTATTAACAAGATGGCGGGCCTGGAGAGCCACGACGTGGAGTTTATAAAGAACCCGGTAGTGAAAGAGTACAGGCGCTTCCTATCCATCATGGAAGGAAACCCAGATATGATGCCGGTGCCAACGCTTGGTGTCGACCTCGCCTGGTACACTCACCAGCTGGAGCCGCAGTCATACTATCAACATACCGTACGTCGGATGGGGATTTTCATCGACCATGGCGGCAAGATTGACGGGGGCGATATTTACGACTCGATCTCTCCACAGTAAAAACGTACAAAGCACTGTTCAGCGAGGGCTATGGCGGGTGCACCTGCGAGCACTGTCAGGGTAAGAAAGTTCTTCGTCACTTGTCACCGGCACCAATCTGATCCCAAGCT
Organism: Cordyceps cicadae; assembly: GCA_002968875.1. NCBI lineage: Eukaryota > Fungi > Ascomycota > Sordariomycetes > Hypocreales > Cordycipitaceae > Cordyceps > Cordyceps cicadae. Next base: position 295,596 of record MWMN01000001.1, on the reverse strand, counting down.
AGCACGGGGAATTCCTTGATCGGCTATAAACTCAAAGGCGCCGTCTTCTTTAAATGTCATCAGTATAAGCTAGTGCAAAGAATCAGAGCATCACATTGAAAACTATGCTTAACCTCTTGTACATACAGTGGCGAGGGCAGTTCACCGGGCTACCACATGTGATGCGGGCCTCCAGGGTAGGACAGGCAACGCCAGCAATGGCCATGCCGAGAATCACGGACATGGCGGGCAATTTTCTTTCATTCAAATGTTTCTTCTTTTCTTTCCAAGGCTGTCAACTATGTAGTATACTTGACACAGGGAATATCTGAACTATTTTCACACAGTCTGTGAACATGACATGGCCTCGTCGGGGGGGACGTAGCACATATATTGCATTCGGCTGGTATACTGTCCTTGGCCGAGGCATATTCCGCTGTCTTTCAACCGTTGACTTGTTGACTGTGAGAAGAATTCGCTGTTCCAAAGTAGCTGCGAGCTGTCAGCATTAGCAGTGCCGACTAACATGTTCGGCCACTGCCAAATCGAGGCATCGCAGCTGACGGTGAACGAACCGGATATTTGGGCGGATTGATTACATACATTACCACGTGTTGTTTGATGCAAAAAAAAAAAGGATTAAACAAAATTAATTCGGAACAGATGGCGTACCTTCAATACGTCGCGTGGCTACGACTTATACGCCAACGCGGCCGCATCGCATAAAGAAGTGATGCAGCAAAGTAATAAACAGGATCTTGATTGCTTGGTTAGCAACAACCCAACAAATCCAGCGGATAATTACACGCCAAACTTGAAATTGCAGAGAGTTTCAGTCTTCAAGTCCACAGCAGAATCAACCCGCCGACCCCCCGACGGCCCGATTTGACTTCATCCGTCACGGCAAGTGTCAACGCCAAGGTCTCATCTACATCATCTACAAAGCAGGGCCATCCAGTCGGAATAAATGATCAAGTCAAAATAAAAAAAAATATATATGCCTTATAACTCGGCTCGCTTTCCTACCAAACCTACCAAGAGGCATCCGCGAGCAACCGGCGGTCCACCCTCTTCCAAAGCATCCGGTGCTAGCGGGCTCTAATAAGACCAGAAAACTTGCCTACTCTGGATATTCCCACGTTTCTGCAGGATGATCCCCCACCGGGTACCTGAGCGGAAATCTGACAAGGCTCACCCTGCCTGGCTGCCAAGAGCGTTCCAGACTTGCCCAGAACACGCTACGCATTGTTGTCAGGGGTAATAGTCTGATGAGTCTGCGGCTACTGTTAGTTCACAGAGCTTGGAAGCTCCATGTCAGAGAGCCCAGGCGAAATAATAGACACCGACCGTGGATATCGTGGATAACGGAAGCCTGACTCTAACTCGAAATGTGAGAAGACTTCGCGGAAAGGGGTTTCCCTTGCTGAGAAGGCTCATTCGGACCGAGCAGCAAAAAGACGCAAAACAATGGAGCGTATCATGAGGTCCTGGATCTTGGAATGGACGGAATCGAGCTTCGATCGTGGTATATAAGTGTCGCATCTCTCGCCGTTGTGTCTTGTCCCAGCCCACCAATAACCCCATATACTACAGCTCATTTCAGTCTCTTCAGTGTTTGACAACATGCTTTCCCTTCACGGAGTCATCCTCGGCATGTACCTGCTTCTCGCAGGCCGACTCGCCGCCGCCGACCCGTGGCCAAAGCGCGGTCTGGCGGCAAACGACGACGTTCCCATCTGGCAGTTTGGCGGCAGCTGGCTCGGCCACCCGTCCCAGGTCAACTGGCAGTACAACTGGGACAGCACCACCAACCAGAAGCAGAGTTTTGCCGAGTACGTGCCCATGCTCTGGGGCACGCAGGACTACCACACGCGGCAGTGGTTCGACAACGCGTGGTACTGGGTGAACAAGGGCGGCAGCGGCCACCTGCTCGCCTTCAACGAGCCGGACCGCGACGACCAGGCGCGGCTGTCCGTGGGCGACGCGGTCGCCGCTTGGAGGAAGTACATGGAGCCGTTTGCGGGTCATGCGCAGCTCGGTGCGCCGGCTGTGTCGGCGGCGGGCCTCGGGTGGCTCAGGGACTTTTTGAAGCAGTGCAGCGGCTGCCACATCGACTTCGTCCCGGTGCACTGGTACGGCGGTGCGGCGTACGAGCACGACTTTGAGAACTACATCAAAAATGTCTGCTCGATGAGTGGCGGGCGTCCGCTCTGGGTCACTGAAGTAAGTAGAGGACACAGGGCTGTCTTTTGGTGACACGACACTGACCCTTCTGCAGTTTCAAGGGATCGGCACCATCGATGAGCAGAGTGCCTTCATCCGGAAAGCGATTCCTTTCCTAGATAACAATCGTTGTGTCTATCGCTACTCTTATTTCGGTACTGCTGACAACTCCAAGGTGTTCCTTGACAATGGAGGGCCGAAGCTGTCCGGCCTGGGTGTTCAATACACTTTCAGCCCGTATGGCAACGGCGATGGGCCAAAGTAGACGAAGCGGCGGGCCGAAGAGTTAAGACTTGGTTTTTCCCTTCACATGTATACATTTTCTGTTTTGTGCATACCTTGATAGACGTTAGAGTATGTACAGAGATTCCACGTTTGCCGCTGCCACTAATACCACCCACTGGAAATAGTGCATACCTGGACTTGCCCGAGGCGAAGGGCATAAAATCGGCTTGGGTCAAAGTACGTACAGTTTTTCTCTTTAATTACCATCAACGAATAAAGTTGCGCAGCAGAGGCAGACGAGGGTGGCCATCTGGTGCGGTAAAGGGAATGCAAGGTGGCCCGTTTGTGGCCGTGAAAGCAGAGAAAAGAGTGCCCGGTTCTCGTTGAATTGGTGTCGGTGTCCGCAAGGTAGTAAAGCAGTATACCCCGTGCATTTGGAGATGTTTGAATCTCACGGCGATGGCCAAAAAACGAGAGTCCTCGTGGAGAATGCAAACTATCGAGTGTTGCGGTGCATTTGAATTGGGGGAAACCCGAGTCACTCTCCTTCCATGACTATGGCGGACGAGTCTGCACCTTGGGAAAATATTATTATGTAAGCTATACACATTTCTTTGAGCTTCCACATCCGTTGTCGAATTGCCGTCGCTAAAAGTGTGACAGCAAACGGAGACATGGAAAGCTTGTTGGTGCATGCAGGCAGACTATATGCGTCTTGACAACAGCAGGATGACCTTCGTCTAACCGCAATGCTGATTATTTATCCCCCCTTCTCCATCTTCACGACCGTACCTAATTTCCCGCCTGTTTCGGAAGGGTACTCTCTTTTCACCATGGGTTCCGATGTCTCGCCTGTTTGCAAACGTTGCTCTCTCTTCACTTCGGGCCCCGATGCTCTGCGTCGTCTGCCATCTCGTTTCCTCTTCGTGACACGCCCTGATACTGCCCCTCGATGGGGACTCTGCTCTCGGTTCCCGACAGTCGTCGATGTGTTGCCTCGGTCGGGAAGCGGCTCCCTCTTTTCAGCACCTGCCGATGCATCGCCTCTCTCGAGATTTCCTGACGCCCTTCCGCTGCGTCTTCGTCTTCGAGGCCCTCCACGGAGATATTGCAGCAGCGACTCCAAGTAGCCGCCGTCCTTCTTGGCCTCTTCCATACTGATTCGGTGACCGTCCTGTAGCGTGTAGTCTCGAAACGCTTGGAAATTCTGCCAGATCTTGACCTTCTTTTTGGTCCGCCGCGTGTCAATCAGATCCACAATGTTGACCAGCGTCTTCTTCAGCTGACGCTTGCACTCATCAGGGGTGTCGTAGGCCGGCAGGTCGACCTCCGCGCAAAGTGACTGGTAGCCCCGGAGCTCGTCTTCTTCGGTGATGGGCGCGAGGGGCTCCTGCGAGAAGAAGTGTGACTTGATCTCAGCGCGCATAGCGATGGTGCGCTCCTTTTTGTACTCTTGTGAGCCGGGCACCCACTCCTGAGAGGCGGCAAGGCGCGCAAACTCGTCCTCGAAGGGCGCGGCATCATCAGGCGTGAAGTCTTCAAATTTGGCAAAGTGGGATTGAGATGGTGGTGGTGGGATTTGCACCTCCTCCTCGTCGGAGGAGATCTCGACTATTTCCATCTTCATTGTCATATTTTGGATAGGGCATTGTGAAGTCGCGAGATCCACGCGACTCGCGACAGGCGTCGCGACAGGGGGCAATCGACATTCATTTCACCCCTGCACCCTGCTGCCTTGTCTCATCTCCACTCCGCATGAGGCCGGAATATTACCACGTTCAACTTGTCATCTGGGAAATTTGTTCTTTCCCACCAGGCGAGTGAGGAAAAGGACCTTTCGCGGATGAGTGCTGCCCTCTGTGTACTGGACGCAGTTACCCAAGGTCTGTTGCCTGGCTGTTCCATTCATTAGTAGTTGTGGGAGGGCTAACACTCTACCTCGATAGCTCGAGCAGACATCAGAATACAAGGCCCGACATCCCTCGTATAGTCTATCCCATATTTACCGTATAGGTCCGTCACAGACTCCAATAATTACTACCTTGGCAGTTGCAACGCCAAATACCAGCTTTGTGAACAAATTCACGCTCGACTACCGTTCTATGTACATGCTGGTACCAAAGCTGGGGCCAAAAAGCTCGGTAACCGCCCGGAAGCCAAGCCTCGATTAGGCAGTTTATATTAGGACCACAATGCTATATCGATTCGGTATGGGCTAACGAGTCAATAAGTACTACCCCTGATGCTGGTCTATCCCGTTAACTGCGCTTCTGCCTCTCTGCCAAGAGCAGCCTGCTAGGCAGCGCTGTGCGGGGTGGGCTGAATGAGGAGGGCCGCTAAGCATTCTCCCTCACTCATGAGAGGCATAAATAGAGCCAAATATCTCTGAATGACTTGAAGAAACTGGACAAGATACTCGCTACTCATCCAATCAAATACTACCACAAATACGAAGAAAGGCACATGACACAGAAGAAAACATGTGGTCCAACAACTCAATGACATCAGACCAGGAGAAAGTCTTCACGGAATGGATTGATCGTTTCCCCTGGCATACTCGTCCAACCTATCAGCAGGCCAACGACTTTCTCAATCTCAAATTCTCGGCATCATGGACCGCCAACTTCGTCAACGGTATGATCGACGAGGTGTACGCTGACAAAAAGCCTACTATGGGCGGCCGATGGACCCCGTCGCCGCCGCCGGAGGAGCCCACCACCCCTCCGCACACGGGCAAAATCAAGCTTCCCGGTTACGGCATGAGTATTTCGCTTGAAGCCCCGAGTGAAAGCGACCCTGAGTTCCCCGTTCTCGTCGCAGAGAGGGAATCCGGTTGGAAGGCGGACACCCTTCTCATTCGCGAACAATGCATGCTTCAGGCCGTCGAGAGCCTCACCAACAAGCCGGAGTGGTGGAGCAAGGTCCGCGATCCGGAGATTGCGGCGAAGTGGAAAGCAGAGATGCTGGTGATGCCCTGGAACCAGCTCCATGAGCACGCAGACTTTACGGCAAACATGGCAGACGCGGTTAGTGACAAGAATTTTGCAGCCTTTGGCATGACTGCTTTGCTGACGCGGTGCATAGTGCATCGAAGAGCTGCTCGTAAAAGCAAAAATGTATGAGAAAACTGGCTTGGTTCCCGTCTTTGACTACTCGGCTTGCGTTCTCAAGTCGGACAGTCTGATGGACGCCGATCTGACTAGAAAGCTCATCGAGCATGTGAAGCCTCTGGAAGATGTTCCAGAGTCGGCCAAGGACTGGCACCCGGGAAGCGAGGAGAAGGTACTCGACCTTGTTCACCCATCTCTCTGGCCATTGGTGTTTGGCAAGACCAGAATCATGCCCGATTTTGAAATCAATTTGGAAAACTGCATCAGCTTCGTCGGAGCTGGCGAGGTGATTCCAAAGCCGCACGAGAGCGAGAAGAAGAGGGCTCTCTTTTGGAACGACCGGGATGTGGCCGCGACATCGATCAACTTCCAGTGGCTACCGTGCAATGTCGAGGTCACCCAGGAAGGCAAGGCACGCATCACCAGCTACATCAACAACCTACATCCCGTCCAGCATAAAGACTTGTATCCAGTGATTGAAGAGTTCATCACCAAGTCCCTGCCTGCCTGGGATTATGTCTATCGCTGGCCAGAGGAGTTTCGGTACCAGCGCCTGCAGACGATGGAGGTTGGACCTGACTGCACTGTCCCAGAACTCTGCGGATCATATTGCCACCCGACCCGCCGGCCCGTGGAGGAGGGCGAGGCCGCAAGGGAAGAGTATGAAGAGGACGACGGTGACTATGAGGATTCCGACCGTGCTCGGCTCGATGACAAGTGGTTTGCCGAGACGCACCCACCGAGGCTTCCAGACGCCTCGCCGGGCCCGCCAAACACGGACGCTTACAAGGACGAGGTCAACACGAGCGGTTTTTTCGAGTCGGCCAGCCGCCTGCAGGTCATCGTCAAGTTGGCCAACATCCACCTCACCCCTGAAAAGCCGCGCTACGACGGCGGCAGCTGGCACATCGAGGGCCAGCGCAACGAGCACATTGTCGCAACCGCTTTATACTACTACGACACGGACAATATCACCGAATCGCAGTTGTCGCTACGAACGGCAGCGAACGCCGAAGAGCTTCACAGCGAACTGCAGTACGAACAAAATGACATCCTATCCATTGCGCGCACCTTTGCCATTGAGCAGTCGCACGAGGCGAGCACGCTGCAGGATGTCGGGGCTGTGACAACGCGTGCGGGCCGCGCCCTCTTCTTCCCGAACCTGTACCTGCACCGCGTCAAGCCGTTCGCGCTGGCGGACCCGACGCGCCCCGGGCACCGCAAGATACTGGCACTATTCCTGGTGGATCCAAAGGTGCAGGTCATCTCGACAGCCAACGTGCCGCCGCAGCAGCGCGATTGGTGGCCGGACGAGGAGATGGTGAGGCGCGGGATGGGGGTTCCGGTGGAGGTGGGCGATATGGTTCTGGACAATGTAGACTTTCCCTATGGACTGGAGGAGGCCAAGAGGATCAGACAGGAGCTGATGGCAGAGCGAAGCACGGAGCAGAAGGACTTTGTGCGCGAGCTCCAGGCGATCGATTTCAGCTTCTGCGAGCACTAGGCAGGGAGAGGGGGATTTGACGCAAGGTTGTGCCGGGCTCGGTGAGATTGAGAACACTGATTTATGTAAAGAGATTGTCGGCAAGAATCCGTTTTTATTAAAACTCCCAGCGTCAGATGATTGATGATGCTTCTTGCAAGTCTGTCTGTGTGTCCTGTTATCGCACCCACAAGCATTCCGGCCAGGCTCCACATAAAGATCGTCATCGATCCCAGGCAGGACGGGAAAGAAAGGAACCTATGTCATTTTGCGCTTCTATTTGTAGAAGAAAAAACAAAAAGAAATATTATGAAAAGATACCTTCATCATCCCGAGCAGAAAAAGCATAAACAAAGATTGTGTTGGTGCTCAACGCTGGGCCATCACAAAATAGCCCCCGATTGCATCGCCATTTGGTGGGGTGCCAGATCTGACCCGTCAGTGAACATCGACAAATGACGGCCGAGATTGCGCAGTGGAATCAAGTCACATTTCGGTATTTCATCTCATCCCTGTAGGGGGTTGGATTCTTTCGTTCAAGTCTCCGTCCTTTTTTTTTTCTTCCAGGATACACAGCTGCCACCATTAAACACACAGCTTCGGCCTCGTTTTGACGTCCTCTGCAAACAGCGGCGTCCCCGTCTACGACATCATATGCTGCAATCATCGCGTCACATCATACATCGTTGTCGCAACATTATTGCATCTGGGAGACCAGAGCTCTCGCCGCTCCTCAAAGCAAATTTCTCGATCATGGCACTGAAGCGAAAGGTCGCTGCTGTTGAAGCAGTCGCAGCCAGCCGTGAAGTGACGCGTCGCAAACTCCCACGCCGATCTACCCAGAAAGTGAAGGAAGAAATCACCAAGACTCTTGAAGAAATCAATCCAGAGGTCAAAGTCGTCAAGAAGCGCACAAAAGCAAGCACAGCTGCCAAGCCGACGAAAGACCCTGATTTCGACGAGGCTGCCATCGACGAAGCGCCATCTATCGACCGAGGCGCCAGACGCCCTCCACCAGTCAACAGTGATGTATTGCCTCTACCATGGACTGGAAGATTAGGCTATGTAAGAAAATTGCAGTCATCTATGTCCCCAGCGCGCTCCATCACTGACCTGGAAGCAGGCCTGCTTGAATACCTATCTCCGCACCGCAAACCCGCCCGTGTTCTGCTCCCGGACCTGTCGCATCGCGTCCATCCTCGAGCACCGGCATCCTCTCTCCGACCCCTCGCAGCCGGAGCATCCCACCAAGAACCGGCCCGACAAGTCCCAGCCGGCCGACCCCGCGCTCGGCCTCCGCTTCGTCCAGAACCTCGGCCTGGCCAACGCGCGCGACATCCCCAAGATGCTGCGGTGGAACGAAAAGTACGGCATCCGGTTCCTGCGCCTCAGCAGCGAGATGTTCCCGTTTGCCAGCCACGGCGAGCACGGGTACCCCCTCGCGCCGTTCGCCGCCGACGCGCTGCGCGAGGCCGGCCGGGTAGCCGCCGCGCTCGGCCACCGCCTGACCACGCACCCGGGCCAGTTCACGCAGCTGGGCAGCCCGCGGCGCGAGGTCATCGAGGCGTCGATGCGGGACCTGGCGTACCACGACGAGCTGCTGTCGCTGCTGCGGCTGCCGGCGGGGCTGGACCGCGACGCGGTCATGATCGTGCACATGGGCGGCGTCTTCGGCGACAAGGCGGCGACGCTGGAGCGCTTCCGGGCGAACCACGCGCGGCTGCCGGCGGGCGTGCGGCGGCGGCTGGTGCTGGAGAACGACGACGTGTCGTGGGGCGTGCACGACCTGCTGCCCGTGTGCGAGGAGCTGGACATTCCGCTGGTGCTCGACTACCACCACCACAACATCGTGTTCGACGCGGGCCGCGTGCGCGAGGGCACGGCGGACCTGGAGGGGGCCCTGTACGCGCGCATCGCGGAGACGTGGCGGCGCAAGGGCATCACGCAGAAGATGCACTACAGCGAGCAGACGGCGGGCGCGGTGACGCCGCGGGAGCGGAGGCGGCACGCGGCGAGGGTGCGGGCGCTGCCGCCGTGTCCGCCTGGGGTGGACCTGATGATCGAGGCCAAGGACAAGGAGCAGGCCGTGTTGGAGCTGATGCGCACGTACAGGCTGCCGGGGTGGCAGCGGGCCAACGACGTCGTCCCGTACGAGCGCGACGACGATATGCCCAGGCCGGCGGCGGCGAAGAAGGCGGCGGCAAAGAGACGGGTGGATGGAACGGAGGCGGGGGATGGAGAGGAGGGGGCTGTCGTGGCTGAGGAGGAGCTGGGCATGGGAGGGCCGGAGAATCGTGTGTACTGGCCGCCAGGCATGGAGGAGTGGCTGCGGCCGAGGAAAAAGGACAGCGAGAAGATGGGAAAGAAGGAGAATGACGACGGAAGTGAGGACATTGAGCAGGACTTTTGATTAATGGACGGCTCCTCTAGGGTAGGGGCATCATGGTGGCAAGGGCGTCGCATCGAATGATAGGACTGGCAGTGTCTGGCACAAATCTTTGGTTAGCCAATAAATGTCACCGAGTCTATCTCATCCACATGAACTCCTAGGAAACAGATAAGAGTCTATCCGAGTTGCATGGTCGTGCGCAGAGCAGCTTTCCATCGGCGCTACCCCACGTGCGATTATCGGAGGCGAGCCGGCCCATAAATGAAATGGCTGGGCACCAGCCAACTCACGGCATCATCACCTTCTCGACGCCAATCTCGTAGCAAACAGCACCCGAGAATCTCCCTCTACGATACCTTTGAGTTTACTCATCGTCAGGAATCAGTACCCAACATGAGTGGCGACCTCACCGGCTTCTTCTACGGTACGCAAGCACGTCCCTCAAACGCGACCTCGGTCTCAACTGACATACTCTCAGGCACGCTGGTGCGTTCACGAAAAAAAAAAAAAAAAAAAAAAAAAGACAATGCGGCGATACACTGCTAACATTTCTCGAATTAAAACATAGATGGCCCCTGAAGTCTTCTTCAGCGTGTGCTACGGCACCAAGGCCCCGCCGGCGGCCATCCAGGCGCTGCACACGTTCACGCCGGCCGTGCTCCGCGACTTTTGCCGGCACCGGGTGCAGTACGCCGACTACCCGGGCATCATCCCAGAAGGCGGCAAGTCGGTCCGCGGCGTCTACGTGACGGGGCTGACGTCGGCCAACATGAAGCGGCTGGACGACTACGAGGGGAGCGAGTACCGGCTGGACACGGTCCGCGTACGGTTGGACCGCGGCGGCGGCGGCGGCGGCGGCGGCGGCGAGGGCGGTGCCGAGGTGCAGCAGCAGCAGCAGGAGGAGGAGGAGGAGGAGGAGGAAGTCGAGACCAGGACGTACGTGCACCTGCGCCCAAAGGAGCTGGAGATGAGGGAGTGGGACTTTGAGGAGTTTAAGAGGGACAGGATGCAGCTGTGGACGCGCAACGGGTACTGCGAGGGGGACATGAAGGAGTGATGATGGGTTGGGGTGAAGATCAGGGGCGCCTGGCGGACATAAGCAGTGTCTTTATTAGATTTTATGCGAGAAGAGTTGGAATTACAGGGCTGGACTCGACAGAATATATTGGTGGCGTCTGTCATGGACGATCCCAATACGTCAAAAACCCAATCTACGGCGGAACACTGTTCTTAACGCAAAGTTGTATCATCACCTGAGACAATATTTATATACTCTATTTGAAGATATTTTCAAAATGATTACGCAAAGATTTAGTATTCGAAATTCATCATTCCATCTGGTGGTGTTGGGCACCACAGATGCCCTCGGGTGTGACGGGCCAGAGAGGGCCTGAGAAGCCGCAAAGGAGGGGTAGACGTAGAGAATCATTTTGTTTAATTAAGCAAGGACTGTAACAGTATAGGTTCGTCTGGTTATAGCATGAACTCATGCGACTGCGCGGGAGTCGGGACCGAGGATTCGTGAGCCACCGGGTGTATGATCGCCCGAGTAGCTCCATCGCCACGACTTGCAATACGAAAGCGTCTGTTTGCGCCGAGAGTCATTCATGGACAATACCGCGTATGGAGGCACGAGAAAACAACACAAGTGAGATGTTGGAATCATGGCCATTACGATATCGTCCCTTTGCCGGGCTGGTGCGCGTGAGGAGCCGTTGGCTCGTGGTCTGTTATGCGAGTCGGGGTCTCGTCTTGTACGTGGGGGGGAGGCAGACTACGGATTAAAGAAAAACCTTTTGGGAATAAAGTGAGGCTTCAACCGGGTATGGATAGGCCGGGTGAGATGACCGACGGTGCCCAGTCCAGAGTCACACGCACATGAATCAGTACCGAGTTGGTGTTCGAACTGAGTGGACGCCTGCAGTCAGGAAAGATACGGGACGGAGTTGAAATGTGTTTTGTGTGCAAGAAATCGCCCTAGAAGATATTTGTCAGCCAGAAAACCTGGCACAGCGTAGGGAAAGCCCTCCATTATACATTGGAACTGACATATATTTTTCTGCAAAGACGCGTGCGACCTGAGGATGCCGATATTAATCGCAGGATTACGTTGACGTACCCCCTTTCCAAAAGTACCTGCTGAAAAGAGTAATGAGAGGTGGACGTGATCTGAAACTCGGATGGGTTTCAGCAAGAGCAAGTCAGCCTGGAGCTGATGTGGCCTGTTTAGATAACTACCTTGGTATCGAAGAGTCATAGAAAAAGCCAGGAGAATGTTGAGAGGTAATAAATACCAAACGTTGAAGGATAAAACTAATTCTTGTGGTGGCAACGTCTACGGGAGAGGGGCATCACGGCGGCCTATCATCAACGTGTGCATGCAGCAGACGACCCCGATACTGGAGAAGCCACAGAGACGACCGCTGCATGCCTTGCGACGACGAGGAAGAAAGGGGGAAGAAGAATGGGACAAGAAATGGAAGAAAGACAGTAGCCCTTGCGTGGGAAAGCCGTAGAAGCAAGCGAGGTGTTTGCAGTTCGGTTCGTGAATCACCGCGGTTCAGGAACAAGGAGGGCATGGCTGGTTTCAACCGCGGCTGCTTGCCGGCCAGTGAATGTCCGTTGTGGTTTATTTACTTTATTTACTATTATTACTAGTTGATGATCAAAACATGTTTCGCGTGGTCGGGCGTTATGTAATCAACGCATAAACTGAGGATGAATGAAAAAAACGTCGTACGGGTGTGATCTTTTTTTTCTTTCTTGAACCGTGATGCGGGCAGTGGCATTGGGTCGGGTATTGCATAGGGGACCACCTGGCGGCTGGGCATTACTCGCGGGAGACATATTAAAAATGGCACAGGTATTGTGTTTATGAGGGGATAGAGGGCAAATGAAGGGAATCACCGAAGAAAAAAGAAAAGAAGAGAAAAAAAAAGTGTATGTCTGATCTAACTTGTTACTGATATGCTTCATCGGTCATACAAGTAAGTGGTAAGGCGGTGATGAAGGAGTACAAGAGCCCGCACTTGTAGTATCCTCGAATTAAAAAAAAAAAAAAAGGCAAGGATAAAATACAGTTGATTTACCGTGTAGTCGCTGCGGCTTTTCTGGGATGAAACTTTGGCTGGTGACAACGCAGATGCATGTCGAGTCTCGAACCGTTGGACAATGTTGTTGCCATTGCCACTACTATTACCATGGCGAAGGATGCTGGTTGGTGCGTGGTGAAGCAAAATTATAGGCTGTCAAAATCAGGCGGGGCGTCACAGTGGTCTCTGTGATTATTACTGGTTGCCTGGCTGCTTGGATGCCTCTGGATGCCTGAACTGGGCTCAGCTGAGGCGGGGTCAAAGGGAGAGGGGGGGGGGGTTCAACGTTCAACTGCCTAGCTGCTCCTCCCTTCTTCCCCTGGATCGCTTCCACCACTCATTCCCAATTCCCCATCAACACCATCAAGCTCATAGGCTACTAGCCACTGCCACAACCACCTCTTGTGTCTTCCCACCATCCCAGCAACAATGAATGATGCGGCTTCACAACAATCATTCTCTAACACACACACACACACACACACTGTAAGCCACTCTCTGGTCGTCAGGGAAGCCATTTGTGACCAGTAACACAGCACACCCGAGCCTCCGTTTGCACGGCCATCGCCATAAGCATTGCCGTCACCACGACTTGACAACCACAGCTTATTATTCGTCTACTTATTCACTGGCCACTAGTCAGTCGCCCATGGCCCAGCCCAGCTCAGCTTCATACAGATTGGATTTTTAACCGCCGTTGTTGAATTAGCCCGGGGTTGTCTAGCCCCCACGTCATGCGCTCATCCCTTGCCCTCGCCGATCCCTACCTAGTGGGTGTTGACACATCGATTTTGGCGAGTCTTGTTAGATGTATCAGCACCGAAAGAAGAGACGAGCGGGTAAAGAACCGTGGAATTCGCCTCGGATTTCTCAGAAAAAAAAAAATGCGGCCAGGACACAGCATCGTCTTAATCACTACCGACTCAGCATCTTCCCATGATGCCTCGCGAAAAGCACCCTGCCCGATGACGAATGCAAAAGGGCTGTCTTGTCGGTCTCGGTCTTGCCCTTGCGATGGCATATGATCGATCCCCTGACGAGACTCGACGTCTCCTCCCAACCCACTTGGTGCAACTTGGCATGAGCCTCTGAAACCGTACCCCCCCAGCTTATGGCCATCCATGCTCCTATCCTCGCGGAACCTTTTAGCGACGACCTAAGGCGTGCCCACACAACCTACCGGCCCGTTGATTCGAAACTCGCAGTCCGCCTGTCGTTGGTCCACGGACTGGAGTCATGGGCAGGCAGGCAGGCAGGTAGGCAGGCAGACAGAAGACAGAAGACAGAAGACAGAAGACAGAAAGACCCCTGCCTCCATGTCATTCTTCCTCCTGCCTATTCTGTCTTCACGCCACCCAATCCACTTACACAGTCACTCGCCTCTCACACACACCACTCAACCCACACCATTCAACTCACACCATACCTTATTTCTCGGCATAGCTTCAACTCCTGGCTGGTTATAGGAGGCGATCCTCCAGACTACTATCCAACCGCTGCCTTTCTGTCCCCTCGTCCCTCTCGCCCCTTACCTTGCCACCACTCATGAACCATGGCTTGTTTCCTCTTGGCTGTCCATCAGCCAGTGGATTCCGCCCCGTACCTCGCAGCTTGACGTTCTAGCCCGGTAATTTGGCCGCCACCTGTCTATCTATCTCTTGTTTCTTTCGGAACCCCTGTCTGTAGCTAGTCTATCCATCCCATCTCCTATGTTGTCTGTCGGGCATCGGCTCTCCGCTGCCTCCAAATGGTGGTATGCGCTTTAACACCATCCTCGTATAAGAGCTTCCCGCTGCCGCTCCGTCTCATCATGTCTTTTCTCTTCATCAGACTCGCTCATCACAGTCCGTTCTTTCACCTCAAGGAGCTCTTTGGCCCCCTTTCTCTTCTTCTTTCTTTTTCTGACAGGCTAGACCTGTGTTTTACGTTTCAGTACACCACCCTCCTTTTGCAGTAACACGCCCGGCGCCAGTTACCGCTTCCAATACTCTCGGAAGAACTGTGATACTTTCTCCAACAGCGCAGTCTGTATCTCCAGCTACAGTTGCCAGTCTTTGTAAGTTTTGATTCACCTCACTTCTCCCAAGAGTGAAGAGAGACGGTGTCGTTTGCCAAACACTGCAGGCACAGCTTTCACAACTCCCGCGTTTGAGCTGTGGTGAATGCAAGCACTGCAAACACAGGCATACGCGCAATAAATACTCCTTCCTCCCATTGCGCAATTGTTTGAAATGTGTCATCCACGTCACTAACATGGCTACTATTTATAAAGCTGTCGAAGCTCTCATCCCAGGCTCAGGAGACCGCAACCATCACCGAATCTTCGTCTGGCACGCTGGATTTTTACATTCCTTAAGCTATCAACTTTCTTCACATCCATTCGACGCATTTCTGTTACGAACGTCCTTTTTTGCAAATTTGTCCACACGAAAACAGCAACAATGCTCGTCAAGTCCATCACCCTTTCCGGCCTGGCCACCGTCGCCAGCGCCCACATCATCATGACCAACCCTGTGCCCTTTGGCAGATCCAGTCTCAGCAACGGTCCCATGGCAGCCAGCGGTTCTGATTTCCCTTGCAAGCAGCGCTCCGGTGTTTACGAGGTGGAGGGTGCCAGCAACGTCTACGCCCAGGGCAGCAAGCAGACTCTCGAGTTCAAGGGAACTGCTGTTCACGGCGGTGGCTCCTGCCAGGTCTCCGTCACTACCGACCTGAAGCCCACCAAGAACTCCGTCTGGAAGGTCATCAAGTCCATTGAAGGTGGATGCCCCGCCAAGGGACAGACTGGAAACATGGGCAGCGACGCCAATGCTCCCGTCCCCTACAAGTATGACTTCACCATCCCCAACGAGCTGGCTGCCGGCAACTACACGCTTGCCTGGACCTGGTTCAACAAGGTTGGCAACCGCGAGATGTACATGAACTGTGCTCCCCTGGCTGTTACCGGAAACGCTGGTTCCCAGAGCTTCATGAATGGTCTTCCTGACATGATGGTTGCCAATGTTGGTAACGGATGCTCGGTTTCTGAGGGCACCGATGTCGCCTTCCCCGACGCTGGCAACGACGTTGACCGCTTCAACATCGGAACCACGGTTTTCGGTCCTCCCAAGGGCTCCTGTGGCAAGACTGCTTCTGGTGGTGGTACCCGCCCTACGTCTGCTCCGGGTGGTGGCAACGACCCCAACCCTACCAGCGCTGTCCCTCCCCCTGTGCAGACTACCTCTGTCAAGCCGCCGAGCCCACCTATGCCTACCAACGGCTCCGGTTCCTCCAGCTCTAGCCGTCCCGGTGGCATCTTCATCCCCACCTCGGTGCTGCCCGAGCCTTCCCAGACGGTTGGCGGCGGTGCTGGCTGTTCCGCCATCAACCCCGGCGCGCCGCCGCCCGCTCCCACCTCTGCTCCCGTCCAGGCTCCCACCTCTGCTGCGGTTCAGCCCCCTCCCTCCGTCCCTACCCCTGGTGCTCCTGGTGTCCCTGATGCCCCGAAGCCCATCCCCAGTGTCAGCAGCGGCGCCCCCGTTCCCGCCCCTACTGACGGAGCCAGCGGCAACCTGCACGCTCCTGGTTCTGCCTGCTCCAACCCCGGCCACTGGAACTGCATTGGCGGCAAGTCCTTCCAACGCTGCGCCAGCGGCCGCTGGTCTGTCACCCAAGAGCTGCCTGGCGGCATGGCCTGCACGCCGGGCGAGTCCGCCAACCTCAAGATGGCCGGCGCTCGTGGCGCTCGGGGCAAGCGCGCTCTGCGCCGCGCTCTCCGTATCGAGCGCAACTAGATGCAATCTGCAGACGGTGTTTGTATGAGTGGCTGAAGACAAACCATACGCGCTAGTTGACTAGCGAAGCAGCCGATTTCATGTATATATCTTTTCGTTTTGCATTTACCTCAAGGTATCATTGGGTATCATCGTTGGATGAACGGGATGACTGGGTATACAAACTTATTCGAGACAATATCAGAGACCAATTTTCTTCACTCCTCTACGCATCCCATCTCTTTATGGTGACTGTGAAAAAGTTTCTGTGTGATTTTACCGCAAGACGTTCTGGGTGAGCCGCAGTTTCTTTGACAAGGACGAGATTGGGCCTGCACAACCACAACCACTTTGGGCCGCTACGTAGCCTACGCGTGTCGTCAAACTCGTTTTACCCCCCTCCTATCGCGAATTTCGCTGCGTCGAATTAGCCGCCCAACGGTTCCCACGCCAAAACACCCCCCCCACCCCCTGCAGCATGCAAAACGAACCATGTGAGCCACGGTCATGCATCGGGGTGAGTGACATGCAAAGTCGATGGATTTGTCTCGGCTGGTTCGTACACCTGCAAGGTTCTATCAAGGCTGGGCCTTGTTAGCCACCAGCTGCCCTCTGCTTGTAGGGGGCAGGGTGCCTGTCTTGGGTGCGTGCAACCAGTGCAAGTTAAAAAAAAACAAACAAACGTATTGTACTGTCTGTATAGGCTGTGTGACTCTCGGCCACTGTCCATATCATGCAAATTAATACAAGTCCACGGTAAAGCTCAAAACCCAGTGTATTACACGTGTAAATATATATTCGCCGCTCGTGTTTAACCCCCTTGCGCGGAAAATCGCCCTTGTCCTTGACCTGCGCCCCGTTATGCCAGGTCACTGGTACTAGATATAAAAATGATGGAAAATAAACGAGGTACGAATGAATCACCTCCCAGGGTAAGAAAGCGACACCGTAAACGCCAAAAAAAAAAGAAGGAAAAAAGAGCAGTCGGTACTGAACCCCCGGGCCAGAGGCGTAGTAGGTATGTAGTATGCCTGTGCCGCGGGGCACATCAAGTCATGCAATCGTGCTGTTGTTGTTCAATGTTCAATGACCCCTCCCAATATGCTGCTTCTATCTGTACACTTTAAATCTCAATCGTCTTCATCGCGCCGTCGGCAGTCTCGGGTTGCTTGCCGTTGGCCTTGGGCGGCTCGTTTTCCTTGTCCCGCGTCAGGTTCGAGTCTCGCCGATGGCTCGTCAGCAGTGTACTCGTCGTCGCGCTGACGGGGCTCTTGAGGCCATTGCTGCTTCCAGGCGAGTCGGGCTCCTCCTCTTCCACCTCGACAAGCGTGCTGGGCTCAATCTCCGCGTCGCGTAGGATGGGCGTGACCATCTCCTCCGTCACCCTACTCAGAGGTGGTTTTCCAAATCCGCGACGCCCAGGACTTGTCAGCGGCGACGATGCCTTCGGCCGCTGCATCGACCGACCGCGCGCGTCGCCGTTGGGTCCGTCGACGGGGCTCATGTACGGCGAGGCAGACCGGCTGCCGAGAGGCGATCCAGCCTTGGGTGATGCCATAGACCTCCTTTTGCCGGCGGCGGCGGCGGCGGCACGACGGCCGTGCTTTTGATCCATGCGCCATCGCAAAATGTTAAAGTACGATGGCTCGATGCGGGTTTCCTTGAATTCGCGCAGCTTCAGCTCGTTGGTATCTTCGTCGACGTACCACTTGCCCGAGTTGAGGTCATCGGCGACAAGGGCAAGAAAGGCGCCCCATGAACGGGCGACTACGTACTTGGTGTCGTAGTCGCGGCCAAAGAGGATAATCTGACCCCAGCGGCCTGCAGGACCGGGCGCCAGATCAACAGCCAAGTTGTTGCCACCCCAGTCGCGAACAAGGGGGATCCAGCCGGCATGCGCGTAAGCCTTTCGGATGCTGTTGGGGGGCACACAATCCTGCCTCTGCAGCAGGTTTTCTTGCCAGGCGTCGGGGTTGGACGAGGATGAGGGAGGTCGTTGACGCGAGGAACTCTCACCGTTGCCCTGGCTGGAAGGACGAGGAACAGGGCGGTTGTTGGCAGCGTCCAACAAGTACTGCTCGTTGACGCGTCTCCAAGTCTCCCACTCTTGTACAATCTCCTCGGCATCCATGAGCATACCGCTGAAGATGATACCGGTGGGCGTGCCACCGCGTTCTTGACCATCGTGGACCATGAGGGAATCACGGACATCCTGGGGGAGAGAACAGTCGAGCTGGTGTTCGAGGTCGTTGAGGTCGTTGATGGTGCAGCCTTCGCCAAGCTGGTCGAAGAGCTCAAAGTAGTTCTCCTCAGCCCAGGAGTCTATGCGGTGCCAAGAGTGTTGCACGGGAGGAGGCGGAGGCAAGCCATCGGAGAATGCCTGCATTTGGACATCACCCTGACCTTGAACCTCGAAGCCGTCAGAGTTGGCCTGCTTGGCAATCGATGAGCGCTGGCCGGGAGAATAGGAGCCGTTGGGGGTGGACGAGCCGCCATGGCCTTCGTATCGGGTGGAGGAGGCGTTTTCGTCAAAGTAGGGGTTGGAGACGTCGGCGCGAGAGTCGGAAGCAGTGGCGACACCGGTGAGCATTCCGGATCTATTATCGCGGAGAGGAATGTGGCGCCCGGTTCTTTGGGGAGAGTCAAACGACGAGTCTGTGAGGCAGGGGGTTTGCGGTCAGCAACGGCGGCGCGTTTGTGTTGGTTGAGGGAGCAGCTTACGTCGGTCGTACGTCGTCATTGTGTGCCAGAACGACTTCAAGGCAGTACTAAATCTATCGACAGCAAGGTTAGAAACCCACACGGCAAGCGATGGAGGCTTTGCGCAGATGTCAAAGGCAGCTGACAGGGGGAAGCGTACGAGTTTGCCATGGTTGGCGGCTGGAACTAGCCTGGTGCGGCGACGAGCAAGTAGGATTGTGCGTCGTTTGGCGTATTTTGCAATGGAAGAAGCCGAAAGGGGTCGCCCGAATTGACAAGATATGTCGAGTCGCCGATAGACTGGAAGGGGTGTTTGGTGAGTCGATTGTGTGCTGCCGGGACGATCGCGGTCGCGTCACGATTGTACTAGAGAGCTGCTTCGGTCTGCGGTGTGGGGGAGAGCGGCACCGGTATGAAATAACGTGGATAGAGGGCGGAGGGAAAAAAAAAAAGGAAAAAGGAAAAAGCCTCGGCCGGTCGACGCTGAAAGGGGGTCAAGTTGGCGGTGGTCTTTGTCAATAAGAAAGCAGGTAAGACAAAATCAGGGCCCGTGGCTGGACGTTCTCTGGCCTGGCCTGGCCGAGGGGCACAGAGCAGAGAGGAGAGAGGTGAGATGATGTAGCCGAACACGCGCGCGGGGAAGCTGTGTGTTGGGCACGGCTGTTGGGGTTGTTTTGGCGTCAGAGAGCGAGGGAGATGGGATTTGCCCAAAACGAAGAAGAAAGAAAAAAAGAAAGAATGAAAGAAAGATGCAGATGCAGACGGTAACTTGTTCGACAGAGGCCCAGATGGAAGAGATGCAGAAGGCGACAGCAGTTTGGGTGGCACCAGGGGGAAGCAGCCAGGGTGGAGGAGGGGGGGGGATCATGGTCGATAAGGGGGGTACTTGTGTGACTGGGCAAGGTTTGGTGAAGATGGATGTAGCTTTTTCTTTTTTTGGCTCCCCTGTTCCCACTTTCGTCCTCCCCGTCCCTGGAGTCCAATTTTCGCTCTTCTCCAGGTGCGGGTACTTTGATTTCTCCGCTAAGAACGGCCATGAGGCAAGTACCTTGGTAGGTACCAAGGTACAACGTACCTCTTCCCTAAAATTGCTCGCCTCAGTGGACACACCAGCCCTGGAGCCGCTGAACTTTGCTGGGGAGGGACCCTCTTGGCGGGGTTTTTCAGCGGCCGTCTACGTCTACTGGGCGAGCCTCTGGCCTTTGGTGGATGTTACCGTGGGGGCCTGCTGGAAGGACCTCCACCGCGGATATTAGAAAGAAAGCACGGGTGGCTTTTTTTCATTACTAACTTTCTTTTTCAGACCTTTTCCTACAATTTCCAACTAATTAGTTATTAGTATGGGTTGTGGCTGTTCTGTCTGTTTGTGGGTTATCATATATGCCCTGAATGAGCCAAGACGAAGAAGCCAGGCAGGGAGGGGCATGGGAAATGCATCTATCGTATTCAACCCCAAACACACAAGGGTGCATAGGTAGAAAGAAATACAAAATCCGGTTTTCTGGACAGCCCTGCCAAGAGATATTGTCGTAAACAATCTATTATCGCTACACGGGCAGCGGCAGAAGTCCATAATCAACAGCCCACATTCCGCCTTGCGTTAAATGGCGTCTGCCCTATCATTTGCAACCTTGAATATCAGGTATTGATGATGTCGTGCCGTTGCACCCACTGCCGTCAACATCACTGTCATCATCACTGCGTGCTGGCAATCTTGTTTCCGTCTCTTTCCCACGATTACGCACATCCATCCAATCCAACATGCTCCTCCTGCCTTGTTTGTCTCATCGCCTCCCAGCCAAGGTTCCTTGGAACGGCTCCCAAGCCACACTCACCCGCCCCCCTCTCTCCAGGGGCCGCCTGCAAGCCTCGACGCCAAATTCTCTCCGTTTATGTCATCAAAAAGTCGTGCAGGTCTGAGGTCTCCGCCGCAGCAGCCACAAGCTTCGGCCGGGTTCCTTCAGGACCACGCGGCGCGGCCAAACCAGTCCCAAAACGTTACTGTGGCGACTATGGATGGCGTCG
Source organism: Cordyceps cicadae (assembly GCA_002968875.1). NCBI lineage: Eukaryota > Fungi > Ascomycota > Sordariomycetes > Hypocreales > Cordycipitaceae > Cordyceps > Cordyceps cicadae. The sequence goes on along the minus strand of MWMN01000001.1, from coordinate 274,618 downwards.
TAATAAATAACAATAACCAGAACCAAGTTTCCTTTTAGTCATCAGGATCAGGAAAAAAAAGCAAAAGAAACAAGTTTGGCGTCAGAAACCGAAAAGTAGAAAATAGCGATTCTCTTCCTCTCACGTGACGGCATCATCCCCTCATCTTATGCAATAATAGGGGGGATCACCAATCTCTGCTGCCGCATAAACATCGGCATGCAACCATGCAACCAGCATCGATGCGCTCCGGAATGCCGCGCAAATGCCCACAAGAGCCCACACACAAGAAGAGCCCTCAACCCAACCTAACCAAACGAACGATCTGCGAAACTCGAAAAGCTTAAAAAAAGATTGCGACAACAAAATCCAGCGATGCTGCTTTCGGCCTAGCTGTTTTCAGCTGTCTTCGTCCCTTCGCCTCTCATCATCGTCCTATTACAATCGCGAACAGGCCTTCCGTCCTGACTCTTGAGACAGGACCATGTCCTGTTTCTTTATTATTGTCGTTCCATGGATTCATTTCAAGACCAAGGGGGGAAGGGCGACCCCTCGCCCCTCGGCAACCCAGTGAACACCACCAATCCGCCGGTGGGGGTGGTTCTCCTTGATGCTTCATGCGCCCGCACATCAACGTTTCATCTTAGATGAGACGGTGACAGGCGGAGTCAAGAGTCTGAAGACTGGTTAGAAGACAAGACACTGACGCACGAGACCCCCGGCTCTTCGTACTCTGTAGTTGGACCGCAATGCGAGTTTTGAAAAGGACTGTCCCTTGTCTCGACGCCTGACTCGGGCATGCATGGCAAACCGAGCATGTTCTCCATGCTCTGAGGAGCAGAATGCGAAAAGCAGGAATTACTATATAAGCAAGCTTATTTTATGCTCATCTCCACAACAGAGTAAGCAGGTGGGTGAACAGAATACAAGGTAAATTTCGGCATGGAATTATGCCTCCTCTCGTCGTCTATTTTAGCCTCCGAGTATACACTTATAGAAACCACTACCAAGAAAGACCCCCGCCATGCTAAACGATCGCATTGCCAGTTTCAATTCGCATCTCGCATCTCGCATCTCGCATCACGCCTTCTCGGTAAACTCTTGCAGCTTATCCGCCAGCTGCCTCTTTGCCGCCGCCGCCAGCCCTCGGTCCGAACTCGCCGCCTGCTCGCTCATGCACAGCTCCAGCAGCGTCCGCAGCTCCTCGTACGTGAAGGTGTTGCTCGCTCGCGTCGCCCCGGCCTCCTCGCCCATCTTCTTGTCGCGGTCCTCGGCCGCCTTGGCCAGCACCGCGTCCGGCCCCTTGTCCAGCAGCGCAAAGTAGTTGGCCGCCCGCGCCAGGTCCTCCATGTCCTCGGCGTCGCGGTCAATGTTCTTGAGGTTCTGCTGCAGCACCAGGATGTTGAGCCGCATCCGCGCGCCACCCCGCGCGTTGATGGGCGAAGCCATCGCCGCGTTGCCCACCAGGTACGCGCCGATCAGCAGGCCCAGCCCGTTCCGCACAAAGGCCGCCTCCCGCGCGCGCAGGTACCGCGACACCGTCTCGTCGAACAGCACCAGCTCTAGGTTCAAGCTTAGGATCTGCGGATCCGGCCCCCGCACGTCCTGCTCCAGCAGATATGGCGCACCCTCGGTCGACAGCGTGCTGCGTAGCGAGTGCACGATCCGGCACCGCACCTCCATGTGCAGTGTCAGCAGCGCCGTTCCCGCGAGCTCCTCGTACGACGACACGATATTGTCAAACGTCCTTCGCGCAATGTTAGCCTCTGATCATCCCTTCATGCTTGTCTCATTAGTTTCATTGGGGGCAAGTGGCGTACTGTACAGTGTCCGCAGTCAGCGGTAGCAGAACCGACGCACTATCAGTCGCCGTCGCCTTGTTCGATTCGTCCATCAACGTCCAGCGTCTGCTGGCCTGTCGCGCCATGCTTTGCCGCGATGAGTCCGTCTCGTGCGACGTGATGTGTCGTAGCCCCGATATCCTCGTCGCCAGCCACTTCATGCTCGTATATACAAGACACAGCGATGTGATCGTCTCCCTGTCCTGGATGATGTCATTCGGCTCCAGCCGCGACTCGTTGGTATGCTCAATCAGTAGATGGATCTCCTTTTCACTCAGCGTCCGGTCCCCCTCCTCCTCCAGCCACATCTGCTTCATCACCTCGTGGATCTCGCCGGGCTGCACAGCGAACCGTGCTGAAGCACGTAAATTCTTGGCGTCACTTGTTTGCTCCTGCGTCTTGGTCACGAGCAGCTTGTACCAGTCGAAGCACCGGTCATAGTATCGCATCATTTGTGTCACCAGCAGCGAGCTGAGAGCCTGGTCTGGTGGGATCGTGCTCAGCATCTTGCAAAACGCCGTCACGATTTGGAAGAACGCCGTCGTGCCTTTGAATATAGGCAGCCTTGAGTATTGAGTCCAGTTTGCATCCTGCGCAAACGAATCCATCTCTGCAAGGATGCTGTCACACAGCTTGGCGAGCGTCTCGTCCAGCTGTGGCTGAAATACGTTCACCAAGAAGTTATCCAGAAATGTTGTTAGAGTACTCGTCGCAAGGTCGGAGCCCGGTGGTACAATCGTGCGGAGACGCTGCAAGAAAAGGAGCGTCGGGGGTAGAAGCAGGCTCATATTGAACACGCTGGGCTCGACCAGTGGTTTATGAGAGCCCTGAGGCTTGCTTTCGCTCGAGTAGCCAAACGTATGCCGGCGTGATCCCGCGTCATCCATAGTCATCCGATCTCGCCGTCTATCTGCGCCTTGCTTGCGGTCATTGCCTGTCAGGCCGGGTACCGCAGCCTGCACAATGCCCTCCAGCGCCTCGTACTCTGTGCTGATGTCGATTGACTTGGCGTCAATCTCGGCGAATTTGAACAGGTGCTCGCGCGCGGCATCTTTCTTGCTCTGTAGCGAGCCACCAGGGTTCGGAGAGTCAAACTGAAACACGTCTGCATCGGTCGTGACGTAATTGCGCAACAACGATCTGATTTCGTTTTGGTAGAGATTCCAGAGCTCCTTGAAGCTACCCAGCAGTGCGCTGTTGTTACCGGCACCCTCTCTCCGAATCAAGGCCTTGATCGATTCGTGGAATACGCGATGGCCCTCGCCGATGGCCTCAAACTTACCATACAGGCTCCAAAGTAAATCGTTGATGACTTCGGCGCGCATTTGGGTCTCTCTCGAGTTGTAAATGTTGATGCTCTCGGACTTGGTAGTTCCTCCACGTAGAGAGCTCGGGTGGCGCTGGTCAACTTCATTGTTCGTCTCGTTTGCAATGGCGAAGAGCTCGACAGGCATTCGCTGCTTCAAGGTTTCAACGGCGCTTTGTAGTCGACCAAGTTTGTTGAGCGCCTCAACTAGCAAGGCAATGTAGTAGAATGTGTCGGCCTCTGGATTCTTCATCGGGTCCTCCGTGACTGCCTTTTCAATGTCCATGCTGTCCAAGATAGCGTGGAAGGGAACAACGGAGTTGGTGTCGGTGAACTCGTCCGAGAAAGCACCCTGCGTCCTGTAGAGGCTCTGCCAGCGCTCCTGGCAGTACGGCGACTTGAGGTAGAGGTGCTCGTGCAGCTCCTCCACGAGGATGTCCATGAGGGCCGTCTCCTGGTTGACCAGGTAGCTGCGCAGGTCGTTGAGCGCGCCAATGTCATCCAGTTCCGGGCGGCGCAGCTTCCGCAGCGCGCCCTGCAGCACGTCGACGGCCGTCAGGAAGCGCTTCTCGGAGATGCGCGCCTCGAGCTGGTCGGGCACGGCGCGCAGCTCGTCGAGCTCATTGAGCGTCTGCAGCAGGTCATCGTAGGCCTGGGAGGACTCGGACAGCTTACGGAGCTCCGGGTCGGTGGAGCAGAGGCTGGAGGTGGCGCTGGCGAGCGACTCCTTGAGCGCGCGGACGCGGCGCTGCGAGCCCTGGATGCTGCTCTGGATCTTGTGGAAGGTTCCGATGGACGAGTTGAAGCCCTGGTGGTGCTCGTGGACAGTGTTCTTGAGAGAGTCCTGCAGATACGTGTGCGCGTCCTGGAACTTGCGGTAGTCGTGCGCACGGCCGACGGAGCTCGTGTCGAGCAGCTGCAGGGCCAGCTGGACGGGGATGCAGTCGTCGCTGCACATTGACGGCCACTCGGCTCGGATGTGCTCCAGCACCTGCGTGATCTGCCGGTCCGACGTCGACTGTGTGATCCGAGGTCGTGAGGGCATGTTGCGCACCACGGGAGGGGGGCCGCCGCCAGCGCCAGCGCCAGCGCCAGCGCCGAGGTTGGGTGCCCAGTCGCCTCGTGGAGGCGGCAGGCCGCGCGATGGCGAGCCGTACCGTTCGCCTCGGGTATTGCTTCTCGGATCGCCGCCGTACGGATCGTATTCCTCTTCGGACCTGCCAAAGTTGCCGTAGCCGTTGGCGCCGCGGCTTGGCGGCGCTGCGTACCGATTCGACATGATGAGCGTGGGATGGATGTTGTCAAGGGAGGCGTGGGAGGCGTGGGAGGCGGGATGGGGTCGTGTCGCAGATCAGGTCACGGAGGCCGTCACAACGGTGCTCGCATGGTCCTTCTGAATCTGCTCGAGGATAAGTATAGATGAGAACAGCTCGTCGTCGTCGTCGTCGTCGTCGTCGTCGTCGTCGTCACGTCTATTGTTTGGCAAATCAGGGTCGAAAAAAAGTAGCACGAGGAGGCTTTGTCGATGGCTCAAACGCGGCAAGCAAGCGTGGAGGAGGTTGGTTTGAATATTTAGTAGCTACCTGAGTTGGTAGGTACAGGTAACTAGTAGTTAGTTGGCAGTTTAAGTACTAACAAGGTAGGTACCTAGGTAGGTAGGTAGGTAGGTAGTTATTAGGTGCCAGGTACTAGGTAATAGCAGGTCGTTGATAGCGCGGCAAGTTCCACTGCCACCACTGCGCAGCCCAGTATAGAGCTTGACCAACAGAAATGCTCTCGCAAAAGGGAAATTGGCATTTTAAATGCTTCATGATGCAATAGCTTAATTTTTTTCGGGCATAATCTCTCATAGTCACGTCATTCTGTACGACCACGAATGCTATAAGACTTGTTGACATGCTCTATGCTAGCTATACTCAATTTGTGACAAGAACCCAATACAAACACACACTTTATACAACGCCCAGCATCAAAGTAAAACAACGCAATGCATATAAAATCTCAATCGCTCAGTTGATCCCTGACTGAGAGGCAGGTCCGCTCCCCGAACCACCCGCACCACCCGCACCGCCTCGCAAATTAATCTGCCCGATGCGAGACACGATATTGCTCCCAACAGCATCAACCGCACCCCGCGGTGACGACAACGTTGGTCCGGTTGGCGCAGTTTCTTGAATCCGGAACAACTTGACACCCGTCCCGGTCCAGATACCAGACGTCCCCTTGGCAATCTGCATCTCGCTTGCGTAGACAACACCCCACAGCATCGCCTCGTACCAGCCAAGTGACAGCGGTGACCATTCAAAGGATTGAACCCTGACCGGCGATGCTTCCACCCCAACGAGATCAACCTCCCGCATACGTTGCATGCTCTCTACCGAGAACATGTCCTGGCCTGCCTTGCGTGGTACAAGACTTGATACCTGCTGGATGATGGCGAGGAGCGTGTGTAGGGGCAGTTCCGGGAGCCAGCTTTCGATCCAGTGCGCAGACGGCTCAAAATTGCCGCTACTGCTCTGGCCGGCCGCAGAGTATGTGCCCAGGCTTGTCGTACTGTTCTGTCGAGAGAATGATCTGACACCAGCCGGCATCTTGCCCCTGGCCTTCTCCGACATGCCACGAAGCTGCACTGGCACAGAGTCGTCAGCGTTTGGAGTCGACGATCTTTGAGATTGATTCTCGCTTGTAGTAGACGCAGCTGGTGTCGCTTGGGGTTCATCGTCGCTATCGTCATCATCGCCAATGGCAAATGCAGTGTCTTCTACAGCGTGTGTTTGGCCCGCGACGGGGCTCTGCACAGCCTCCAAGCTCTCCGCCGATACTCGACGAGACGCAAAGTCGGTGGCATCGGCGTGTCCGCTTGCGTCCTTGCGTCGTCTGTTTCGTCGCTCCATTTCTTGGAGACCGCTCTCCAGCGTAAATGTCCTCAGGCTCTCGATTGGCTTCTTGTTCTTCAGAATAGCCACCACCAGCTGAGTGTTTTGCTTGTATTTGTGCTCGACAATAGTATTAATGGATTCGAGTAGAGATCTCAGGAGAGTGTGGTTCGTTTCGTTGGCCAGCAAGAACGAGGGCGAGGACATGAGAACAAAGAGATGCATCAGCTGTGAGCTACCGGTTGTACCAAGGTTCTCGATATACGGCGCAATGTTGTTGATAATTGCTAGCAGCGCCGGATAGATTGCGGTAAGACCACCTTGGCTGGTGGTGATGAGGGTATAGATTGAGTGTATGAGAAAGTCGGCATACGAACCATCGAATGTGTTGATCCTGATGCTTGGCGGGAGGCTTTCTTGACCGACAAACTTTTTATTCAAGCGAAGGCCAAAGTTCTTTTCCACACTCATAGTCTGAAGCAAAAATGCACACATGCGAACAATGCCTTGCTTCGCTGGATCGGTCTTGTACTCGATAGCATAGAAGAGCGTCAGGACGATGAAGTCGTGCGCTCTGTCCGTGTCGATGACGAACGCGCGGAATCGTTTGTTGCATTGAATCATTTCCCAGAATAACATCAGCATCTCGGCTGAAAGATTTATTGACGTGTGAGGCCCGGGGAGGTAAGAAGTTTTATCTTGGAGAGGTTGCGTGAGGATGCGCGACACACCATCCACTATAAACTGGAAATCTTGTGGACGATGCAGTCTGCCGAGGAAGTGGCGGTAGTAGTTCTTCCGTGACGATGCGTCGACATTTTCGGGTATAGTATAGACGAGCATCGCAAGAAGCAGATGCAGAGACTGTGTGACGAGTAGCTGCTTGGTGTCGCGAATAACCAATGAGTTGTACGGTACACGCCAACTGGCTGGATGATATTTGAGCGTCTTTCAAACGTCAGTAAAAGTCACTCATCAGCCAGGTATTTTCACATACTGTATTAAGTAAAGAGCAGAGCACCGAGAGGACAACCTGCTTGTCCGGGTTTGCGCATAGGTGTGTCAATGTTCGAACTCCACTTTGCGTCAACGTTGGGCTACTTATATACAGACCGCGGCCTGCAAGTGCTAGTATCAAGCGCAATAGTTCGCATCTGTTGCTCTCAAACTCTTTCGTGGTTGGCACCGTAGTGTTGCAGCCCACGCCGCTCTGCCAGATCGCATATGTCACCTTCGGCCGACCGGGTTGCTGTTTAGGAATGGTGAACTCGGAGAAGAAGAGCATATCTATCAGGGTATCGAGGAGCTCCTCGGCTAGTGGCTTTGCATCTTCGAAAAGTTCCTCCTCACCTTCCGGGTCTTGCTTATCGCCCCTCGATTCATCAAAGAGAACTTCGTTGGCGAGGGCACCCTGGCGTGTTCTCTTCTTTCTGGTTCCCCAGAAGAATTGTTCTTCCCATTGTTGCAGCGATTCCTTTTCATAGAGGTAAGGGAGTATCCGGGTCAAGACCCGAACGCAGTTGAGAGCCTCCCGCTCTGGGGCCAGCTCGGCATCCGGAAACGAAGGATGATGTCGTAGAACAAAGAGTCGAGAAGTTAGAACGAGAATGAGAGTTTCGATGTTTTCAAGGGCTTCATCACGGCTTCGTCGAATATCGGCCGGCGAGAAGAGGCTAAAGACATCCTCTGAAGACTCCGGAAGCTCCCAGAACTAGTATGCTGGTAAGTGGGATGCGCAGCCACCGAGCGGCGGAGTCAACATACCGATGTCCAGTACTCATCGTTGGCAGGGATATGCCGTTCCTCGGACAGCCTGAATATCCCTCGTTTGAAAACGATTTTAGAGTCACTAGCTCCCATGGCTGTAGCGAGCAGTGGCGGACTCAGGTTATGGGAGAATTATGGCCGAGAGCAGCTGGTCGATGCAGGTGCAGGTTACATGGGATACGTGGATGCGCGGAGCTAAGCGGCCGGGCCAATGATAAGCTTCCATTAAGACCCACTCTAGTGTCACCCAATACAAGCCGACCAAAATCATTCAAAAAGCTACAAGGGGACCTCGATATCGATAAGCTTGGCGAAGCTTTGGAAAATTGCGTCTGTTTCGACCCATCGCGTTTGCGCAGCCTTGCACAAGCTCAACCCGGCAAACCACGAACTCAACTGGCGCTGCAATGCATCGTGCGAGGTGCCAGGCCCTTGCCCGAGTGCGCCTCGTGAACGTGCCAGTATGTCCCAGGGTATCGGTCTCTTCAGGACGCGTCGCGCTGTTCACCACATCGCGACCATGCAAAGCCTCGAAGGCAGGAAAGAAAGCTGTTGATCAGGACGCTGAAGCGCCAGTAGGCACGGGCGATGAAGAGAGTCTTTCATCCTGGGCTACTCTCCAAGAAAAACTGCGGCAATCCCTTGTCCAATCGAAGGAGCAATCCAAGACATCAACAGCGAATACTCCAAAGACGCAGTCGCAAAAGTCCCAACCCAAGCCTGCCAAACCAGCCAAACCCGTTAAGTCCACAAAGTCCGCCAAAGCGACCAAGAAGAGGAAGACCAAAACCAAAGAGGCGGTCGATTTCGAAATCATAACGCCCAAGACGCTGGAGCTTGAACCAATTGATCAAGAAACACCGGAAATCCCGAAGCTGAGCTACGGCCTCGACCGCGTGCTTTTCAGCGGTAGCGTATACCGAATGCAGGATGCCAGAACAAATGTGTACAACTTCGATCCATATCTCGCTTCGATCATGCCCGTGGATGAGTTCGATTATGACGCTCTCAAGGAATACGTCACGTCATCCAAGGACACCAAGCTTTGGGATCTCGCTAAACAGCATGGCAAAAAGTATAGCGGTTCGACGTCAAGTATGACGGCTATCCTCTCACACCTCCATTTCCTCATATCGGGCTGGAGACCTCCAAATCTGGACCATTTGTCGCGAGGATGGACCCCAGAGTCGAACAACTTCACTATCCTGACCAGAGGTCCGGTTGCCACGTTTATCAAATACAAGAATGGGGTCTATTCCATTGATTCTGACAAAGAATACGACAACGAAAACATATTGAGCATGCTGGGCAAATCGATGGAGAAACTGCTTACCCTGCCAAAAGAAGAGTTTGAAAAATACAAGAAAACAAAGTCCCACGAGTTGACAGAGGAGGAAAAGAAGGCTGAGGAGGCGTACCATTACACCACATTCGGAGATTTCATGATGCGATCACAACTAGACGCTCACGATCCGAGACTTCCCGGCACTGGTGTTTTCGATCTGAAAACAAGAGCCGTGGTGACTATCCGAATGGATGTCCAAGGGCATGAAAAAGGCGTCGGCTACGAAATTCGCAAACAATTTGGCCAGTGGGAGTCTTTTGAAAGAGAGTATTACGATCTTATTCGATCTGCGTTTTTAAAGTATTCGCTCCAAGTGCGCATGGGACGCATGGATGGCATATTCGTGGCGTACCACAACACGCAGAGAATCTTTGGCTTCCAATACATTCCGCTATCGGATATGGACCATGCCATTCACGGGCAGACCGATACAACGTTGGGTGATCAAGAGTTTAAAGCCAGTCTATCGATGTTGAACGACTTGATGGACAGGGCTACTCAAAGGTTTCCGGGCAGGTCATTGAGGCTTCACGTAGAGACTCGACCAACGAATGACGCCGTTACTTACTTTTTCGTGCAGCCGGTTACGGATGAAGAAATGCAAGCGATCCAAGAATCCAAAAAGGCATCTGTGGACAAGCTAAAGGAGGAGATTGACGATCTGAGCAGCCAGGAAAAGGCCGCGGAAGCTGCCGCTGCGGAAGCCGCCGCTGACGACCAGAACGAAAGTCCAGAGGAGACGGAATCTGTCGAGGAGGATGACGTGGAACAGGATATCCAGAATGAAATAGCATGGCAAGAGGTCATGGACAGAGTCGGCGAGGCAGTGGACAGCGAATCACTCGGGATAAGATCCGTGCGGGATGCGGTCCAGGACGCCTTGATGCACAGTGGTCTCTTGGATGGCAAAACGGAAGCCGAAAGCACAAAGTACATTGATGGTCTGGTAGCTGCCCTGACAGCACACTCCCGGGAGAGCAGAGACCTGCAAAGTGCTTCGGAGGAAGAAGCTGTCGATGGGCAGAATGGCGACGAGACACCTCTGAAGGACTTGATTCTGCGCGTGACTGAGGGCATCGACGAGAACACCACCAACTTGAACGAGTTTCAGCGTATGTTTGCTGGTCTTTCCGAGAAGAGAGTCGCCCAAGAAACTGCCGCGATCGAGACCGACGCCGAGGTCGAGACCGACGTCGATGCCGACGCAGAGACAGCCGCCACAGAAACAGAAACCGACCAAGAAGCGGCCCAGGACCAGCCTACGCCGACTGAGCTACTCGGCATGTACATCACGGTCCGCAACAAGGTCGATGGCAAGTTCGTACCGCGACCGCAGCAGCTCGGGTCGGCCAGCAAGTGGGAGGTACAGTATGCGGTCAAGGAGATCAGCGACGAGCGGGCGCAGCGGCTATACCGGCAAATCAAGAACCGGCGACGCAAGATCCTGGACATCAACGCCGAGATGCGCGCGGCGTCGTGGCACCGCATGTTCGCGGGCCGCCTGCCCACGCTCAGCAAGCAAGGTGCGACTTACCGCGCGGAGCGGACGCGGGAGGAGGAGGCCTCGGGCATCCGGGTGGCCTGGGAGCGAGAACCCGGCACGACCTCGAAGGAGGACGCCTGATGAGGCCAGACCATTCTTGCTGAAGCCGGCCCTCGGGCTCGCCCTTCCTGGTTCAGCAACGCGAAGCAGGCATGTACACTACTACTCTACCATTCTGTATTTCTTGACACCATATACAGGCCCTGCCTTATTGGACACACACGGCAACATGCAGGCCAGGCCAACAAGTATGAAAGCGACCCTCTAGACTACTCAATTCAATTTCACCACTGTACTGTTGTGTACTGTGAAACTCTATACTGCCTGGTTTCTGTTCTTGTCCGTCATTAAGGTCAAAAGTGCCGACGCCGCGTCGCACCGGCACGAACCTTGGGACCAATATTCGCCACAGACATTGGTGTCCCTCTTTGTGAAGGACTAGACCAGTAATGTGATGGTCTCTCCTATGTTGACATGTTGGTCGGCTGATGAGGGCTTGGCTTGTTAGATTCTGGTCCGTCTCGCACAATCTTGTTTTCTGAGTTGTACGCCAGGCCATTCAGGGCTCCTCCGTGTTGTGCCTCTTCTCTTGCCCTTCCAAAACACGACCAGAACGATTCCAACTGTCGGCCAAGATGCGTGTCGGAAATCTCCTCCGATTGCTCGTAGCCGCTCCGATATTCGTGGAGGGAGCGTCAAACATCAGCCAGTCGTCGGATGATGGAGAGGGAGATGGCATTCAGCAGTTGGATGACGGAGACGAAAGCTTCAATCAACAGTCGGATGATCCCCATCTCGCAGGCCCGTTGGATACCACTCAACCTGCTGATGCCAGACCCTTCCACTCTCTCAAAGCCCACGACGATACTGACGATCTATGGCACAAAATTCAAGGCGCAAGCTCTTGCACTGGCTGTCAGGTAAGGAGACTCTCGCCACTCTCATACTCGTTCTCGGCGAGCCACGGCTAACCTCGAACCGCAGGGCATCCTGCTGCTACTCAAGTCCATAGCGGCAGTTGGCGAAAAGGAATTCCTGGGAGCTTTGCAGTCGATTTGCAAGACCGGGAGGGTAAGGCGGCTCTGTCTTTGATTAACACGTCTTCTCTCTCCCACGACTGACATGTCATCACAGGACGGACACGAACATCCCGAAGTCTGTGAAGGCTACATGGCATCCCAGTCCAAGGCCATATTCCGAGTGGTCCGGCAGGCGAGACTCTATGAACCTACCTCCAAGATTTTCTGCAATGCCGTCTTCGGTCTCTGTCCCATCCCTAGGCCGAAGCAGTTTGTCCCCACGCTTCAGAGGCCAAAAGAAAGCGCGCGTCCAGAGACGAGCGGCAAAACACTGCTCAAAGTTGTGCACTTTTCAGACATGAACATCGACCCCCATTATATGGTAGGCGCCAACACGGACTGCAACAGGCCAATTTGCTGTCGGTAAGGTTTGCCGCGAACGAACGCATTCATCGAGTCTCTCTGGACTAATCGCCGTATCAGGTCATATGAAGCAGGGGACGTTCCAGGCGTAACCAAGAATCCCGCCGGCATCTTTGGCGACCACCGCTGTGATACCCCCGTCAGTCTTGAGAAGAGCATGTACGATGCCATTCGCCAGATCGTTCCCGAGATCGCCTTTGCTCTCTTCACCGGAAATATTATGCATCACGCGGTTTGGAACACGACCCGCAAGGCCAACGAGGTGCACCGTAAGCCTTCTCTCTCCAACCCTTCCCCCTCTCCCTCCGGCCTGACCAGCACACACCTTGGCTTCTAGGAGGGGAGGCTGTTCCTGTGCCTGCTCAAGGTCTCGAGTATGGCCAACAATCCCAGATGCTGACTGAGATCTAGTTCGCGATGCCATGGGCAGGATGGACGACAACCTCGATGTCGTGTACGGGACCGTCGGCAACCTCGACGCCAGTCCCGCCAACCTCTACCTGTCTAGCCGTTACTCCAGAGGCAGAAAGCCCAGGGCGAGGTCTGCTAGGTGGGTGTATTCATTGTTCGAGCCCTGGTGGACAAAATGGGCCGGTAACCTGGCCATCGTGGACGCCCGGGCCCGGGGCGCCTACGTCGGCCGGTACATGGCCGGCTACGGCCGCCAGTTCAAGCTCAAGTCCAGCCGGCTCAAGGTCATCGCGCTCAACACCAACCTCTACTACCGCTACAACTTTGACGCCCTCCAGGATCCCATGGAGAAGGACCCGAGCAAGCAGTGGGAGTGGTTCGCCAACCAACTCCACATGTCCGAGCGGGACGGCGAGCGCGTCTGGATCACCGGCCACTCGTCCTTTGGCCACGTCGACACGCTGCACGACTCCTCCTGGACCTTCAACAAGATCGTCAACCGCTACAGCCACATCATCGGCGCCATGTTCTTCGGCCACACCCTCCAGGACCACTTCGAGCTGCACTACCGCGACTACCAGAACCGCAACCACACCAACGCCCGCGCCGTCTCCTACATGGCGCCCTCGCTGACGCCCATAGCCGGCATGCCCAGCTTCCGCGTCTACCTCGTCGACCCGGAGACCTGGGGCGTCGTCGACGTCGTCCAGTACGTCGCCGACATGCGGGACCCCGACTGGGCCACCGTCGGCCCCCGCTGGAAGAAGTACTACTCGGCCCAGGAGGTCTACGGCCCGCTCGTCCCGGACTTCAAGAGGGACGGGCCCTTTCCCCTCGAGCTCTCCCCGGCCTTCTGGCACAACGTCACCGAGGTCCTCGCCCGCAACGGCACCGCCTTTGACGAGTACCTCGCCCGCAAGACGCAGGGGTGGGACGTCCCGGAGTGCAGCGGCAAGTGTCGCGACGACGAGGTTTGCAAGCTGCGCGCGGGCCGCGCCAGCAACAACTGCTACGACGTCGGCCACCTGCCCCCGAAGCCGGCGCGGAAGAGGGGGGACGCCGCCGCCGGCGCGGGGAAGGGGATGCGCGATGATGACATGTCCTTGGCGACGACGATGCTGCGCAGTGTCGCGACGGACAGGGAGGCGCTGCGGAGGCTCAAGAAGCTCTCGGTCAGGCTCGGCGCCTCGATCAACGCCACCACGTTCACTGCCGAGAGGGGCTGGTTCTGAGGGCGGGCGAGAGTGCAGGGACAGGGTGAAGTTGCAAGGATGCCCGGCCCTGGATAGGTAAGACTACGAGGAAAATATGACGTTGTCGAGAAATTTGCTGTCGTCGATCAGTGTGTTGCTTGTGCGTTTAGAGGGCTCGCTTGGGCGTGGGCTTTTGAGGGAGAGAGGAGATGAGCGGCAACCCCCCAAAATGACTCTGGCCACTCCATACCCAACCCCGAGATTATAGTAGGAACAAAAATGTTTCGGATGCTCTTTTGTAATTAGTCGACACTATCATTCTATTCCTTCCAAGATCAAAACGTTTTCCTAGATTCAAAAAGTGAAAAAAAGAAATAGAAAAAAAAAGTCGGCAGTATATCCGAGGTGCTACGTGCGATAGTCGCCGTTGATCGTGACGTAGTCGTGGCTAAAGTCGCACGTCCAGTGCGTCGTGCTCTTGTCGCCCGTGCCCAGACGCACCAGGATCTCCAGGTCCTCCATCTCGAGGATCTCGCTGGCGCGCGCCTCGTCGACCTGCTCCGGCTCGCCGTCGACCAGCAGCCTGAGCTCCGGGGAGCCGTCGGCGGGCACGAAGGAGACGCTGGTGCGCGCCGGGGAGATGTCCTCGGCGTCGCGGGGCGCGTGGGTCGGGGGCGTGACGAGCGCGTAGCCGGCGGCGCAGAGGATGCGGCCCCAGTTGGCGTCCTTGCCGTAGAGGGCCGTCTTGACGAGCGGCGAGAGGGCGATGGCGCGGGCGACGGCGCGGGCGCCGTCCTCGGTGGCGGCCTCGACGACCCGGACGGTGACGAACTTGGTGGCGCCCTCGCCGTCGCGGACGATGAGCTTGGCGAGGTCGGCGGCGAAGTCGGTGACCACCTCGCGCAGGGCGGCGTAGTCGGGCGACGACGACGCCTCGGAGGAGGAGGAGGGGGGGGGCGCGGCGACCTCGGGCCCGCCGGCGGCGCCGTTGGCGAGGAGGGCGACGGTGTCGTTGGTGGAGGTGTCGCCGTCGACGGTGATGGAGTTGAAGGAGCGGTCGACGGCGTGGCGGAGCAGGGGCGTCATGGCGGCGGGCGCGACGGGCGCGTCGGTGGCGAGGATGGTGAGGAGCGTGGCCATGTTGGGCGCGAGCATGCCGGCGCCCTTGGTCATGCCGGCGATGCGGTACTCGATGCCGGGCGACGACGGCAGCGCAAACGTGCGCGACATGAGCTTGGGAAAGGTATCGGTCGTGCAGATGGCCTTGGCGCAGTTGAGCCAGTGCTTGTGGGAGTCTCCGGCCTGGTGGCAGGCGACGGGGATGTGGTCGACAATCTTTTGAATGGGCAGTCTGTGAACGGGTGAGCAAGTCTGTTGCCTATTTTTTTATTTTTTTTTTTTCAATCGTAAATTCGAAAGCCCTCACCTCTGTCCAATGACACCCGTACTCATCACAATGGTCGAGTGCTCCGCGCCCACCCGCTGGTCAGTCGTCTGGGCCATGGCCGCAGCATCCTCCAAGCCTCCGATGCCGGTGACGGCGTTTGCGTTGCCCGAGTTGACGATGATGCTGCGCAGGCCGGCATTGGCACGGGTGCGCAGCAAGTCGCGACTGAAGCTGACGGGAGCAGCCTGGAACTTGTTCTTTGTGAAGACGGCGGCGGCGGCGCAGGGCCGGTCCGAGGTGACGAGGGCGAGGTCGGGCTTGCTCGTGTTGCCGGGCTTGACGCCGACAAAGACGCCCGAGGCCTGGAAGCCCTTGGGGTAAGTTCCGGCGGTCGGCACGTACTTGGCCTTGGCCGGGGGAATCGCGCCACTCAGGCTCGAGTAGGCACGCGTGAACCGCATGGTCGAGGTGAAAGGCGAGGGGGTTGGGGCGGTGAAATGAAGCGAGGGAGCGAGGCAATAATAAGTGGTGAGCGAGACAGACAGTGGAGGTTCAAAGTGAGCGAGTGGATTTGCGGCTCGGCAGCAGGAACCAGATCTGGCCGGACCCAGCCTCGGCGATGAAAGCTGAAGACGGCAGCAATTTCTAATTTGATTGACTGGGTTGATGGAAGGGAGATTTCAATATAATTTTTACCTTCCTCTTTTTCTTTTTATCAGGAGAAAATGAGTGCACACAGCACCTGCAGTTCGATGAGTACCAGCCACCCATCCATCCAGCCAAGTCATATGTGTACAGTGAGTACGCTACTGCATAGGTAGGCTTCATGCGCGTTTAGTACGCACCTGAAAAATTGCAATGAATTTATTTCCGCTACTGTATTGGCATACAGAAGAGAATATTTGCCTCACACCTCCCTCAGATGAAAGCAGCCCAAGAAAAAAAAAACAACCACCAAGCGGGCAGAGTTCATGTGCAAGCCATTCAGGCACCTGCAGATGGATGAGAGGCTGGAGGCTGCTCCTTGGCGGCGCTTTTCCTGTTTTGGATGGCTCACCTTGAGATGCTGCGTGGCCCGTGCTTCAAAGCCAGCCTCAGGCACCAGCCTTATAGCTGCCTATAAATTCTTCTCCCGCCCACTCCCCTTTCAGTCTTCTTTTCTTCCTTTCTTCTCCATCCCAGTGCACGGGCGTTTTCCTTCTCCGTGAAGCGATAAGCTGAGAGAGGAATTTTGCTAGTTGAAAACTATAACAGACCACTCTTTTCTGGATTTATCCGGGAAAGGAATTTTTGGAACCCTACTCTTTGTTTTACAGAGAAGTTTTTTTTCTATTTCTTTCATTGCGGCCGATCCCTGGCGGAACGACGTGAAGAAGGAGTTATGTGGAAGCAAATTCAGATTTGATCGACACGTTTGCTTGCATCGGCGAATCGTGAGGAATTAGGAAGGAGACGGAGAGTGGGAGGCAACGCTCGGCAAAGTGTCGTCGCGTGCTTGGGCTCTGGTGAAGATATTTCGAACGCACGTTCTGGCTGTCATCGTCAACGTGCCCCTGCTGCTTCGTCGGTCATCGGATGTCATACTTGCGGAATGAGGACGCCTAATAATAAATGCTACGGCTCCTTGTCGATTCTGTCTCGGGCCTCCTGTCTCGGGCCGCTGCTATTGACTAAAAGCAGGCTGGACAAGTCTGTCGCTCTCACGCACAAATCTCGTGATGGATGCAGCCAACAGTGGAACAACACCCACTCTGCATGGCGTCCCACGCAGCACAGTTAGAAGCTCTGCGAACTATTTTTTCCGTAAATAACCCAGTACCGGAGGGGTTTTTTTTTTTTTTTCGTCTCTTACTTCGCAATGTATCTATCATTCTGGCCGGGGCCTGTCATTCTGCAGCTTCAGCTGGAGGTCCCTTGCCACTCACTCATGACGAGCAAACGGCGTGGTGCGGTCTCTTCACCACGCTTGGTCATCAAACAAACAGCTCTACATTCAGCATGTATTGCTGCCGCATCCGCGAGTCTATTGTTCTCTGGATCCGAAGAAAATCACAGTGAATCAACTTTGTATGGATAAACCCATGCATATTCCGCATGCCGTAACAGTGTCTTGGCCCACCTCGTGCAATGGCCCTAGCTCCGGTAGCTGTCCGCCTTCTGGCACTGCAGCTCCCAAGTTGGTGTCACTTCTCCCATTACATTATCATAATCTAATACTGTTTTAACGCTGCGGAACGAATACAAAGCTAGAGAAGCTCGACAATCGGTTCGGACGAGTTACAAAGAGCCCTCCTCTTATTTGTGGCGGACCGTTACCTCCCCTACCAACCACCGCCATCACGCTTGGACGATAGCTTGGGCTCCGTCCGCTCACCTTATATGCAAGTTGGACTCCGGCCACGGCTCAGGTCTCGCTCGTCGCTCTTGGATCTGGTACGAGCTCGAAGCGAGGCCGAGAGCAAGTCCAGGGAAGCCTTGCCATCGCCGTTGTCGAGTCCCACGCGGCCGCAATCAGTGGCCTTGCCGCCGTCGCCATCGCCATCACAGTCCTCTTTCGCCTTCGCCCCATTTTCTCCAGGGCTCTTTCCAGGCGGCCCACCACTGACTCCAAGCGTCGATTTCCCTGAGGCCGCCCAAACCAGTCCCGCTACAGGCACTGAGAGCCCCAAGCCAGCCCAGCCAGAGCCTCTTACCGCACCTTCACCCGCTGCAGCCGCTACATCATCGGCCCCACCTCGACACCCCAGGCTGGCCTCCATCGCAGCTCTCAACCTTCCTCTGCCAAACTCTCCACCATCATCACCACATCCTTCTCCTCCAACGCCGCCCGCGCCATCATCTCGGGTCGCCTCTCCGCCCTCGTCCGCTGCCTCTCCCTCCTCTTCCGCAGAAGAGCCCGACGCCGCTCCCGTCCCGGCATCATCCAAGATGGCTCCGGTACGGCCCTCCTCCCTCAGCCCTCGGACGAGCGACTTGTCCAAGATGGTGTCACAACCCGAAGCTGCCCGCCCCACTGCGACTCTGAAACCAACTGACTATTCTCCAATTCTAGAAAGCGAAAAATGCCGGCAAGGACGCCAGCAAGGATGCCGACCGCCAAGGTGCGTTTCTCTCTCTGCAGTACCGCTCGCTCAACGCCGTCAATGCTAACTCTCTGCCAGGCAAGATTTACTCCATCTCCGGGTTCGTCATCCTGCATCAGTCAATTCGCTCCGCCGGTTGACCGGCCGCTAACCTGCCCTCGCAGACCCGTCATTGTCGCCGAAGACATGCTCGGTGTTGCCATGTACGAATTGGTAAGCCTAGATAGCTCCAGCCGTTTCCAGAGCTACCCCCACTAACAGGCGCAGGTCAATGTTGGCCACGATAACCTTGCGGGCGAAGTCATTCGAATCAACGGCGACCAGGCAACTATCCAGGTATACGAGGAAACCGGTATGTGTCTTGGTCCCGAGTCACAATCACCGTCAACTAACAAACGTAGCTGGTGTCACTGTCGGCGACCCCGTCTTCCGCACCGGCAAGCCTCTCTCCGTCGAGCTCGGCCCCGGTCTGCTAAACGGCATCTACGATGGTATCCAGCGCCCTCTGGCTGGCATCGCCGAGGTCTCTCAGGGCATCTACATTCCTCGCGGTATCTCTGTCCCTGCTCTCGATCGCAAGAAGAAGTGGGAGTTCACGCCGACCAAAAAGGTTGGCGACCACATTACTGGCGGTGACGTTTGGGGTACCGTTTTCGAGAACTCCTTCATTTCCGTCCACAACATCCTTCTTCCTCCTCGCGCGCGTGGTACCATCACCAAAATTGCCTCCAAGGGCGAATACACTGTCGCCGAGAACATCCTCGAGGTCGAGTTTGACGGCAAGAAGACTGAATACCCCATGATGCAAACCTGGCCTGTCCGTGTCCCCAGGCCCTCTACCGAGAAGCTTGTTGCCGAGGAGCCTTTCATCGTCGGCCAGCGTGTTCTGGATGCTCTTTTCCCTGGTGTGCAGGGCGGTACCATTGCTATTCCGGGCGCTTTCGGTTGCGGCAAGACTGTCATTTCCCAATCCGTCTCCAAGTTCTCTAACTCTGATGTCATCGTCTACGTTGGATGGTGTGTTCTCCATCTCATCTTACGTTTCAATTTGCTAATGAACATAGTGGCGAACGAGGCAACGAAATGGCTGAAGTCTTGAAGGATTTCCCCGAGCTTACAATCGACGTCGACGGCCGCAAAGAGCCCATTATGAAACGCACGACTCTCATTGCCAATACATCCAACATGCCCGTGGCTGCTCGTGAGGCTTCCATCTACACTGGAATTACTGTCGCCGAATATTTCCGTGACCAAGGTCTCGATGTTGCCATGATGGCCGACTCTTCGTCGCGCTGGGCCGAGGCTCTACGTGAATTGTCTGGTCGTCTCGGAGAAATGCCTGCTGATCAAGGTTTCCCGGCTTACCTCGGTGCCAAGCTTGCTTCTTTCTACGAGCGTGCCGGCCGTGTTCAGGCCCTCGGCTCTCCCGACCGAAAGGGCAGCGTCAGCATCGTCGGCGCCGTGTCGCCCGCTGGTGGTGACTTCTCCGACCCTGTCTGTACTTCGACGCTGGGAATTGTCCAGGTCTTCTGGGGTCTGGACAAGAAGCTTGCCCAGCGTAAGCACTTCCCCTCCATCAACACCAGCCTTTCATACAGCAAGTACACCGGTATCCTGGACAAATATTACGAGAAGGACTACCCCGAGTTTCCCAGACTACGTGACCGCATCAAGCAGCTCCTGACCGACTCGGACGAGCTGGAGCAAGTCGTGCAGCTGGTCGGAAAGAGTGCCTTGTCCGACCCTGACAAGATTACGCTGGACATTGCCAGTCTCGTCAAGGAAGACTTCTTGCAGCAAAACGGCTACTCGGATTACGACCAGTTCTGCCCCATCTGGAAGACGGAGTGGATGATGAAGCTGATGGTTGGGTTCCACGATGAAGCCCAAAAGGTTATTGCCCAGGGCCAGAGCTGGGCCAAGGTGCGCGAGGCGACGAGCGATCTCCAGACACAGCTCCGTCAGCTCAAGTTCGAGTTGCCTAGCGAAGGCCAAGAAGCTATTAGCAAGAAGGTGAGCAGTTGCATTCATGTAGAGTTTTGTACGATGCTAATACTTGAACAGTACGAGGCCATTCACCAGTCGATGACGGACAAGTTTGCGTCGGTTATGGATGAGTAAGAGTTGTAGACCTATAAGTCCTTTAGAATTTGTCATGTCGGCATCTGCGGTCGATTAGTATCTTTGGCGTGCTTTGCGCATGTAGTCAATAAACTTTACAATCCCAGGCTGACGGTTGGGCGTATGTGATGCATCGGATTAGTAGTTACTGGGTGGCCAGGTTTCAGTCTCCGCGCCAGAACAGCCGCGAGTTATGAGCAGCAGATGTGTTGCTGTATTCGTGATGCCGCGTGGGAACAGCTTGGTCGGATGCTGACGACCAAAGTACAATGGGCATGCAAGGGCAAAGGTCGATGAATCATCAATATCATAATTCTGTCTGTATGCATGTACTGCATACACAATGTCCCTTTCTGCTAACTTGGAGAATAACTCTTTACATGGGAAGCGCAGCTACTCATCCCCTACTTGAACGGTCCATCCTATCGTTGGGACCTCTAGTTGCTGCTATGGAGGTGGACATTTGAGCCGTCGATGCGGCCGGTGCAGAGAAAACGGCCTCTCTGCATCAAGTTGATGTTATTGGTGCCGGGCCCGGCGGACTTACCGCCGGAGGTGGCGGCCTTGCATTCCCGAAAGCAGATGTCGGTGAAGTCGGCAAGGGGATCGTGCTTGCCGGAGGACCCGGAGCCGACGGCCGAGACGATCCACTGGACGGAGGATCCGGAGAGGGCTGGCCGGGAGCCCCAGAACGCGGCCCGCACGCAGGCGCCGGTGGTGGTGTTTATGATGGTGACGTTGCCGGTGGTGGGCGAGTCGGAGGTGACGGTGCCGAGCATCACGTCGCCGGCGCTGACCGGGATCTGGATGCTCTGCAAGGGTTCGGGCGAGAAGTCGACATACACGTAGTTTTCCTGTTTTCCGTCGCGGCCAATCTGGAGAGAAGTTAATTTCAACATACACACACACACACACACACGTTGTTAGCCGCAAAGGTGGTGCTAAAAAAAAAAAAAAAAAAAAAAAAAAGCAAATGGGAGTGTGTTTTTACGAACCTGGGAGAAAATGCCGCCGCTGACGATGCCGCCGCCGGACGGGCAGCCTTCGGAGCCGCCGCCGTGGGTGGAACCGTGCGGGAGGCAGCCGTCGCCGCCGATGCTGACGCCCTGGAGGAGCGCGGGCTGGGAGGAGGGGGTCTGGCCGGGGCGGGGGCGGATGGTGGGCACGGTCCACTTGCCGGAGACGCGGGACCAGGTGCCGTTGCCGGGGGGGTGGAGGTTGGCGGCGCCGCACCAGTTCTCAAAGGTCTGGGAGCGCTGCTGGAGGAGGGCGGCGCGGCGGCCGCGGGGGGAGGAGGAGGAGGAGGAGGAGGCCTCCGGATCGGTTTCGTCACGGCGGCCGCGGGGGAAAGAGGCCGGGCCGAGCTCGACGGGCAGCTCGGAGCCGTCGGCGTCAAAGTACTGGATGCTGTAGGTGAGGCCGTTGACGGTCTCGGTGACGGCGGCCTGGGCGGCGGCGGCGGACAGGAGGGCCACGGTGAGGGCCACGGCGGCCTTCATGGTGGGCCGAGGGGAGAAGGGCGTAGAGGAAGTTGGGTAGGGTTTGTACAGAGGGGGAGTAACAAGTGCGAGAAGCGAGGTGTATACGTATAGATGCTGGAGAAGCGCTTATACCAGGAGCTGATGGAAAGGAAGAGAGTGGTTGACGAGAGGGAGGTGGACACTATTCATATAGATGTATACACGAGTTGAAGACGTTTCTAGCTTGGAAGTCTAAAATGTCTATTTTAAGCTACATGGTAACTTGGGTCGAGGAGACAGCCTGGGCCGGCCCAGATCTTGGCCGCAGACTCGATCTTCTCTGTGACTCGCGCCGAAGGTTGCGTCAATTTGCTTGTAGCAAACCTTGTGCTTCAGCTGGGTGACTGATGACTGGGTGGCTGGTGCCCGTTGGGCGCAGATTTGAGCCGCGGGTCACCCCGGAAGAGACTAATAAGACAGCCCCAAGGAGACTCGGACGAATGGAGACTCGAGTGCTTTGTACAGGTGGTGTTGAAATATGCTTTCCTGCTGACTTGGAGCATCCATGGCCATGTACATGAAAAGTAACGTTGGGGAAAAAAAAAAAAAAAAAGAGACGGTTTGTATGTATGTACATTGTCCTGCTTGAGCAGCCCATCCTGCCGACGGAGGCCTCATCTGCCGCTGGAGACGTAGACGTTGGAGCCGACAATCTTACTGTTGCAGAGCGTGCGGCCGTTTTGGGTCAGCTGTAGGTTGATGTTACCCGGGCCGGCGGATCGGCCGCGGCTGGTGATGGCCTCGCAGTCGCTGAAGGAGCTATCGGTGAAGTCGGGGAATGGCACAAGCTTGTCCCAGTATCTGGAGTGGACGTCCTCGACGATCCACTCGGCAGAGTCACCGCAGACGGGCTGGGGGCCGTTGGTGAAGTAAAAGTTCATGGACTGGCCGGTAGTGAGGTTTTTGATGGTTACGTTGCCTGCGGTGGGCGAGTCGAGGTTGATGAGGCCGGACATGCGGTCGCTGGTGCTGACGTTCATCTTGAAGGGCAGGATGGGCCCTGGCAGGAACTCGAACCAGGCGTAGTTTTCCTGGACGCCCTTGGGGTTGAACTTGTTTCCTCACCTTGTGTTAGTCGATATACACGTGTGCGTTGCAATTGTCTGCAGGTGTGTGTTTGGCGGGACAAACCTTGGAGCCGGTGCCGCCCTGGATGAGGCCGCCGCTTGAGCAGTAGCTGCTGTTGCTGTGGATGCCGCCGATGCCGACAAACTGGACGAGCTCGGTGTTTGGCTCTTCAGTGTCGGAGGCATTCTGGCCGGGCCGCATGGTGATCTTGGGCACGGTCCAGGCGCCGGAGACGCTGGTCCAGTGGCCGCCGCCGGGGGGGTTGATGTTGGCGGCGCCACACCAGTTGTCGGTCCGCAGGGTGCGCTGCTTTACGGGGCAGGCGTCGGTTCGGAGAGCTTTTCGGCGCTGCTCACGCCGGGCGGCGAGTGCGGTGGCGTTGATGGCCGGGCCGAACTCGACGGGCAGCTCGGAGCCGTCGGCGTCGAGGTGGGTGACGGTGTAGGTGACGCCGTCGACGGCCCGGGTGAAGCCGGCCTGGACGGCGGCGGAGAGGACGGCGATGGCACCGACGAGGACGGTGGTCTTCATGGTGTTCGGAGAAGTGGAAGGGTGCAGATCGATGTAGCTGGGCTGTATGGGGAGGTGAAGTAGTGTATGAGCGAAAATATGGTAAGATGATGGACACTCCGAGTACTGGACTGGGCGCGACGGACACCAATCTAATTTATGTGTACGACGAGTTCAAGATGCACCTACTTTGTATTTTTCATGTTTATTTCAAGTACCATGGTAACCTGACCAGGAGATAGCCCAGGCCAACCCAAATCTTATTCTCGACGACTTCAAACTGTCAGCAGTGCGCGCCTGCGACTCGCGTCGAAGCTTCACCTCTGACTGTGTGATTTGTTTGCTTCAAAATATCAAACTTTTTATTTAGGCTGAGTATTGTGCACGACGTCTCATTTGTCTGGAAAATAGAGGATGCGTGCTTCCAGCCCTTATACTTGCTGAGGCGGCGAAACCCCTCCCACTTCCTCCCCCTCACGCATCCTGTCGACGAGGCTCGGCCCTGAGAGAGAGCTCCGGAAATATCAACTTCAGTGCTTTGGTCGAGCCCACATCCAACAAACTCAGCCTTGTTCTTGTCCTGCTCAAGGCGCTGCTGCGCGACTTCCACCGGTGACTGGCGGCCGGTGCGCTTCGGGCGCAACTTCGAGGCGCAGAGGGCTCTTCTTGGCAGGTACACAGCCCAGATGCGAATTGCTTCTTCTGTTTTTCTCTGCAGCAAATCTTGTCTTATGAACATGTCGCATGTATATTATTCGTCTGCATGGTTGTTGGGCCAGTTCGAAGAGCTGGTGCATGTTACATTGCTGGTGAGAACGACGCCATTTGAAGCTTATGCAGGGGGTCCGGAGGCAGACGAGAGCAAGTTCATCTGCTATGCAAGATCCCGAATGTCTTGGCCTGATTAGCCTACGGCCGTCGTGCGACTTTGGATGTCATGGTGATGGGATTGTTGGTTGGACTCTTGGACTCTGCCAGGTGTCGGTCTCCATTTCTAGTCTCCGGCCCTGGATACCTACATGCATAGACTCTATTCCCAATCGGCCATCTGCCGACTTGCCATGTCCCTTGTGCCTCTTCCCTCTTTCCTCTTCCTTGACAATCAGAAACGAGGTCAACAGGGAAACCTCTTTTCCAGTATTATAATTTTAGGCACAATCTTCGTCAAAATTCGCCGGCCATCTGTTGCCCATAATGGCAGATGAAGATGAACCGTCTCCTCTCGGCGATCCACAATAAAACTCACCATCTTCAACCTCTGTAAAATATCAAAAGGCACATTCCATTCATGCACCTCCCATCCTCACCAAATGTCGGACGAGCTCCGTGACGAGATCGAGGCCATCAACTCCATCTACGGCGACGGCAGTCTCGTGCCCTCCCTCTCCGGCGAGGCCACCGACCATGTCCTCCAGCTCCCCGGCGCAGCCGCCTCGTCCCTGCAGCTGCGCTTCCCCGTCGAGTACCCCGAGTCCGACGACGCCCCCTCCGTCATCGGCGTCCAGCATAGCACCGGCGGCGTTCGTGACGGCAACGGCGCGCGCGACCTGCGGCTGTTCCGCGCCGCCCTGACCGACTCCTACCAGCCGGGTGCCGTCTGCCTGTTTGACGCGATAGAGGAATACTCGCGGCTCCTGGCGGAGGAGGAGGAAGAGGCTGCTGCTAGGGAGGAGGAGGAGGCGGAGGAGGAGGAGGCAGACAAAGACGATCAGGAGGGCGTCGCCAAGTCCTCCTCGCGAACCGACGACGACGACGCCCTCGACGGCTTGGACCTCGCCAGCCTGCCCCCGCCGCCGTGGACCGTCTCGGAGCCGGTCGTCGACGCCAAGTCGACCTTTGTCGCGCGCGTCGCGGCCGTCGCCTCCCCCGCGCAGGCCCGCCTGTACGTGGCGCAGCTGCTGGCGGGCGACCGGCGCGTCCGGGACGCGACGCACAACATATCCGCGTGGCGGATCCGCGGCGCGCCGACGACGGCGACTGCGACGTCGGCGACGACGACGACGACGGGGTACCAGGACTGCGACGACGACGGCGAGGACGCGGCGGGCGGGCGGCTGCTGCGCCTGATGCAGCTGATGGGGCTGTGGGACGCGATGGTGGTGGTGACGAGGTGGTATGGCGGGGTGAAGCTGGGGCCGCGCAGGTTCGCCATCATCAACGGCGTGGCGAGGGATGCGTTTGTCAAGGCGGGCATGGTGCCGGAGAGCGGCGGCGGTGGCAAGGGGAAGAAGAGGTCGTGAGGAGGAGGATTCCGAGGGGCGTAGAAGGGGATGGATGTGGATGAGAGATGCGGGCGTAGAACCGGTTCATGCACATGGAGACGGAAAGACTTGTATGTAATTGAACATCTCGAATTGAATATAAAAGGCAGGCTACTAGATCCAGAGAACAACACTTGGTATTGAGACAACGCCCGCTGAATTCCCCAACTTTTCATGCTAAATTACAAGTGAATCGTGTAAACGACCAAGAAGCAAACAAAACGGACACGATAGCACTACGGCACCAGCTCGGCCATCTCCATGCACTTGTCCAGAATCTCCAGCGCGCGCTCCGCCTGCTCCTGCGGCAGCACGACGGCGCTGGCGCGGGCCGTCGACAGGTACGACATCTCGAGCATGTTGCGGACCTTCATCTCCTGGACGAGCGTGCCGGCGACGCCCGAGACGACGCCGGTGACCTCGGAGGGCAGGGTCTCGAGGTTGAGGAAGATGGGCACGAGCGTCGTGCCGAAGTCGCCGACGACCGAGTCGCCAAAGAGCGGCAGCAGGTGGCGGTCCATCAGCACCGACGGCGGGTCGTCCTCGGCCAGCGTCACCGACAGGAACCGCGGCTGGGACACGAGCGCCGACACGATGCAGTTGAACAGCCGCGGGTCCACGCCGTCCACCCACGCCGCGCCGCGCCTCCGCCCATCCGTCGTCGTCGTCGTCGTCGTCGTCGTCGTCGTCGGCGACCCGCCGCCGCCGCTGCCGCTGCCGCGTCG
Organism: Cordyceps cicadae; assembly: GCA_002968875.1. Taxonomy (NCBI): domain Eukaryota; kingdom Fungi; phylum Ascomycota; class Sordariomycetes; order Hypocreales; family Cordycipitaceae; genus Cordyceps; species Cordyceps cicadae. The sequence continues at coordinate 248,240 of MWMN01000001.1, read as the reverse complement.
CGAGGAGGCCGGCAGGCCGTAGTAGTTGGCCAGGGCCGCGCCCGGCAGCCCGGCGACGTCGCGGCCGCCGGCGAGGAGCAGCTCCAGGCTGGGGTCGACGAACGGGGCGACCTGGCGCTTCTTGAGCAGCTCAAACGTGCGGCGGCGCAGCTCAGCGACAACCGCGGGCGGGGCGTCGCCGTCGGGGGCGGCGAAGCGGACGTGGCCGCGCTTGCAGGCGTCGTGGTTGAAGAAGCGGCCGTCCTCCTCGAGGCCGTCGAAGCCAGACGCGCCGAGGGCGTCGACGACGCGGGCGCGCTCGCGGGTCGGCGCGAGGATGAAGTCGGCGTAGTAGGTGGTGAGGAAGAAGATGGGGATGCCGGCGAGCGCGAGCGGCGAGGAGAGCTGCATGACGCGGCCGGCCGGGTCCAGGCCGGCGGCGATGACGCACAGGATCATGTAGGTGTCGGCGGAGACGCGGACCTGCGCGGCGAGCGGCGCGGGGAGGCGCGCGATGGCGGGGAGGAAGACGGCGCGCGCCCAGGCGGCGTTTACGACGAGGGAGCACTCGATCGGGGTGATGGAGATGTTGAGGAAGCGGTGCTGCTGGTCGGGGGTGAGGCCGTCGAGCTCGTGCTCGGGCGCGTGGGAGGCGATGTGCAGATCTTGCGTCTGCGGGATGAGGGTCCGGATGATTGGTTGGACGAGGTAGGGGTAGAGCTCGTGAGGAAAGTATACGAGGTTGTAGGAGCCTTTCTGGCAGGTGTTAGTGAGTATACGTAAAGTAGTGGTAACATGATGCGGGTATGATGACAAGGTTGATGGCAACGAATGATGACGGGATGGCAGACAGCAAACAGTAAAGAATAAAAAGGTCGAATTGGTAGGACAATATCCGGAATTGAGTAAAAGTAAAGACCGTCATGTTGTAGGCATTGACGTGGTCGCGTGCGTGATCGGAGCCTCGGCGCCGTTGTCGGAGCAAGGCAAGCCGACAAGGGAGCCGAGATGCAGCGAGGAGCCGTTTGCAGGCAAGACGGAGGAGGACTTACCAAGAGGGAAACTTGGGCGTTCATTGCGGCGGTTGCGGCAATTGCCTGCTATTGAAAAAACGGCCTTGTTCTTTTCCCAATGCCTGTGATTTTTTTTTCCTCGCTTGCAGGAGACGGTGGCTGAATATAGTGAGTGGTGTTGGGGCTATTAAAGCCTTGTCATGAGTCAAATGTGGTTCTGCCAGATTCGCTTGTGTCACGGTAGGACAAGTGGGCGGAGAAAAGGGAGAAGATGGGGGAAGATGAAAAAATAAAAAGAAAGGAAAAAAAAAATAAGAAAGGAAAATCAGCAACGATCAATGGGGGTGATGCAGCTTGTGGTAGGCAGGGTAGGTAGGGTAAAGGTAGTGTAGATGGTACGAGGGCAAAGTTGAATAGAGTTTGTTGATGATCGAGGGTTGGACAAGAATTCCGGGGTGGTGGTGGTGGTAATGATGTGACTTTGCGTTTGACAATGGAGCGGCAATTTGGAAAGAAGAGAAAATAACAAGAGCTGGATATTGGTAGAAGATGGCGGGGGATAGAACGAGACGTCCGAGTCAGGATTCACGCTCACGCTGGAAGAGGGTTGGGGGCGGATGGGAAAGTTGGTTGCTATATGATAATTGTTAGTGCTATTATTGGGGCATATTGTATGGTGGGTGGCAGATAAAAGGGAGATAGATAATGAACAGGTGAGTTGGTTATTACCTAGGTAGTTAGCATGTAGGTGTATGCATGTACCTGGGAAAGATAAGGAATCCCGACTCTCGACTAGAGATGGATGGATGGATGGATGGATGCAAGAAAAGGGAAAACAAAAATAACGCGGATATCCATCTGTTTTTATCCTTTTTCAACACGTTTTTTTCTCGTCTACTTTTGATTGTCTGTATCCAATAATTCCACGCATCTGTCTATCTGGCTGGCTTTCTAGGTACTGTCTTGCCTCCCCCCCCCCAATCCACTGCATCTCGTCCCCCTGTCCCCCCCAAATCTGCAGCCTCCATCCTCCTGCATCCTGCCTCCTGCATCGTCGCATCGTCCTCTGCCTTCCCCCTCTCCCCTCCCCCTCCCCAGCTTCTACTGTAATGTGGCGTTTTGCAAATGACGTCTTGCCCTTGCGACATCCTCAATGCTAACCTTTGCAAACCAAGACAACCGAACCGGGCCAAAAAGTACAGCAATTCTCAATCTTCGCAAGGGCCACCTGAGTCGATCCAACGAACCAGAGAGGCATCAAACGCCTTGTCCCTCCATCCATCCTTCCAGCCAGCCAGCCACTCATCTTCATCCATCACCATAATACATCACCATTACCTTGCCGGCATCAGGGCGTTTCCCCGTTCCACTCTTCTGTATGTCTGTCTGTCTGTGTCTGTGTGTCCGTGTGTCTGTGTGTCTTTCTGGCACAGCACAAAATCTCACGATGCAAGCGACACAGTTCCAGCGTCGCACAATCGAAGCCTCCTTCCCTTCTGCCTGGTCACTGGATCGACTTGTACGCCCACACGCTCGCTCCCAACAGAGTCCCCACGGCATTCTCCCCGCCTCTGCCAACAGGATGGACGAGCATGGGCAGCAACACTTGCGTACCCCCGAATATCACCGGTAAAAGCGCGACAAGTATTTGTTCGGGCACCACTGCAGCCTCTTCTATCGATACCCTTGTCATTGCCAGCAAAGTCCTCATCGGACTCTTGCCCGAACAACAAGAGTGTGGGGTAACTTGACAACCAACTGTCTAGGGGTCTAGGGGTCTAGGTAGGGCCACAACGAAACAAGACGCATGAACCTGGTCAAAGAGCCAGCTCAGACCACTCATAACTCAGTAAATACGCGTTCGTTCAACTTCCCTGGTCCTGGTCCTGGTCCTGGACCTGGACCATGATCAATATCATCATCCCTTGGTGGTGACGAACCATCTCATCCCCACAAGTCTCGGCGAAAGTCGACCGCACGCGAAACAGCGCACACCCGGCCGATGAATGTCTCATGCTTAATTCATCACGAAAAAAGGCGTCGCTCGGAACCACACCGGTCTTCTCGGCTCTCCTCCCTCCTTCATCTTTCCCAACGCCCAACGACCTCCTCCGACCCTCTTCGCCCCCCTCCCTATCCGTCCCGACTGCCGATCAGGTCGTCTGGCTACCCTCCTTCTGACGAGTCACCAACACTAACAATCCCGGATTGCCTCTTTTAGAACCACAGCAAACGCCACAACTTGTCGGTCGGCTTCGTCCTGCATCATGGGATCATTTTACCCTGCGTTTCACCATATATCCCCCACCAGAACCCTGGCCGTGTCCCCCCCTCGCCTTCTTCTTTGGGCACTGGTAACACGCCGGCGCTTCACTCTTACCCAAGCGAGGATGAAACGCCTGCCAAGGGCGAACATGTGGTCAGGTGAAAGGGCGGCGTCTATAAACGACGACGTCACTGGCCTGCAAGAGCGAGATCGTAAAAGAAAGATGGCTGGACTTGTCGAGGGTAGCCCATCTACTCGGGAGTCCAAGCCATCAACATGCACAGGTGTAATAGCATCGACCAGTCCTCGTCGGGTTGTGTCAACAGGCTAAGCAACTGGATTGTAATTCAAATATGCATTTTTCGCTGCCCAGTCCAATAAACAAATAGTCGTCAAGTCCAGTCGAGATTCTCGGCAGGATTACCAGCCTCGCCCACCATCACGTAGCTAATCATCACCGTGATGCTCCTCACCTCTCCTCCCTCTCCTCGTACTTTCCCCCTCTCCTCATTCTTCCTTCCTCTTCACATGCTCCTCGTCACCACCACCAGTGCTCTCCTCCCTGCTCTTCTTCTTCTTCTTCTTCACGCCCACCACCACCAAGTTGCGCGGGCTCTGCGCAAAGTCAAACACGGCCTCCACCCACGCCGCGCCCACCTCCTCCTGCTCCTGCAGCCACGCCCACCGATCCGTCACCATCAGCGCCTCGACCAGCGTCGCGCTGTACGCCATCAGGCTCCACGCCACGCACAGCTCCGCCTTGCGCGGCGCGAACCGGGCCTCGTACCGCGCCAGCACCGCCTCGGTCACGTCCTCCTCGCCCATCGTCGCGCGCATCACGTCGGCGAACTTTTTGTACTCGACGCTCGTGGTCAGCTTCGCGACCGCGCCGCGCACGTACGCCGCGAAGCCGCCCGCGTAGCAGCGCTTCGGCAGCGTGCCGATGGCGAGCGGCGAGGTGCTGACGTCGAACGCGCCGAGCAAACTCCCCTCCGCCGCCGGGTCCGCCGGGTCCGCGCCGCCACCGTCGGCGAGGCGGGCCTTGGCCGGGTCGTGGATGATGGTGTGGACGGCGCCGCGGTCGAGGAATAGCTTCTGCAGGACGGCGCGGTAAAAGTGGCGGGTGAAGAAGAGGGCGCTGTCGGCGCGCGTCCAGTTCTGCGGCGCTTGGCAGGCCATCATCCGCGCGGTCGCGTTGGCGTGCACGCGGTGGGTGCGGAGGCGCGCGCTCATGGGGAAGCCGTGCGGGTCGGTGCGCTCCGAGGAGGACGAGGCGCGCGGGGGCCGCCCGTTGAGGGCCTGCAGGGTCGGCCGGGAGGGGACGCCGGTGGCGGAGGGGGGCGGCGGGGGGAGCGACTCGGTGACGAGGTTGTAGCAGCACCCGACGATGGCGACACCGTGGACGTCCGGGTTCAGCACCAGCGAGCGGATCGCGTGGTGCGTGAGGTTGCCGCACGAGTGGATGGACACGGCCATGAGCTTCAGGCGCCGCTGCTGCTGCTGCTTCTGCTTGTCCTCCGTCGTCGTCGTCGGCGGCGGCGTTGTCCCGCGGTCGATGCGCGCAATCACCTCGGACAGGTCGCCGTCGTCCAGCCGGCCGGAGACGTACTGCAGCAGGCCCTTGCCCTCCTCCGCCGCCGCGTACGACAGCTCGTCGCTGGCAATCCTGCGAAAGTTGTCGCCCTCGTCGCCGTCGCCGACCACCTGCTTGATGGCGGCCGCCAGCGCCTGCGGGTCGGCCTTGCCCGGCCCGGCCGCCTCCAGGATGCGGTTCCAGACCTTCTTGTTGCGCCAGATCTTGGGCTTGACCGCCAGCCCGGACTGCGTGTCGAAGCTCTTGGCCGCGTCGACGTTGCGCTGGCGGCCCTCGACGGCGACGACGCGCCGGTTGTACGGCGGGCTGGCCAGCGCCCGCCCCAGGTAGTTCTGGCCGCTGCCAAAGTCGACAAAGTGCGTCACCTCGTCCTCCTCCTCCTCCTCCTCCGCCGCCTCCGCTTCGGTGGTGGTGGTTACGGGGGCCGCCATCTCCGCGGACAGCCGCGACACAAAGTCGGCGAAGCGCCGCACCTCGTGCGTCTTCTTGGGGTTCATGCCCACGGAGACGGTGCGCGTCAGCGGTGGCAGCGTGGCGTCCGCGTCCGGCACGGCGAGCTCCCGCCGAAGCGCGAGTCGACGGATCGCTTTGATGTAGGTGACGAGGCTCGCGGGCGGTTTCTGTCCGTCCTCGAACGTGGCTGTGTCGGGGTCGTCGCGCACGAAGAAGTCGAGCAGCCGCATAACGTCTCGTGATAGCAGAAAGTCGTGCCACTCCGCGGGCAGGGCTGCGTAGAAGAGACCCGGCTCTGTGATGAAGAAGTCGACGACATGGATGCCACCGCACAGGATTTGCCACGTTTCATTTGTAGAGGTGAATTCCAGCAGCTCCTTCACGTATTCCTCTGGCGTTGCAAACTCATCGCTGCACGGCAGCGGCTTCGAGGGTGGCATCCTACCCTAGAGCACAGCTGCTGGCTTTGTCGTGATTGATGGCGATAGGAGTGATGCCGTCTGTGCGGTTTCAGTCTCTATGTGATCAAGGCGGTACTAGGATGCACAGTATGTTTCATGGCAATCGTTTCTGTTTTCAAACAGAGGTGATGGAAGTGAAGTTCAAGTTGCCTATCCAAGATTTTTTAGCCAGCTGTGGGGTAGCTCCAACAACCTCAGCATGCAGTAGTGAGTGACAGTGGCAGAAGTCGAGAGTAAAAAGGAGCGATTATCGAGGGGACAAATAAGGATAAAAAAAAAAAAAAAAGGCCAAAACCAAAATTATACCATGCAGATGTTTCTGTCCGACATCCTAATCTCCCACGAGGACCCGGCTGTCGGTATCCGTATTCGTACTCAAGTACTCTCTCTTTCTTTCCACTAACAAGTTACCTAGGCCTAGGGAGTTAGCGCGCCTCTGATTGGCGTCTTTGAGGCAACGTCATTCGCAGTTCCAGGCCAGCTTGCGACACCTTCAACTTGCCATCGCCAACGCCTCCATCTTCCTTCCATATTCGGGCTCACAAAGACCATCCCGCCGAAGCCGCGACTCTCCATCTCATATCCCATGCGTCACCCGACATAGCAACCGACAGGATGATGTCCTCCACTAACGAGGAGGACCCGTTCCTCCAGGTCCAACAGTTCGTCGCCGCCTCCCCTTGTACCTTCTTCCCTTTAACCCGCCCGCCAAACCATCAAGCTAACCATCGTCTGCCCTCCCCTCCCCCCTTCCCCTCCCCTCAGAGATGTCCTCACGCAGCTCTCCTCGGCCCGACCGCTCTTCGCCTCGTACCTGCGCATCCGCTCGCTCGCCAGCGCCGCCACCTCGCCCGAGCTCGCCTCCGCGCGCGCCGACCTCGAGGCCGCGCTCTCCGCCCTCGGCGAGGACCTCTCCGACCTCGCCGCCTCCGTGCGCGCCGTCGAGTCGCGCCCCGCCGCCTACGGCCTCGCCGCCTACGAGCTCGCCCGCCGCCAGCGGCTCGTCCAGGAGGTCGGCGGCGAGATCGAGGACATGCGGGAGGAGCTGCAGAAGAAGCTGGCCACTGCTGGCGGGGGGCTGCCGGACCCGAGCGCTTTCGCGATGGACGACGAGGAGGCGGAGAGGGAGGAGGAGGAGGAGGATAGCTATGCCGCGTTTGAGCAGCAGCAGCAGGTGGAGATGATGCGCGACCAGGACCAGCACCTCGACGGCGTCTTCCAGACGGTGGGCAACTTGAGGCGGCAGGCGGACGACATGGGCCGCGAGCTGGAGGAGCAGCGCGAGATGCTCGAGGTGGTGGACGGCGTGGCGGATCGCGTGGGCGGGACGCTGCAGAACGGCATGGCGAAGCTGCAGACGGTCATTCGACGCAACGAGGATCGCTACAGCAGCTGCTGCATCGCGGTGCTCATCTTCGTCTTGATCCTGCTGCTGGTGCTGCTGCTGATTTTATAACTATGCGTCGGGTTGGACTTTTTTTTCTTTCTTTTTTTTTTTGAGACATTTGTTTCTTGGCTTCGGGTTGCTTTTCTACAGGAGTTTGAAATGTGTAGCCTTTTTTCTTTCGTCATCATACAAGACAGGACAGAGAGGTAGATTATAGAGCATGAATGCTATCCCTTGTAGTCTTTGAACCCACGACACACTAAACTGGTAATGACGCGGAGCTTGGCTTTATTGAGCAGCGATGATACAGCGTCTTTTTCGTTCAAATCACCGTTTTACAGTTCACACACAAAATTTCGCTGGCGTGGCAGCCGGAAGGAAGCATTGTACAACGTGCCTTGATGCTTTATTTCTCACGGCCGTCTAACCGAGCTATGGAAAAGTAATGGCATGTCTAATGGTATAAAGTGTTGCATTGCAACCGAATGTTTGAAATATTCCAGAATGGTCAAAACAAAAGTATAACCAACGCCGATAGTATATATGGTTGGACAGCCCACAGTCGTCTGAATTTGTACATTGTTGCCCCGAGTCTTCATCTCACCACAACCAGCCACCCGCTCTCCTTTGTCCGGCCTCATGCCAATACCAGGCCGCTCGTTGACTTGAGCACCTCTGCGAGGGCCTGTAGTGACCCGGCAGCCGGGGAGTTGCCCGGCGCCCTCTTGGGAAACTCGACCAGCGCGAGCCGCAGCGCCGCCAAGGCCGCGTTGCCAAAAAAGTTGAAGAACCGCTGCTCGTGGCCGTCGATCAGATATCGCACAACAATGTACTGCGTGTTGGACGTCTGGCCCGCGGGGCAGTTGACGATGCCGGCCAGCGTTGTCCAGTAGTGCGACGGCGGGTACGGGTTCTTCTTGGACGACCGGCTAAAGTCGCGCAGGGACACGGCCGCGTACCCGGCCGCCAGGCCTGCCATGCGGTCGTTGTGGCTCTGCTCCGTGATCCACGCCGGGCCGTCCTTGCGCCATCCGAGGGCTAGGCGGCCCCGCTCCGTCTTGTCGCTGCCCCAAAGGCCGAACAGCACGGGGCAGGCGATGCGGAACTTGGCCATGAGGATGTCGATTAGCGAGGCCCCGCGCCAGTGAAACTCTGGCATGGAGAAGATGTGCGCGGTGAAGATGCCGATCGGGTCCGCGGCCTTGGGGTTGGCGCCGCACTCGTTGATGAACTGGTTAATGATGGCCTTGGCGCAGATGTTGACGAGGTAGATGAACAGGGCAGGCAGCGTGTCGGCGTTGTGAGCCGCGCCCTCGACTGGCTGTCGAGCATCTACGACGAACTTTCCCACCTCAACGGGCGGGCTGGGAACCGCTTGCTGGAGGGCACCGCGTAGCGCCGCGATGATTTTCTCGATCTACCAAGATGTCAGATGGCTGTGGCGGTACCGGGGGACGCTCGAATACCTACAGGCTGCTTGTTGGCGCCGCGCCCTGACGTCAGCTGGCCAACGGAGACGCGAATTTCGCGTCTATACTCGCCCATGGTCCCCTTCAGAGGTGAGCCCGCCACCTTGGCCTCTGCCTGTAGGGTAACCCGGAGTTTTTTGAGCTCTTGGTGGATCTGCACGTATCGCTCGGTGGACGCTGCTGGCTTGGGGGGTTCGGGTGTCCTTTGTATTGGCTGTGTGGTTGGAGGCTGAGGCTGAGGTTTTGGTTGTGTATTATTTTGAATAGAGACTGCCGAGTTGCTCGTTGGCTTTGCTTGTGGCAGTTGGCCAGTCGGTTGTCCTGGCTGGAGGGGATTGAGACCGAAGCCGTTTGTCTGGGGCTTCGGGGCTGGAGACTGAGGCTCTTGCTGGATTACCAGGCGCTCATTTATGGTCCCTTGCTGTGATGAAGGCTGCTGAATTGACGGCTTTTCCGCCGCATTGGCACGGGGACTGGGTATGGGCTTGACAGCCTCGTGCTTTGGCTCGGGTGGCGGGGGGGCCGGCTTCGGGATAGTTTTGGCCTGTAGCTCCTGCAACTTGCGTTCCTTATCGGCGAGATCTGCCTCGGCTTTGAGCCTCTCCCTCTCGCGCTCCTGCTGCTTGCGGATACGCTCGCTCTCCTCCTTGAGCTCGTGCATCTCGTAGACGCGCATGGCGGCGGCTCGGACGCGGTCATGCTCAGCCTGCGCGGCGGCGAGCGCGTCGAGGTGGCTCAATTCGTCATTGCGCGTGTCAAAGAGAAAACTCGATCGGAAGCCTCGCTCGGGACTTGATAGCGGGTGTTGGCTCCCGCGCGCGGGGGAGGAACGCGACATGGCGATGGCTGCGGGCGGGCAAGAGAAATCTGAAGCGAATTTCGGCGCCCGTGCTAGATTCGCTCACAGACCATGCCGAAAGAAAGAAGACGAATAAAAAGCGATTGAAACAAGACAGACGCGCTGGGAAGGGAATAGACAACTGTATCTAATCAATGAGTCGATTTCTTATCTTGTTAACATGCCAAGGTGGTGGTGGTGTTGCCATCCACGGTGAAGCAGCTACAGGTTGTAATAAAACGTGAGGGTCAACTGGAGCGGCTGCCGGGCGCGCTAAAACAAAGTCCCGGGTGGGTGGCTATCGGGTAACTAGTGGTGCACTGCACCGAGATTTTATAGTAGTGTAAATTAATTTTAGAGTAATAATGATGATTCGAAGGCGACTGGGAAATACCTACGCAAGGTACTATACGAACATATATCCGTCTAGTTCTTGCGCTGCCTGCCCAGCTCCCAGTTCGCAGCCGCCATCCACAACCCCGACCTCGCTTGGTGGGGGGGGGGGTTGCTGAGGGGATTCAAGTCAATCCTCCGAGCTCATCTACCATCTACTCCAACCACATGCACAACAGCTTCTTCGGAAAAAATCTCACCGATAATAATAATGTACGACTAGCCCCTCACTGCCACGCGCATTCGGCTCAGATGCTTGCCCGAGGAATGGCGGGCTTGTCCATGTCGTGTCCGACAGTCTGTTCTCTTCATTTCTCCTTGTGGAACAGAACCAAAACACCAAGTGTTGCAACCCGAGGTTGGACGTGAATCATAAACAGCCAGTTTCTGGTAGGAGCTGCGGTGCACATCACACACCACCAAGGGCTTGTCTGGGATTGTATCGAACCCTTGCTAGACCTATTTATTACTTGGAGCCTGGAGCTGGGCCGACACTGAGAGCAACGTGTACAGCACGAACAAGGTGTATGCAGTCAAGATGTTGTACGAATCAGAGACAACTGACCTCTAGTTATGATTTGGCGTAGTTGTTGGATGGGTTTGGTCTGCTGCCCCATCTACCAGCAGATGATAACGTAGTCTCTGGGCTTATGACGGCGTTCGTCATTCGTCTGACCAAGAAAGAGCTTCGCAGCAACGGGAAATTGGACAATGAGCCTTCGCACGCGACGAGGCGCACGCACGCCCGGAGTGGAGGCGGCTACTGTCTGTGTTGTGTCGTATCAAGACCCTGCTGCAGCAGGCACATAACATAGTCAGTTAGTTTGCGCAGCCCCTGACGACTCACTGCCAAGGGGCTCTCCGGATAACCGGGCACAAAGCTGATGTCGACCTTGGGATGTGTATTCGGTAGGCGAAATCCCGGGGGCCGTTACGGAGTAGAGATTGGAAGTTGTCCGACTAGCATGTCCATGTTGTTGTTGGACCGGGTAGGAATCTATCCGGACCGAGAGGAGCGCTTTCTCGGGGTTGTGGTGCAAGTCTATCAGGCCGGCCGAGCAATAACGTGGACAGCAAACCGCCCGCCAGTTGTAATACGACCTCGCTGGATAACAGACTAGTTGCATCTCAGGTCAGGCTTGTTTTCAGGTGAGAGGTAAGGTGGCAACGGGTGGCAATGGACGAGGATGGGTTGGTTGGTTGACAGGTCGACTCCACTTGTCGACGCAAGGTATTTCCCATCTGTCCGTCCGTAGGTATCGTCTGGACGTGAGCTTCCAAGGGACCCCCGGCGGGCTGGCGCCAAAACAGGCTGTCGGGAGGGCGGGTATCGTCTGTTTTTTTCGTCGAGTTTAGCCTGGCCTGGGTAAAGTAAGTTAATACTAGTTGCAGCTGCTGCGTGGTCATGGAAAACTCAGATGTTGGCCAAGCTCTTGATAAAGGCTCCCCCGCATCCAACTAGCACGGACAGAGTGCTGCACCAACAGTAGCGAGAGTCGCCACTAATAATAGCTTATTATTAGTAGTAGGCTGTCTGTAGCCAGTCTTGGCTGTACTATGCAGCCAGTTTCTGCGGCCGCCAATTGCGGGTGGCCTGGAGAAGCCGAGATATGCACGACGCGGGTGATCATGCCGGAGGCGGCACAAGTGTAGAAAGCTAAAGAAGGTTTCTGGATGGCGGTTCGTGGTAAAGGATGGTAAACGAAAGGAAACGGACCAAGGAAACGATGGGAAACAGCAGGAAACAGCAGTCAGCTGCTCACCGGGCCAACATTTGGAATACGGAACGAGCTGCTCGAGTGCTGTGGTGTGGGCGATGGCAGATGGCATCATGGGTAGACGGAGACTCTGTGACTCGAAAAAGGATCGAAAGAATATGAAGTTTGCACCGAAACTACTTACCTATATGCCTTGCCTGTTGCGGTCCGAGTAAATTCTGCCTTTTGTACCTGTCATCTCTTGTAACAACTAAATCAGCACTCCTCGATCTAAACGTTGAGAAACGTTCCAACTTGTGTGCAAGTAGCTCACAAGTGCATGCATTATCGCGCATTATAGCGCATTATAGTGCATCACAGTGCATCACAGCGCATTTAGTACGGCGCATGACCCCGTTGACGGGGCTCGCGGTTACCGAACTTGGCCCTAATAAACACCACTGGCTCCTACCTACCTAGGTAGGTCAATGCTAGATCTTAGTTGGTACATGCTACCTACGAAACAAGTATGCATGCTCTGCATCTCGGTCTGCCTCGCTGCCCCTGCCTCGGTTTCCCGTCTTCAATCATGATGCTCTGGGGCTGTTCATGATCCTCTTATTGCATCAACTCTGCATCTGTATCTACATTGTTTCACGGACGAGACATATTCTTTGCCCACATTTTGTCAATTGCCACCGAAGCCACCTGTTCTCGCCTGCACTTTTCCCCGCCGCAGCCAGGTACTTTATCTTTTGACAGGTAGGCAGGTGTGTAGGAGGTACAGTAGGTTAGGTGTATGTACAGGTAGTTAAGGTGCTGCTACCTGGTACCTCGACTTTAGTAGGTACCTGTAGGCAGGCAGTAGGTTAGTAAGCCCCAGCGCCTCCAGCCGCTTTCCAAAGCGCTGTCTTCCCCCCAAATCAAGTCAACCTCCTCCACACTGCTGCGCTACCTCATAAAATAATAAACCGTACTGCTTGCTCTATTTCGTGGCCAGCTTGGACTTGCATCATCCATCCCTCCCTTTATCCTCCTCCTCCTCTTCCCACTTACGTCCATCCTCACATCCCCCCCCCTCTCCCCTCTTCGCCATTTTATCCCATCTTCATCAACGCCTTCCTTTTTTCACACTCCTTGGCTCTTCTTGAGCTCGACTGAATCAATCCCATATATCTTCCCTCCTTTTCATACCCCAGCGCAGCCACCACCTTCGCCCGCCTCTCGGTACTACCTGCTCCTCAGCCCAACCCACGGCTTCTCGCTATTCCACGACATCTGTCCTGACACACCCGACACCTTCATTGATCGCCCCCGACGTCCATACTCGTGCTTCTGCCCAGCTGTCTGTTCAACATGGAGCAGCAATCCCAGCCGCAGCAGGGCCAGCAGCAGGGCCAGCAGCAGGGCCAGCCCTCTGCTCCCCAACCTGCTGGTGGTGTTCATGGTCCCGCTGGACGTCGCCTGCACATTGCTCATCGGCGCAGCCCTTCCGAGCTGACGCCTCTGATGAGCATGTTTGCCAACCCTGGAAGTAAGTCGCCTCCCCGCCAAATGCTCTGTCCCAATATTTCCGAGTCCCGGCCTCGTCCGACGCCTGACGCCCCCCCAACCGCTCCACGCATCTGCTAACACGTAAACCCTTCTTCGCAGTGGAGCAATTGGCTATCCAACAGCAGATCGAGCTTCTGCAACAGCAACAGCAGCAGATCCAAGCCACTCACCAGCAATATGTCAATATGGGAATGATTCCACCTGGCCAGCCCATGGCTCATAATGCGGCGTTCAATCCTTTGCAATCCATGGGCAACCTGTCGCAAAATGCTTTCCAGTTCCCCAATCAAATACCACAAAACGTTTCGATGGCTCCTCCCGCTCAGCCACTCTCCCACCGTCGCAACCAGTCCGCCCTCCCTAACATGGGCATGGGCCCTCCTCCCGCCCCATCCGCCGGTGCCTCCGGCGCCTTCGGCAACTTCGAAGCTCCGGCCGGCCACAACCGAGAAAATAGCAGCGCTCGAGGCGGAAGAGGCGGTGGCGGTGGTCACCAGAGACGCCACTCCCTGGCTCTTGCCGACGCCAAAAAGGCTGCCGAGATTGCTCAGCAGAAACGCACAACCACCGGCTTCCAGTTCCCGGGCCCCAATGCTGCTGGCGAGAAGCCCGAGGAAGAGAGCAAGGCTGCACCCCAACCTAGCGTTGAGAGCCTTGCCCCATCATCTGCCCTTCGTGGCGGCCGTGGCGGACATGGTCGTAGCCAGAGCATGGCTGTCAACGGACGCGGCGCTGCTGCTAGAGGCAACTTCAACCTTGGTGGTGATGCTGACTTCCAGCGCCGCGGCGGCGGTCACAACCGAACTGGTTCACGTAACTTTGAAGGCAACTGGCGCACCCAAGGCCAGAACCAGGAGCAGGGTGGCGCTTCCCAAGTCCAAGGCTTTCAGCCCGGTCACAGGCCTCGTGCTTCCATGAACCAGTCTGTGTCTTCTATTGGTGCCTTCCAGTACAATCCTGGCAACCTTCAGCTTCCTGGTCAGATGATGATGCCCCAGATGTACGGCCAGAATCTGAACCCTATCCAGATTAGCCAGCTTCAGGCTCTACAGGCTGCGCAGATGAATGGCCAGCAGTTCCAGGGCCTCCAGGGTCAACAAGGTGGCCAGCAACAACAGCAGCAGCAACAGCAGCGCAAGACCCTGTTCACGCCCTATCTCCCCCAAGCTTCGCTTCCCGCTCTGCTTGGAGATGGTCAGCTCGTCTCTGGTATCCTTCGTGTCAATAAAAAGAACCGTAGTGATGCATATGTTACCACGCAGGACGGACTACTCGACGCCGACATCTTCATTTGCGGCTCCAAGGACAGAAACCGTGCTCTCGAGGGCGATCTGGTCGCCATTGAGCTCCTCGATGTCGACGAAGTCTGGTCTCAGAAGCGCGAAAAGGAAGAGAAGAAGAAGCGCAAGGACATAACCGACACCCGCTCCAACTCGACAAGCCAGGGCAACCAGGGCTCTAACCGCAACGACGATTCTGGCAACGCCGAGGGTGGCCTCCGTCGGCGTGGCAGTCTCCGCCAACGCCCTACGCAGAAGAAGAACGATGATGTCGAAGTTGAGGGTCAGAGCCTGCTGCTTGTTGAGGAGGAAGAGATCAACGACGAGCAGAAGCCCTTATATGCTGGCCATGTTGTAGCTGTCATTGAGCGTGTCGCTGGCCAAATGTTCTCGGGTACTCTCGGTCTGCTTCGTCCGAGCAGCCAGGCCACCAAGGAGAAGCAAGAAGCCGAGCGCGCCGCGCGCGACGGCCACAGTGGCCGCAATGATACCCGCCATCAGGAGAAGCCCAAGATTGTTTGGTTCAAACCCACTGACAAGCGTGTTCCTCTCATCGCCATTCCCACTGAGCAGGCCCCGCGCGACTTTGTCGAGAAGCACCAGGATTACGCCGACCGCATCTTCGTCGCCTGCATCAAGCGCTGGCCCATTACCTCGCTCCATCCCTTCGGCACCCTCGTGGAACAGTTGGGACCTATGGGAGACCTAAAAGTTGAGACGGATGCCCTCCTTCGCGACAACAACTTTTCCTCCGATGAATTTTCCGATGCTGTCTTGCGCAGCGTGGGCCTCCAGGACTGGGATATTGCCAAGGAAGATGAGTCCTCTATTTCTGCCCGTCGCGACTTCCGTGAGGAACAAACTTTCACTATTGACTTTAACGGCGGTGCCGAGCTGGGAAATGCTGTTCATGTCAAGACTCGCCCCAACGACGGCAAGATTGAGATTGGTATTCACGTTCCTGACGTTGCCCACTTCGTCAAGCCAAACTCTCTCGTTGACCGCGAGGCCAAGAAGCGCGGAACCTCGGTGCAGCTCGTGGACCGCTTCTGCGCTCTTCTTCCTCCTAAGCTGGCCGGTGAAGTCTGCTCCATCACGCCTTCGGAGGAACGCCTCACAGTCAGTGTGGTCTTCAGCGTCAACCCGCACAACGGGTCTGTCGCGGAAGGTGATGCCTGGGTTGGAAGAAGTATTGTCAAGAGTGTCGGCAAGCTGTCTCTAGCCGACATTGACGTTGCCGCGGCCGATGAGTCTGCTTACCACAACCAAGCCGTCCCACTCAAGACTGTCAAGATTCTTCAGGCTGTGGCTCAGAAATTCCGCGAGGCTAGGCTTGGTGCCGGCGGTGAGCCCATCGCGCCCCTCCGCCTTTTCCAACAGCTCGATGACGAGAACCAACCGGTTCAGTTCAACATTTTTGATTCCACCGAGTCTCTGGAGCTGGTCGAGGAACTTATGCACAAGGCCAATGCCTACATTGCTCAGCGTCTGGCTGAAGGTCTGCCAGAAAAGGCTCTCCTTCGCCGCCAGTCTCCGCCCAACCCCCGCCGGCTGCAGACTTTTGTCGAGCGGATGAATGCCCTGGGCTATGATGTCGATGCGGCCGGAAGCGGTGCTCTCCAGAACAGCCTCTTCAAAGTGGACGACGCGGAACTTCGTCAGGGTATGGAGACTCTGGTTGTCAAGTCTATGCAACGTGCGAAGTATTTCATTGCTGGCAAAACTCCTAAGCAGCTGTGGCAGCACTACTGCCTGAACCTTCCTCTCTACACTCACTTTACAAGCCCGACTCGCCGTTACGCCGACATTGTTGTCCACCGCCAGCTAGAAGCCGTGCTCTCCGAGGGCAAGATTGAGTACACGGAGGAGATGGAAAGCCTAGTTAAGACGGTTGAGTCTGCGAACACGAAGAAGGAGTCGGCTCAGAATGCGCAGGAGCAGAGTGTGCATATCGAGGCTTGTCGCAAGATGGATAAGCAGCGACAGGAGACCAACGGCGATCTTATAACCGAGGGTATTGTCGTGTGCGTGTACGAGTCTGCTTTTGACGTTCTTATTCCCGAATGGGGCTTCGAGAAGCGTGTGCACTGTGATCAGCTGCCACTGAAGAAGGCCGAGTTCCGGAAGGAGAAGCGCATTCTTGAGCTGTACTGGGAGAAGGGTGTCCCCAGCTCTGCTTATGTGCCTGAGGATGAGCGTCCCAAGGCCGCCGCCTCTCAGAGAATGACCAACGCCATGGCAGCTGCCAAACAGGCTGAAGCGGCGGCCAAGGACAGAAAGGACAGAGAAGAGGCTGCTCGGAAGCAGACTGAGACTGGGACCATGTCTACCGATGATGTCGATGCTCTATTTGACGATGATGATGAGGATAACACTTCGGACGTTACCGAGGCCATGGCTGGCGCTTCGCTGGGTGACCGCCCCACGCAGACCGTTCCCAGCTCGCCTGAGCGAACTGGCTCGGACGCTACCGCTCTTGAGCGTGCTCATTCGGACTCGAGATTGGCGGCGGGCGATGCTGTGGAGTCTCGTCTCACCAACAAGGAGAAGTACCTGAAGCTGTTCAAGCTTCGCGAGGAGGATGGCGAGTACATTCAAGACGTGACGGAGATGACGAGGGTGCCGATCATTCTCAAGACGGATCTCACCAAGAGCCCACCGTAAGTTGTCATGAGTATGAGTATGGAAGAAGTGAGCTAACATGCGATAGTTGCCTGACCATCCGGTCGCTCAACCCATACGCGCTGTGAGAAGAAGCAGAAGTAAAGCGGAGAGGGTGCTGGAAAGGTGCTGGAAGCGCTTGGTAGCGAATAAGAAACGTTGTAGTTTGAATTAGCGCGCCTTGAGGCTGGTCATGTTGCACTCATGTTTGATAATATGGCACTTTGTTGATGATTATGTAGAGGGAGTAGCAGTGCACATGAAACAATAGCCGCAGCGATTCCAAGGTGCATCAAAAATGAAGGTTTAATTCATATTTCTCCTATTTCTCATAAATATCGTAAATAGCCTGAGCCATGTGGAATAGCACATTGTATCAGAAAGACTTTTGTGTTGGTTGTTGGTCTCGACTATGTACGTGGAGACGCCATGTGACTGACGTTGCACAACCTAAATTATAAGGGCCTCGCTCGCCTTGACGACCAGGCATAACTTTGCCTCGTCTGTTTGCACCAGCGCCTCGGAGCTGCCTGGCATCGTCATGACTTGATTCCCATTTCTTTACTTTCCTTTCCTTTTCACTCATCATCGTTTCTTTGAACAATTCCTGCGGCTCTCCTCCACGGACTGGTATCCTCTCCATCGCTCGTTGGTTGTCATGCTCTCTCTCTGATCAAACGAACCTTGCGGCGTTCCGCATCACCCCATCTCACGGTTGACCCCAACCTATCCGACGAGCTCTCCCTCCCTTTCAATATCCTCATCGCGCCTCACAAGACTCCCCCCCCCCGCCGCCAAAAAAAAAACATGCCGCTTCCGTTCTCGGCCGTCTGCGACCTCCTCGAGGAGTCGTACCGTCTCTCCCGGTCGCGCAAGAGCAACGCCGCCGCGGTGCGCGCCTGGTTCCGCCTTCACCGCGCCGCCGTGGACGCGCCCGACATGGACCGCGCGGCGCTGCTGTCCACGCTGCTGCCGGAGAAGCGCACCGACCGCGTCTACGGCATCCAGGCGGCGACCCTGGAGCGCATCGTCGGCCGCGCGCTGCTGCTCGGCACCTCGCGCATGCTCGAGCTGGCCGCCTACAAGCGGCCCGGCGCGGACGCGGACCTGGCCGACTGCGTCGAGCGGATCCTCCTCGTGACTGTGGGTGTTTTTTTTTTTTTTTTTACTTTAATGGTTCTTTTCCGTCCCTGACTGACCGAAAAAAAAAAAAGCCCAACCCGGTCCACGCAGCAGAGCTCACGGTGGAAGAGGTCGACGCGCTGCTGCACCGGCTCGCGGCGCGCGTCTGCTGGAGCGCGCCGGCCATCAGGAACGACGACGACGACGTGTTGTCGGGGGTCCGGAGCCGCGGCGACGTGGAAGCCGCGTTTCGGCGGGTGCGCGCGCGCGAGGCCAAGTGGCTGACGCGGCTGCTGCTCAAGGCGTACCGGCCGCTGGTGGAGCTCGACGCGGGGTTGCTGTGCCGCTCGTGCGACCCGGCGCTGCCGTGCGTGCTGCAGATCAGGGACGACTTTGCGGAGGCGCTGGCGGCGCTGTCGTCCGCGCGGGGGGTGCGCTCGGCGGCGGGAACGGGAGCGGGAGCGCTGAGTGCGCGGCGCGTGCTGGCGGCGGTGAGGCCGAAGCTGGGCGTCAAGGTCGGCAGGCAGCGGTGGCTCAAGGGCCGGAGCATCAAGCACTGCGTCGACGCGGGCGGCGCGCGGATGAGCGTGGAGACCAAGATGGATGGCGAGTACTGCCAGGTTCACGTGGACATGGGCAAGGCGAGGAGCAGCAGGGTGCAAATCTTTTCAAAGAGTGGTAAAGACAGCACGGAGGATCGAGTAAAGGTCATCCCGTGAGTGTTGGGCTGTTGGTCTGCTGTTTGTTGGGGATGCTGACATGGTGTAGGGCCATTGAGAGCGCACTCGGGTTGAACAAGAACGAACGAGGTTTTCAAAGGGCCTGCATATTGGAAGGGGAGCTGGTAGTGTATAATGACTTGGTATGAAGTTGTCGCCTGTATCTTACATCGACTAACAATGCCTAGGAAAATACAATTTTGCCCTTTCACAAGATCCGCAGGCACGTCACGCGTCGCGGGCGATACTTGAATACAGAGCAGGATTCACAGTTAGTACTGCGACTACCTACAATTGAGTGACTGCTGACAACCTAGGCCGAAACCATATGAGCACCTCATGATTATCTACTATGACATTTTCCTGCTCGATGACCGGTCCCTAATGGATGTTAGACACTCGGAACGGCTGAAACTTCTTGAACAAGTTGTCCACTGTGAGCGCGGTATTGCCGCACTGGTCCAGCGCGAAACGATTGACTTTCGGCACTCCCTAGCTGCTTCTGCCCTGCGGAAGGCATTCGCCAGAGTCATCGTCGAGCGAGGCGAAGGCCTCGTTCTGAAGCCTGATGAGCCCTACATCGTTGTCGACGAACACGGGAGGGCTGCGCCGTGCCGCTGTATCAAGCTTAAAAAAGAGTATATCGGGGCGTTTGGTGACATCGGCGATTTTGCCGTGGTAGGCGCAGGTTTTCACGCAGCAACAGCCAAGACGTACCGGATACCGAACCTCAAATGGACACACTTTTACGTTGGCTGCTTGAACAATAAGGAACAAGTCCAGCGATGGAACCAGAAGCCCGAGTTTACCGTCGTATGCGCCGTCGAGCTCTCCGAGCCGCTCTTGGAGTCATTACTTGCTCTTGGCGAGCTAGCTGCGGCCGTCCCGCGCGCAGAGAACACTTGCACCACCCTCGTCATACCATCGGGCATCCAGTTCCCTGCTGCCCTCACCGTCGCCTTCACCAATCCGATGGTGGCTGACCTGCGCTGCTTCAGCTTCGATCGGCCCGGTAACACGGGCTTCTGGACGCCGCGCTTCCCTGCCGTCACCAAGATCCACGCTGACCGCGACTACGCCACCGACGTCCTGTCGTTTGACGAGCTACAGAGCATGGCCGAGGAGGCGGTGACTCGGCCGGCACTCGAGGACAGCCAGGAGAACCTGCACTGGATCGCGAAGCTGGAGGGGGCAGACCCGCGGGGTGTCGCGGTGGACGCCATGAGCAGCCAGGCAACGAGATCGACGATGCCGACGCCGTCGCCGGTCAAGATGACGCAGAGCACGGCGACCGGGACGGAGAGCCAGTCGTCTTCAGGAGCCGCGACGGAGACCAGCCGTCATAGCCGGCCTGTTCTGGCGTTGACGCCAGTGGTGTCGATCGCAACGTCCTCAGTTGCTGATGAGACATCACCGCAAAGGACCACCATGCATGCGCCTACAAAGCGCGTGCCAGAGAGGGCATCGCCCGATAAAGCCTTCAAGCGTCCACGCATGACAGGCTTTCAAAATAAGCCAGGCGCGCGGACCGCGCCACCGCTACGAATACCTCTGCAAAACGTGGACGTTAACATCTCCTGCAGTGATGCATCCTCCCAATCGGCAGACAGCCAAGACAGTCAGGCCACGGTGAAACTGATTGACCTAGCCGGATCCGAGGCGGTGAATAGGGAAGTCATTGAGATTCCAAGCTCCGATGCCGAGGACGACGGCTGGACGCAACAGACGAGCGGGCAGGCATCACTTCCGGCGTCACTGCATGGCAAGAGACATCAAGGTCTGCCACTATGCAAGCATGTGGGCAGAAATTGCGAGTTGGTCAGCAAGACGATGATCCTGGCTAGCCCCGCGCTGTTGCACGTTGCGGAGCTGAGGAAACTGTTCCGCGAGCATGGGGTGGACGTGCCGCAGGTGATTCCTTGTGTAGAGACGTGGTGGCGCAACCACGGCTCGCAGACGGCTCAGAAGCAGCAGCAGAGCTGGCTGCTCGTCGACAGCGTGCAGCAGGCCGCCGAGACGAGGGCGCTCGGGGCGCGGCTGAAGACGGCGCGGCGGCGGGCGTGTGATTTGATAAAGGTGTACGACTGGCGGGTTCTGCGGCATCTGTCGGTTGCGGAGGACGCGCGGATCGTCAAGAAGTACTACGACGGGTTTCCGGGTCCAATGGGGCGGTGGTTCTGTGCGCACGTGTAGGAGTGTAGGAGTTTGCATTGCATGGCGTTATAATGATGGTCATTTTTGAAGAAACACCCACGCACACTGAAATGATGGCGAATTATGATTCATTCTTCTTGTACAAGTCGCCGTAGGTTTCCGTCAGTCGCATCCGTAGATGCTCGTCTGCACGCATCACCTTGCGTTGCGCGTACGGGTTGCCGCCATCGCCGCCCCGAGGCACAAAGTTCTTAACGCGCTCGCTCGGGACGACGCCGAGCTCCGTGCTCGGTGACGGGCTGGAGAAGAAGGCGATGGAGTACCGCGGGTCCGTCGCGGTCTCGCCCTCCACGGCCCCACCGTCACCGCCGCCGAAGACGACGCGGTGCACCGTGCTCCGCAGCAGGCCGTTGGTCCAGTACGATAGTAAGTCGCCGACATTGATGAGGATAGGCGGTGCGGGGTCGTGCTCCGTGCCGGGTGGCTGCACGGGGACGGGTGCCCAAGTGTTGTCGGCGGTGGTCTGCACTTCGAGACCGGCCTGGCCGCGGAGACGGAAGAGGAGCGTGATGGAGCCGTAGTCGGAGTGCGCGCCGGCGCGAATGGCGTCGGTGGAGGAGGAGGATGGGAGAGGGTACCGGAGTAGCCGGAGGATGGTGTCGCATTCGTCACCGGGCTTGATCTCGTGTGCTTGGGCGAAGAAGTCGCCAACCTACGGAGTGTGTGAGTGGTTGAGGAAAGGAAGGGCGGAGGGGCTGAGGAGAACATACGCCGAGGCCGTTGCCGATGAGGCGAAGGAGCTTGGTGCAGAGCGCGGTGCAGGCATCGCGGAAGGCTTCGAGACGGGCCTGGTCGGGGACGATGGTGGGCGGGAGTGGCTGCTGAGGCTGGCCGTTTTTGAAGAGCCCAATATTGAATACTCTAGGGGATTTTAGTGTTGGTGATGTGCAATGAAGGTCGATGGAAAGCTTGACGGTTGGTGGTCAAAGTTTGGCTGACGAAGAGACGTACTCTTTGAAGTCTCCAACCTGGAGCGACCTCTGGTTAGCATCATGTAGAGCAGCCATGACCGGGTTCAACAAACTTTCTGTGCCCTAGGATCCAGAGTTTCAGAGTGAAGCCCGCCCCATCCACGGTTGTTTGTCTGTATGGCGCAGGCGACCTTTTCCTCTATTGGGGCGTCAAACAGCTTCCTTGACTGGTGGCATGCAGAGGTCAGCCAAGCTTCTTCTGTAGAGAGGATCTGGGAATTTAGTCACCAATGCAAATGCTTCATCGACTTGTTGGATGGAAATGTCTTGCCCGAGATTTCGAATGTAGATGAAGCCATGCTCCTCGGCGGCGGCGACGAGCTGCTTGCCAATAGCGGCCTTGTCGGCCGAGTTGATGTCGATGATAGGGATGTCAGACTGCGCCATGGTCCGCGTCGTCTGCTCAGCGATAAAGCTTGAAAGTTAGGATACTATCGGCTAATTCATATACACGCTGGTAGTATATCGAGCGTCGAGTTGATGTAGAAACTGAGTGAGTTGCCTGAGTTGGGTGGTGGTGGTGGTGGATGGTGGATGGCGGGGGTTGGTTTTTAATACTAGTGTACTGTACCTTAGCTATGTTAGTTGTTAGTAGGTACCTTGGGGTAGGGTGATGAACGGTCCTTGACTTATAAAAAAAGCTTCGAGATGCTCGAGTACAACAATAAATGCAGGCTATTACTAGAATATTTTAGAAATTATTCAAAGAAATCAAATGAAAACATATAGACAGATAAAATTATCAGCGCGAAAATTCCATGGCAGGGCTGTGCTACAACAAAGTCGGTGCAAACAAGGCTGCCTGCAGGTGAGGGGTAGCCCCTGAAATACACCTACAACCAACGACAAAGAAAGATGCTACCTACAAACGAGTACATACTTTGCAGCTCATGCATGTTCGTGCGTACAAAACAGAAGGCTCGAATTAGCAAGGTTTTGGACGTTTTGGACCTTCAAGTTCGCTTTGGAGTCCATTGCATCTCCATCATCAGACAACGGAGTCCATAGCATCTTCCCCTTCAGCTCTACATCGCCACTACACAATGGGCCAATTGGACAACCTACCTGCAGAACTGCTGCGCCCGATATTTGGCCATTTCGCTGAGCCGCAGCTCGAGAATTTACAGGCTCTTGACAACTGGAAAAGAGAGTATCGGTCTCCTTGGAATGCACGCAGGGCCGTGCTGCAAACCCTTCGCCTCGTCTGCCGCCGCTTCTATGACCTGGCGACGCCATTGCTATTTACCTACCTGTCAGTTTCCGCCCACGAAGGCACCTTTGCGTTGGCAGACAGGATTTCGAGGCAGCCTCGTCTCGCCGCATGTATCCGAGGCGTCGTCTTTCACACTGGTTTCACGGATAACGAAATGTCCCGAGACCTGCGCACGTTCCGAGATCGCATATTGCTAGAGCTGTGTGACGCCCTCTCGCTGCTCACTGACCAATCGCAATTCGCGGCACCTTTCGATAATGAGAGCCATAGCCTCGACGTCGATGCCGTGACTAGAAACCACCACAACATTGCCGTGGCATGGGATGTAAACCTCGAGCAAGACCGAGACCAAGATCAAGATCAGGGAATCCTATGTGACCTTTTAACAAAGAAGTATCAGTTTGCGGTTGGTAATCAAGGGTACCTCGTCAAAATCTTGATAGATGGCTACAGGGCATACAGAAAACAGGGTGCGAGAGAATATTGGTCCTGCATGGTGACGGACGACTTCGGAGATGCACTTGCGGCGTGCATAACAAGACTGCCGAATTTGGAGGCGTTGGAGATAGGTTCTCAGCGTGGCGCGCTGATGGATGCGCGCACGATCCTCGAGACAGATGATCTGGACGTGCTGCGCCGTTTCGTCGAGTTCGGGCACCATGGTCCGTGGAAGGGCCCCAACGGTCACCGCGACCACTACCTTGCCCGCATCATGAAGCGGCTTCCCAAGAGGATCCACGACGCGGGAATTCACCTCCGAACGCTACGGCTGGGCGCGGTTCCATTTGCAACCGGGGTTCCGGGGGATTTGAATGACGAGGAATCCCCAACCCAAGGTCGCCTCCCGCACGACGTGGAGCAAGCGCTGGCGGCTGTGGCCCACACGCTCGAGCACGTCACCTTCGCCGCGTACCACGAGCCGGGCAGGTGGTGGGACTACTGGGTGGAAGACACCGCACGCGTGGTGCTGAGCAGTCCGGCGCTGCGCACACTGGAGCTACTCGTACCGCAGGCAAGCGGCAGTGGCGGTGGCGGCGGCGCCAACAAGCAGAGGGCGCCGATCGCGCACTGCGTCGGCCGCCTGCTAGCGGAGCGCTCGCCGGGGGGGCTCCGCGGTCTGCGCCTGACGGGCGTCTCGGTGCGCGCGGCGAGCCTGGTGACGATGCTGGCCGGATGCAGCGGCGAGGTGCGCCTCGACGGCGTCTACCTGGAGGCCGGGCTCTGGGCGGACGTGCTGGACCAGGTCGTGGCGCCGCCGCCGCAGCGCGGGCGAGGCATACGGCTGCGGTGCGTCAGGGGCGGTGAGATGGGCCGCATCTTGCTGCATGAGCCCATCACGCAAGAAAAGGAGGACGAGTATGCGAGAATGGGCTACGGCGGGACGGAGCCAATCGTGCTGCTGATGGCGGAGCGCTACCTGGCTGGTGACGCGCGCGTGCAGAGGAATCCGTTCCGAGAGCACAAGGACAATGGAGCATATTTCCGGGCGAGAAATAGTCCGGCGATGACTGCTTGAGTAAGTATGTGTGGATACCTGAGGTGCTAATTTTTTTTGGTTTTCTGGAAAAGTCATCGAGCATATATTTCATACACGTCAAGTCCCTTCTCTAGCGTTTGGGTCGTCGTGCATCAATCTACGTTTACTTGATCTTAGTGCGAACAAGTGCCCCCCTTAGCCGTCTGGTGATATCGATTTCATTGCATTTTAAATTTTTTTTTTTTTTTGGCTCCTTCAGTGTTTCCAAATGTTCCCTCAGTTCCGTCTTGTATCCCGTTTCTTCTTTCTTACATGTTTTACTATCCAGCAACAAAGCAGACTGGCCGTATCACCCAAGTGATACAAGCAAACAAGCGTCTAGCCGCGTGCGAACAATACAACACACTGTAATCCATCTGCCCGCAGTTTGCCCTTTTCTCGCACAGTGCCAGACCAACTCCGCACTGTTGCCTCCCACCTTTTCGCCGCGCTAAACAGACGCCCCAGTCAGTACCTTACCAAATCTCTCCTTGGGTTCCTGAATAATAATTTCCTCTTTGCCCAAGTCGCACCGTCCTCCTCCCCCCCCTCTCTCCTCCTCTCAGCGGCAAGAGAGGCCTTTATCCTACCACAGCAGCCAATTCCTACTGGTTTGCCTCTCTCTGTCGTTGTTTTCTGCCTTGTTCGTCATCTCTCAGCCAGTATTGGCCTCCTCCTTGCTACCCGTTTGCAGCAATCAACCACTGACCCCGACCGCCACAGAAGCCTCTCCATCTCGCCGACTGCAATTCAGCACCCCGCCAGCGTCCGACTTCCTCCATCACCGCCCCGAACGCTGCCCGTATTCGCTTCGTGCACAACGCTCATTGCATCGTCGTCCATTCAATTAAGCAACTCGTTGATTCCTGCTGCTTGGCTCCGTCCTTTTGCTCATCACGCGCCGTCCACGCTCAGCTCGTTTCCTACCACAATATAACTCTTGGTTGAACGCAACGCATCGCACAACATGCCTTGTGAGTATCGGACCTTTGCACAACTCCCGTGTTCCGCCTTCTTCTCTTCCTCGCAATCAATTCATGTCAATTCGCAAATCGTCAACTGCATCATCCGACTCCCAGTGCAGCCCTGTACTGCTTCTTCATTTCGACACTGTGTAGTGCCAGGAAATGATCTCACTATGGACAATGCGACACAGACTGAAAGTTTTCTTCTGTCTTGCAGGGCTACCCTTGACACACGTCAACTCTTTACTTGCTGGGGCCCGTCACCAAATTACTGACCAGTTGCAGTCATAGTCGAGGATACCTTTATTAATGGCCAGGCTACGTATGATTTTGCCGAAACCTCGCACTGAGTCCAGCTAACGTAATACAGCTCCTTTGACTTGGCCGAACTCGACGGCTGCTCTGTAGCCATCGATGCGACCTACTACCTTGGTTACCTTCTGGACAACTCCCCTGCTCACGAACCGCTGCTCCCGGCCCTTGGCGGTTTGACTGGCATCACTGCGCACATCAACCAAAACCTAGACCTCTGGGAAACGAGCAAAATAACGCCATTTTTTGTTTTCGACGGCCTGTCCATCACCGGCCAGGATGAAGTGTCACTCAAGCGCGCACGGGTAGCCAACGCCAAAACAGACGAGGCGTGGAACCTCTACTCGCAGTCATCAGCAGAGCAGGCTGTCAACACCTTTGGCGGCAATCCTAGTATGAACGCATGCCCTACCCATCGACCCTAGCTAACTAGTTGCAGCCGCCTTCCGTCTGCAGAATCTCTACCCTCTCCTGCAAAAGATACTCAGAGAGCGCAAACTTCACTTTCTTGTCGCTCCCTACAATGCAAGCGCACAACTCGCATACTTTGAGATGGTGGATTCCGATCAATGCGCCGCTGTCATGGGCTCTCAGGAGCTCCTGCTTTATGGGGTTAGAGACTGCGTAATCCGGAGCATTGACTTTGAGCACCGCACCGTCTCTGCCGTCTCCAAGAAGCGTCTTTTGCATGCTCTCTCGGCCTCAGAGTCCATGTTCATCGATGCCCTGCTAATGGTCGGGACCTCGTTTCTTCCCTCCTTCCCTCCTCTGCTGGAGCCCATGTACCAGCCCCATTCCACCATTATGGATGCAGCCAACATCCTACGGACGTCGGAAAAGTCCGTAGCGTCAGCATGCGCATCTTTTAATGATATCCTCGTTGCCCAGGAACCCAACTGGCTCGACAAGTACCGCAAGGCCAGAATGGCTGTCAATCACTTCATTCACATCACCGAAGAAGGTGAAGTCAAGGTCCACAACTTCGACACCCTCACTCAGGACAATCACGAATACTTGGGCTTGCAGCTGCCTGCCGAGCTGTTCCACTACCTGAATGTTGGTTTAATTAGCTCCTCAATGCTGAACTGTATAACGCACAGTCAAATTCTGGTGCAGCCAACTCTGGATGGAACTGCCTCGGACCAATACAAGAAGCTAATAACTTCTAAAATCCTGCCCATCAAGGAGCAGGCTCTTGGGCTTATCATTCCCAGAGTCCATCGCGGCATTGGACACAAGGATATCACCATGCGCGTGTGGTTTGATCCCAAGTTTTCTCTCAAGATCAACCACCGCGCCCTGCAGCCTGCCCCCTCCACGGTTGTCGGTACCTGGGATGTCAAGGAGGAGAGCCTGCGTCAATTTTTCCCTACTGACTTTAAAGGAACAGTCTATCTTGAGATTCTCGCTCTCGCCAACAACGAATTTGTCGCCAAGACCATAAGCCGTGAAAAGACAATCCGTGGTGTCGATAGTGCCGGCATGATTGTCTCCGTTGCTGTATGGCGCTTTCTTCACCTCCGTGGCTACGTCGATGATTCGCATCAGCTGACGAAATGGGGTCGCGCTCTGGCTACCACTATGCTGCATCTGAGAGAGCTGAGAGATTCTTCCGAAAAGAGCCCAATTGATCCTGCGCTTGACGAGGCTGCCCTCCTGGCATTTGAGCTCGTCAAGTTTGGCTGCCTGAATGGACAGCACCAAGAAGGCGCTCCAGGTCTTCCCCGCAAGGGAAGTGACGCAGACAAGGCAGCCCTGATTCTCATCAGCCAGGCCGCCACACTCCTCAAGCTACGCCACCAAGTATTCGGCTACACTGGTCCCTTGAACAAGAGTCTGCTCATATTCCGATCGCTATCATCGGCTATTCGTGAAGCCGATCGTGGTTTGATCGAAGGCATTGTTGCCTCCATGTTCATGTATGGCCAATGCCAGCGTGAAAGAGACGACTATCTCGAAATTAGCCACACGTAAGTTGGCGCTACCTGAGTCGACATTTGACGGCTACTTTGAAGTATAGTACTGACCGGAACAGGCTCCCATTTCTGCACGAGTCGGATATCGGCCTAGGCATTGCTGTCCGCACCTTTTTCGATGATGACGAAGTAAGCTACGGCAAGGAAGCACGCGCGAAGCGTCTAGAAGAGTTCCCCAAGACGTTTGTCCCATATGCCGAGGGCCTGACCGAGGACTTCCGCCTTGCGGTCGACTTTTTCAATAGCATCAACCAAGGAATACAAACTTTGGACAACAAGGAGCTACCTGCCGACGACAAGGCTGCCTGGGCCAAAGCTCGGGCCTATCTCGATGCCAGACCATTTTGAGGATATTCGTTACTCAGATGAGAGAAAGCCAAGTTGTGGGCACGACATGACGACATTTGTTACGAGAGAGGCTGCTTCTGACGAATACCCCAGCGAGGTGAAGACGAAGTTTGAACACTCATGATATGGTAGCAGGACAGGCATACATGGCGTTGGTAAAAAGCATTCATAGCTGCATTTGTACGCTGAGGTTTTCACAAAGACTTCCTGAGAGAGTGTGTCAAAATTTGCGCATGGGGCATAGCCAAGAGGGTTGCCAGACGCACACGGGAGGAGGACCAAAAGACTTATGCCGCAGGTGGTTCCCGTAGCATCCATATACAAGGATAGTGAATATACAGATAAGTCGCGATTTGTCATGACGTTTACGAAACGACCATCAAGTGACATTCAAAGCCAATGGTGCAAAGTGCCGATTGGCGGACTTGGCAACGGGGCGCCACCACAGCCAACAAGGAAGGGGATCAAGATTTAATGTGAAGCAGGCTGGTGGAGTTGTGAGGGGGGGGGTTCGAGAGAGGGTTGGCGGGCGGGTCGGGAGTTTTCCCCCGTGTTAGAGAAGTCCTTTGGTACAAGGAACAAGTCTGTTGCCTCGAATCCTGTTTCAGCAGCTCCAAATACTGAAGCCACGTGTGCGGAACGGCCGAAGGCAGAAAAGGGACAAAGTCAAGGTGGCGGGTGATTTGGTGATGTGTCCGATCCTCCCTTGTCTTGCCGATTTTGTGCGTGTGCAGGTGCGTGTACATTCAAGGCATCGAAAGTGTGCAGCTCAATGCCAGTGCATATATGTACATGGCCCTATCTTCGCATTTCCTTCGTGACGGGATAAACACCTGCCCAGTTCTCACGGCTTGAGAAACTTGGCCTTGTCGGTACTGAACCGCACAAAATGTGTAAAAATATATAAATTTTCTACCTGGTGCAGGGTTCCCAAAGTGTTGCAGAAGAAAATGCTTCAAGTTATGGCCGCGCCTTTGCAAAATTACAAACAAAAAAAAAGGAACAGATTATGAAACAAAAACTCTGGTATCAAGAAATAGTAACTGCCATCGGCCCAGCGACAATGATGTCGTCCGTCAGGGCGCCGGAGAGCGGAGCGGCCTTGGTAAGGGTAACGTAGGTAATGCCGGCGACGCCCTGGGGCACCTGGCATCCCTCGGCCTGGGTGAAGTTGGAGAAGGCGGTGCCGCCGGGGAAGACACCGCCGGAGGTGAAGGCGCAGTTGGTCGCCTCGGAGCCGCTGGCACCGTCGGCCGTGACCCTGAAGTTGGACCCGACCGAGAGTGCGCCGGGACTGGCAGCCGCCGGGGCAGCAGCCTCCGCCGCGCGAGCCTTCAGGGCACCCTCTTCGGCTTCGTCACCCTCCTCTTCCTCGTCACCATCCTCTTCTTCCTCGTCACCAGCCCCGTCTTCTTGGCCACCAACAGGCGCAGCAGCCTCGCCGGCGGCACCCTCAGCAGGCGCAGCAACCTCGCCGGTGGCACCCTCAGCCGGCGTAGCACCCCCGCCGGCGGCACCCTCGGCAGGCGCGGCGCCACCGCCCACGTCCATGGCAAGCTTGGGGAAGGCTTCAATCTTCAGGTTGGAGCCCTCGGGGCACGACTTGATGAAGGGCGCGGCGAGGGAGAAAACGGCGCGAGGGCCCAGAGGCGAGTCAAAGGCTTGTGGCACAGCGACCTGCTTGGAGAAGACGCGGATGGACGACTGGTGGCGTGCCTCGACGGTGAGGATGGAGCCAGCAGTACCGAGAATAGCCTTATCAGAGAGCAGGGGCGCAGCGCCAAGGTAGGCCGACACACCAATGTTCTCGAGGACGGCAGCAGTCTTGACCATGCCGGCGGCGTCCGTGAATTTGAAGTCATACTCGCACGGCTGGACAGGCTTGACGCCAGCCTGGGCGAGAGATGATTGAAGTAAGCCGACGTGATCAGCCTCGGTCTTTCCAATCTGTTGCAGGTCGCTGATCTGCTGGTCATCAAGGCCAAGCTTCTTGAAGTCCTCCGCAGGGAACTTGGCGAAACCTTGACGGTAGAAGGTCTCCTCGAGGTTCTCAAGGGTAAGAGCGCTAGTTAAGAGATGTCAGCGATTGCTTGTGGTGAGACAAAATCGGCAGAATAGGAAATTTACAATTGCAAGATGTCCAAGTCGCTTAGACCAGCCTCGGCAGCATTCTCCTGTTGTCTCTTTGCCAGAGTGTGGTACTGCATCTGTCGCGGGGTAAGGCGAACGCTGGCAGGCATGGCCGCACTTGTGGCGGCAAATAGCGCGATGATTGTCGTCTTTAATGAAGGCATTGTGAAGCGGTTATGTGATGTGATTTCGAGGGATGCGATAGCGTCGTGTAAGTCGTAATGGGTGAATAAGCTTGTTCGAGGTCGATCCAGCAACGCGGGTGAAGATATTTGACAAGCAATCCAGTGCTTCGGAGAAATACAGCAATACTTGAAAAGGTATGTAAATGAAAGTAAGAGTGATAGTAGATATTAGGTAAAGACGGCAGTCCACGTCAACGCGGCAGAGAGTGCTTGGTTTTGGTTACCTGACATGCAGCTTGGGAGGGGGAAACAAAGGTTTTGGGGAATGATGGAGTTTAAAAAAGAACAAAACTAGGAACCTTTTCGTAATTTTAAATCAAGGATCTCTGGCTTTTGAGCCGGTTTGGTGAAACAGCTTGGCCTTCAGTTGTTAGGACGGCTCAACCGCGTTCCGGGACATCACCAAACCAAGGGCAGTCTGAGGCACGGAAGCCGACTAGACCGTTGGCGCAGGTGGTGAAATCTTGACTGACTAGCCAAGCCCTTTTTTTTTTTTTTTTTTTGTCCTCGCTCGATAGAAGTACGGGGCCGGAATTGGATGTGGAAAACGGGGAATACGGGCAGATTATGCTCCGAACCGCAGAGATGAGGATCCGAAACGTACTTGACACAAGGCTGGGGGGCGGCCTCGGAGTCGTGCCAGCCGCAAGGTTGTTAAAGACGAAAAAATTCCGTGAGAGGTCGTGCATTCGACAAGACGAATTGGCAGGAATGGAATTGCGAATCCAAATACTCCGCAATGGTCGTCGTAGATCATGTCTTTCGAGCATCTTCGGATTCCACTTCGGGTTCGCTGTCAACTCGCTCCAGCAAAGCCAACGTGAAGGCATACATACCGCTTCGCCTGTAGGGGTACATCGACTCGTCCTTCCTGCGTTTCATGCCCTCGGTTCCCACAAGGACAAGGCCCAAATGCGCGCCTCTACTTGGACTGCCGGTACATCTGTGAGCCGTTCTCAGATAAATCACACCCACCACCACGTCCATGTTGGCTGCTGTAATACGGTGCATATTTGAACCTGATCCTAATAATATCCGGCCAGAGCTAGAGATGGTCACATAGTATTTCCTGGAGATGCAACCGCTTTTCGAGACGACCATTTCAACGGGTTCCCGGTGCAACTGCGTTTGCCTCGGCCGTCGTCATCCTTCCGCCTCTCGGGAGCCGCCGAAAAGTCACCGTACCACTAAACTTGCGCTGACAGGCTTCCAGACCATCTTGATGGTTCAGTGGCAAGAGAATGTAGAGTCGATGGGATTCGCACGTGTTCCCAGTCAGACAAGCTCATTCCGGCCGACGCTGGCGTATATGATACAGCAAGGAGGATGACGAGGGGATCGGTAGCAGAGATCCAATCATCGCGACTCAGAAACTAAATAGCTGCAACAGAATCTTGGCCAACTTGATATGAGTAATCCAAGGCTTCGGCGAGGTCAATGATGGATGAGCTTCAGGCACTGGCGGTCATCCAGACTCAGCCACGCCCACTGTGTCTGTGTCAACACCAAGAGTTGAATATTCCATCACGGCGAAGGGTCTGGGCTCGCTGGACGTCTTTCCTGTGCTCTAATGCAACGCAAACGGTGAAACCTGGCCGAGTGTTCCTATACGCATCGCGCATCGTACCACTGTCACTTCGTACCGCACGTCTTTCGTCTGGTCCGGGAATACGGCGGTGCCCATCTTCGGAAATTGGATAATAATCGATCCGGCATCTTGATACTTGACTCGAAGATGAAAGGTTGGGCATTTTGACACAAACAGGCGCACATATGAGCACGAAAAAAAGAAGAAGAAAGTGAAGAGTGCAACGGCCCAGATCGTTGTCGGGCCGGCAAGACTTGTTTGTCCCTGATCCACTCCTTCTTGACCCGTTTGCTCTCCTCTCAAGACAGGCAGCCGCGTCGGGTAAGCAATTCCGAAGACGATGATGAATTGATATTTCTCTCGATTGAGGTTTCTTCTATGGACTAAAAGGGAGGGGGGGAGATGGCTTCAAAAAGGAGAGGGAAAGAGTTGCAGCAGCCAATGCTCGGCAATTCAGAGGTACATGGCGAGAGGAATTCGCAAGGCCACCGGCAGACAGACCTCTTCCTATCCTCGGGAATTGTTCCAGTTATATCTGGAGCCGGATCTCTATGGGTAGTTTATTCATTCCAAGGCAAAAGGGAGATGGGAAGAGGCCTAGATGTATACATATATGAAAATTTAAAGATTAGAATAATGACTTACTAAAATCAAATACATTCATTCTTCAAGTCTATCCCATCACTGAAAAATAAATAACTGTTTTAATTTAGCGGATCAAGGAGCTCTTGCCCGTTAAACACATTCACTATAAACCTTGTCAAGCGGCCACTCCGTAGTCGTGTTTAGTCTGCAACAGCCGATTCTGTGGTGCGACTTTGAAGCCTTGAGGGGTAGGACTAGAAAGAGGCTGAGGGGTAGGACAAGGCTGATCAAGATATTGCCGAAAAACTTGGGCAAGGCCCGAAAATATAGAGAGACTACGGCTTCATGAGCGGACAAATAGCAGCTGCTGTGTATTTCGCGGGGCTCATCCGACTACCTCAGCAGACTATGCGGGGTATTGACGATGCCGGAGATTTTCGACGGCGTATGCATGTGCATATTTACTTGCGCGGCGGGAGGATTGTAGATTCACGGTATGCCTGTTAAATGGTGGCTGCGGCTTTCTCGTATGTACTTCCATTGTCTCCTCTTCTGATCGTGTTTGGCCTATTTTGGATGCAAGGCGGCGGAGGTGGCAAACGAGGCTGTGAAGAGTCTGGTCTGGTGACGCTGGCGACAGTGGCATCATCAGGCGAGAAACCAGGGATCATGGTCCGCCAAAGTGGGCAGCCAGGCGAAGGACGTTGTTGTGCGCCCGAGGTCTCTCCAGCTTTCCCAGGCGGTTTACAGTGCGCTTGCAAGCAAAAACAGGCTTAGCTCCAGGGCTATTGCCTGCCTTGCTAGCTAGCCCAGGAACGGGCATCCACTCGAGGATCCATTCGCGGGCCTGAAAATAGAAGCCGATCCACTGTCGATCCGCTGGTTGACCCGGCAAACAGAGCCCGTGGGAGGCCAGAATGGGATGCTTTTACGGCCATCTTGGCGCTGGAGTGGCGCTGGAGTGGCGCTGCTGGGACGGTTTACAGCGGATGCACCCGCTGAAACCGTTCGCCATTCTAACGCTGCTGCATCTCAATCTCAACTCAGCCTCGAAACATTTCATGCATGCCGCAATTTCGCTGAGATGTATCCGTAGACGCATAACACCTCCATCTTATTGATGCTTGTAAATACCAAATGTCGACCGGTACCATCACCTCTCCCGATATCATAGTTAGCAGTCACAGGACCCCTCATTCTCAAGGAAACAAAACACAACCGTCTCCCCGCCTCGCTCCCGCATTCCAGTCAGTCATTATTCATGGCCTCACCGCCCCGTGACTCTCAAGACCACCTCACCCCACGCTGCCACGCGCTGGCCTGAGACATGCCAAAGACAACAAACCAAAAGACGCGAGAAACATCCTCGCATAATACCGACCGCAACCGCTTCGCCTGTCTCGATCCAGGATTCATTCGCCTTGGGCTATTCGTACATGCGCTTCTGCCGCAACCTTGCTTCGGACCCTCTCCCTGTCTCGAAACGACCACCATCACCTAGCTCTTGATCGGCATCTCTACCTTGATTCTTGCAACCAGATACTCTTGCCGTGTACGGAGTACTCTTGTTCGCATCAGGCCACCCGACAACGTTGTCCAAGCCTCGAGGCCGCCCTACTGCCATAGCTCCTGGACAAAAAGCAAACAGGCTCATACCCCTGGTCTAGCCAAAACACGGCGATATACCCTGATCATCCCCAGCTGCATAATAAACAACAATTTATATCAACCTGGTCAACGGCACCCGCCAGTGGCCAGAGTGATAGTTACCCCAGACACAGCCACCGACCTCAATCTCTTTTCTTTGTCTTCGTCTTTGCTCACCATCCATCATAACATACCTACAAATTACCTGCCCGCAAAACTATGCACAGACCGCCCTACTCTTTCTGCCGTTCGCCAGAGGCCTCATGACGGGCTTTCATCTGCGCATCGCAGTCGCCAATTGCTCTCTTCACATACTTCATGACCACCGACATTTGCTGCAAACCCGTCGTCCAAGACCACGCATCGCCAGATCCAGCCCTGCCGCCCCTGCCCGCCTAGGGTTCCGCAGGACTGGTGCCGCTGGGCCCGCCACCCTTTCACACGCTGCTAATTACCAGTACCGCCGCCACAATCATCACCACAACCACCATCGTCGTCGCTCTTCTTCCTCCAAGCTGCTTCTCCTGCCACAGGGCCTCAGCATGGCTTCCACTCAAGAGATCCGGCGTCGTTCCTCGGCCGCCGACCGCACGCCCTACGACATCCCGAATCCTCTCCCGCCCCCCGCCGCCATGGCCATATCCACAACCTTTTCTCCTACCCCTGACACTGCGCTGGCGCAGGCCAAGGACGACGAATTTTCACGACAGCAGCAAAAACACGGGGCTATTGGCGCGGAAATATCTGATGCAGAATCCATGCCGCCGCCGCCACGCCCCTTTCGCGAATTGCCTCCCAGCCGACGATATATACACTCCCGCGCGCACTCGGTGGCCTCGCCCACACCTCGACAAGCCAACAGGCTCTCACTAACACTCCCAATCGCACCCGCGTCCAGGGGCGAGCCTGCCCGTCCACCCACGTCCGCAGGGCTTCCCACAACACTCTCATCCAAGCCGCCTACGCCGGCGCAGACCCCGGAGCTGCCCGCTCTCGAAGATGCCAACGATTTTATAATAGCAATCGCCGCCCAAGAGAGAAGGGTGCTAGAGCTCCGCGAAGAGCTTGCCCGCGCTGAGGCCGACCTCACCTCCCTCAAAGCCCAATGGACCTCCAAGGAGTCTATGCAAAAGCGGTCTGCCGAAATTCAATCGCAAGCGCTGGGTTCACCCCATTGCCAAATCCCGGATGTTGCGACGTCGCCTACCAGGCAGAGCATTGATTTGGATCGCAGGAAACTCTGGCTGCAGTCGCAACAAAACTCTCCCGCGACCCCGACACAGAGCCGCAGAAAAGTCATGCGAGGAGGGCACACACGCACACTGTCGCTGTTATCACCAACCAGGTCTGACGCGCAATTCAATCTTCATGAAGACAAGGCCGGGATTGATGGCGCCATGGCTCAGCCCCTGCATGACAGGATGGTGGCAGCACCAGGGCAACACCCCGCACTGTCCAAGCGGGCAACATGGCAACCACGCAGCCAACCGCAACCATCAGGTGTCTTTCCGCTGGTCGAAGACTTTAAGCTGGGCCTGCGTGCCTTTGTGGAGGACATTCGACAAATCACGATTGGGGATGAACCCATCAACGGACCACCACCACCACCACCACCACCGGCTGCCCGTCGTCGCTCTGTTCCACCGCGCGCGCCAACATCCAGCCCCGCGACGCACGACGCCACACCCACTGGACTCGGCCGCAAATCACCCACAAAGTCCAGGGTCGCCTCGTCGTTGGATGCCGCCAAGCAAGGGTCCAAGGCCGATGCCGCCATCGCAATACCGGAAAGAACCAAGACGAGCGGCAAGGGCAAGCAGTTTTCCTGGACACCGCTAGGGTTCGACACGCTCGAGGACAACGACTGGGCGAGCTGGGACTCGCCCTCGTCCGTCAAGTCGAGCCGGTGGAGCGGCTCCACGGTGCACAACGGCGGCGGCCTCGACGAGATTGAGCCGATCCCGGAAAAGGCGGAGGGGCCGGCCGCGACGCCGCTGAAGACGAAGCGCGCGTCGCAGGACACGGCGCTGCGCAACACCAAGCTGGACGAGCTGCTGCCGAGCATGGTGAATCGTCTGTCGCCGAGCAACCTCAAGCGCACCGCCAACCACCTCATGGACGAGTGGGAAAGGTCGCTGACGGCGCCCGAGGTCCGCGACAAGGAGAACAGTGTATAAGGATACGACGACGATGGCATGTTGGAGTACGGCATCCAAGCGGTCCGACCCACGACACACTCGCTTTGGTTATACACCACGCATATACTGTACATGGCAACAACAGCAACAACAACAACCACAACTACAATTTACATATAGATCCATTCAACCACGGCCTACGACTCGGATTTCCTTTTTTTTTTCATCTTTTTTTTTTCATCTTTTTTTTTTTCATCTCTTTTTTTCTTTTCATCTTTTGTGGAGGATTTCTTTTTGCCAGGGCAATGTAATACCTAATGATGGTATACTTTACTTTCGATGTTTTTCTTTCTTTTATATTCTTTTCTTCTTCTTCCTTCCTCTTTCTCTCTTACTTTTGTGTATGCGGTGGATTCGGTTGGTTTATATTGCCTTCATCTTGGGCTTTTTTAGAGAGACCTTTTTTTTGGTTTTCGGACCAATGTCCGGCTAGGGATATGATGACGATGAAGTATGACAAAACAATTTGACAAGGCAGGCACAGTTTTTCTTCGATAGGTAGATCGCAATTTACAAAGAACAATAGTCATCAAAAGTATACTTTTTTACATTTATCAAAGATGGGGCTTTGGGCCCCATGTTACTACATGTGTGAAGCAATACCGGCGGTGTAAGTATATTGACTGGCTAACAACTAACAATTAGTCAACATGTTTGCTGCTTCAAACTCCACGTCGTCTGTACTGTCAGACTTATCAGGGCCTGGCTGCTGTGGTGGCAAAGCAGCCTTGAGGCTAGGGCTGTCGCAAACAGACGATACCGGCGGGCTGCTGTTACGACTGCTACGGCTGGAGTGTTGGCTACTGGAGTCATCGCTGTCCACTTGCGCTCCGGCTGAAGTCCCACTGGATTGAGATGTCGACTTTTCTGGGCCTGTGGTAGAGACGCTTGCTTGTACCGAGCCTTGTTCCGTTTTGTTGGTGAGGGAGAGAGGCCAATACAAATCCTCCACCGTCGGAACAGTGGCTGGCGCAGGGTCGTTAATTAAGAACTGAAGCATAGGCATCAGTTCAGGGTAGTCAAACGTATTTCGCGTACACGGTATTGGTTTCGTTGGTGGTATGCGACGCTCCCATGGATCTTTGTAGATGTTGAGATACGCGAATGCGTCCCAGCCGTCGTGCCTTTCAGGGTTGTCGACCTCACAGAAGAAGGGAAATGTCATCTTCCAGTCCTTTTCCATTTCGTATAGCAGCTTTGGAGAAAGTTTCTTCTCCCACTCGTCGGCCTCGCTGGAGATAGCCTCTAGACTGCTGCCAGCAAAGAATTTGCGCATGGATCGCAGCTGCCAGTCAAGAGGCTTCCATATTCGTCGAGTCCAGCGCTCTCGACCGGAATGGAGCCAAACACTGTTTGCCTATTTGTGATGTCAGCACTGGAAATCGTTTGTTTTCAAAGCAGAAGAAAAGGGCCAGGGCAGGCGCACCTCTGTTCCGGATGCGCCTCTGTCGAAGAGGACAACACCACCGAAAATTCTATCTTCAGCCCAGAAGCCGGCCATGTCCGCTTTACCATAAGGGTACTGCTCGTGGGCTTCGTAATAGCTGTGGAAGAAGAGAGACGCAGGTGGCGGCGGTGACGGGTACGCCCTTATATTCCTTCCTACTGGGAACATTGATGGCGGCTGATGATAGTTCGTAGCTGCTTCAATATCGCCGATGTGGCACTTTGACGCGTTGACTTGGATGCTAACTGCGATACAGTGGACAGCACGAGCGAGAAGCTCGACCAACCGAAACAAAAACTGGTCTGAGTCGGGCTCGGAATTTTGAAATGCTTGCAGTAACTAGCTGATATCAGTAAATTTATGCCAAGGATTGGTTATTTGAATGACTGACAGTTGCATCGAATAAAATTAGATTGGCGTCGAAGGTTGCTATGAATTCATCCGCAAGTTGTTCGGCACCTGGGCACAGCTGCGTATGTTGGAGTATGGGCGCTTTTTTTAAATTGCGAGCGCCAGTCGTGCCAATAAGCACGTCTAAAAGAGGCAAGCCATCCATCAACTGGGACAGCGTTTCCTTTGCGATGTCTGTCGACAAAAGCCTGGACAGTGCGGTGTGGAAGGAGTCATAGTGCAGCGGGTCCAGAAGCTGTACAGAGACAGTGCCTTTGGGGATGGGCAGTAGGCGAACGCTCGCCATGGTACCTGGGGCGAGGCGGTTCGTAGAGTTGCGAATGATTGAAATGTTATGGGTCAAGAGTAGCGCAGATGCAGATGCAGATGCAGATGCAGATGGTGATGGTGATGGCGATGGTGATGGTGATGGTGATTTCAAAGCTGGGATGATGGAGCCGTTGAGTTGTGAGAGGCAAAGGAAAGGCCGAAGCGGGATGACAGTGCTGTTCGCTGTTCCTGTTCGCTGTTCGCTGTTCGCTGTTCCCTGTTTGTGCCCTCTTCTTTTGGTAAAACAGCCACAGCTCCACCAGGCCGCCGCCAGGACGATGCAGGCCGCTGACTAAGTTAGTACCTACCTACATGTAGGTGAGCATTAACTTGGGTACCTAGGTACCTAGGTATATTATTAGAAGATGCGGTACTGATACTCGAGTTTACCAAAGAAGCGCACCAGGATTGAGGTTCCTAGGTACCCTCGGGTTTTCATCCGAGTTAACAACCACAGCACAAAGATGATGTTGGTACCTACAAATGTTCCTAGGGATGTACCTCCATGTACAGTACCTGAGTTAGGTACTCCGTTCCTGGTACCTATTTACAACGAAAGGCGCGAGTTGAGCTTCAAGCGATGCCAGAGCACGGCGTAGCTTTGTAAGCATCTAGAAGCCGTGTAACCTAGCTTTCTACTTGTTTACTATTGTTACTATTAGTATTATTATAAATACTTGGTATAATCAATACAATGAAGCGCGTTTCGCTGTAGCTCGCTAACAGTACATAGCTCGCAAGGACGACCCTCAGAAAGTTGGGGCGAGTTGAGCCAACTGTACAGATAGATATGTGTAGTTAGTACCTCGGTAAGTAAGTCACTGTTCGAATACCCCAAGTGACTGCGACGGCCAGGTTACTAATAATAACTAAACTACGGTAGTTAGTTGGGGGTGACGATGGAGCTACTTTGTAAGCAGCAAGGACGCCTTGTCATTCAGCCCGGTCATTTAACTGGCGGCCAAGTGGCAGTGTATTAATTATCCTAACGTAGTACAGACAAGGTTGCTTGGACATGAACCATCCATCCCTTTGACTGTGAAGGAAAAAAAAGCAGGTGACACGATCACAGGGAAAGGGACACGGACAGAAAGCTGATAAGATACATGATTGGACGGGAACCCTGGCCTGGTTGTCCCTCCTCCTCATCCTTCTCCTCCCCCTCCTCCACAGTCACCCTGATTTAAGCGCCGACAACTCATCCAACTCCCCCAAACTCGTTCAACTCACTGGACTGCCCAACGTATCCAAGATATGCCGGGCGCTTACCTGTAACAAAGTCCACGTCAACATGCGTCTGCATGCGTCTGCGGATTTATGTCCCCGCCCTGCCCGGCTCGGTCCCAGCGCGAAGCCATCGCCGACTGGCCGACTGGCCGACTGGTCAACTCGCATCCAATCCTTCACAATGTACCGTGGCCATATCAGAACAATTCGTCCACTTTTGCCATGTTGGCCAGAAGTGCGGCCCTCTGCACCGGCCTGCAATTTCCTACAAGCACGCTTGACTTGAGTGCGGCTGTGCAGATGCTGGTGAATTGCAAGTTTGCCATCATTCACGCAAGTCAACTGTTGTCTACATAAGGAGGGTGATATCTCTATCTATCAGGTGTCTTGGGTTTCACAAACACACACTCACGCACACGCACACACACACACAAACACCCTTCTACCATTTTCCTTTCTTGCAACCTTGACTCAACACTGAACCCTGCCATGCTTCAACATGCCCGCCGCCAACGTCAACAGGCTGCGTGTTTATGTCTACGTCAACGACATGACCCCTCCTCGACAGCTTCTTGATGGTCCCCGCTTCCAGCTCGTTGCAGCGGCAGCCAGTCTGTCATTGGACCTCCTGGAGTGTCACCAAGGTCTCGCGAGTCTTCGCAACACCGCCACCGCGCTCCTTAACTCCACGAAAACTAACCTCGAAGCCATCGGCCGCGATCCCAGCCAAAGTAACCAGTACGCGCAGGAGTTCATCGATAGACTTAAAGCAGAGCTTCCTTGCATCATGATCAATGATACTCATGCTGCAAACGCCCTTACAGACAAGATTAGAACCAGGATGGCCTTTCCAGAGGACGATGCAACGTTTCAACCTCGCTGCGCTGCAGCGGTCCAGCTCAACAGCAGAGTAAGTCGCATCACCTTTCAGAATATTCAATAATTCTATCTTCGCTCTCATCACTATCATTCTTATCCTCACTATCCTTACTATCCTTAATGTCATCCGCTCTTGTTTGTTTAACTCATCGTCTTGCGCAGCTTCTACTTCATGCGGAGAAAGCAAGGGCCAAGCAGGAAGCCGAAGGTACTGATGAGTCTCGGAGGGCTGTGTACAGTATCGTTTTCCGCATGGGAGTGACGCTGGCTCATGAGATGTGTCACATCTTTACCGCTTTTCTGCTGCGCAACCCAAGAGCGCCTACCCCGCCCGGTATTGCCGTTGCGCCATTTGGGGATAAGAGGCGAGGTGAGATAGGCCGATTCTGGGAGTCTCTGATTCTTGGTGGCTACGCAGACATGGTCCTGAAGCAGGATGGCTTCTCTGTCGCAGTTCGCTGCTTGGGCGGAAACGTCGTTTACATCATCAAAGACATGGCCATCGAATTCTTC
Organism: Cordyceps cicadae; assembly: GCA_002968875.1. Classification (NCBI taxonomy): domain Eukaryota; kingdom Fungi; phylum Ascomycota; class Sordariomycetes; order Hypocreales; family Cordycipitaceae; genus Cordyceps; species Cordyceps cicadae. The sequence continues at coordinate 206,720 of MWMN01000001.1, read as the reverse complement.
CTGCAACGAAGTCAGTGGCTCAACCCATCAATCGGCAATCAATTCCTGACTTTTGCTGACTTTGAACAGACTTTGACAGCCTTCCTCTCGTCGATGAAGGCGAAATCGATCGTGATTTGGTGCAGCGCGTGAGGGCCTTCGATTGGCTTCAGAATGGCGGTGATCCTTACCTTGGCGCTACCGTCGGACACATTGCTACTCTTTCGCCGCACTTGCTGGATGCGTTTACACTCCCCGAGATGACGAGCGATTACGGGGAGAGCGTGTTCGTCTCCGGTCCGGCGGTCATGCAGTGGCTGACCATGGCGGGAGCTGCAGCTCCAGTGGCTGCCTGATGTTCGGTCCATGAGTTGGGCCTTTGATGCACCATCTTTTAATCTGCTGCATTGCCGACATCACGATGCAAGTGAGTGGCATCGGGGTCACTACTGCGCGGCGGGAGTGAAGGACAATCTTAACATGTTAGTAGATATGATAGTACAGAAATTCGAAATTGCAAGTCACCATACCTCAAAGTTTCTCGTATATTCCTTACACTCTTAGGTGTCGTCAAAGCTCATCTACCATCATCGTTTAAATCGGTTCAAGTAGATGGTATAGGGTAGCCTACCACTTGAGTCCACTGTTTACGAACAGGGTAACGGTACAACAAACGTAGAAGGAGACTCCAAGCTATAAGCCTTTTTACTCTTAACCAAGTAGTAGAATGATTAATGAGTGAATTCAATTGGCTTGCATAATACCTCACGATGCGACAACGTCGTAGCTTGAACAACAAAATCTCTATTCTCTGTATGCCACCACTAAAGTAATCATGTATTGTGCTTTCTATCTTGATAGTGCAAGATCTTTACTTGCAGTTGCAACTTTTTTCTTTTTTAAAAAAGTCCTAATGCCATTGAATTCATTTCATGCAATCGTGTGGCAAAGAGGCTGGGTCATCTGAGCGACAGCGTGAGCAAGACAATGGAAACACGTCAGGGCAGTGCGGAGAATGCAGCCCTACCTTTAATCTGGTTTGGATCAAATTCAATTCGTCGACATCATTGCTCGCAGCGGGCTTGGTCGAGACGCCTGGTGGCTTTGGTGTGCCGGCCGGGCGCCGCCGTTGAACGCCGTCAGTCGCCTGTGGGCAACAGACGGCGGAGCCGCGCTGGACCGGTGAGCCTCATGACGCCAGTCGTTGGTGTTGTCGTCTGTGGACGCTTGAACTTGAGAACCGCCCTCGTTTTCCACGAGGGTGTCCACAGGTCAATCTTGATTCTTGTCAGCAAACGCGCGGTACATGACACACCACACACAAAGAGAGCGGGTTGGGCTTCAACTAACCGTCATAGTAGTCGTCATCGTCAGAATCTTCAGTCAACTGTTCAAAGTTGACCTTGTAGCGGAGAATACCGCCAATACCACCGAAGCCCTTGACGAACTGGTTGCCTTCGGTGGAACGGTCAGAAACGAACTCAAGAGTGGCACCGAAATCCTTGTAATGCTCTGCAATCCATTCCAGGAAGGAGCCTTGGTTGACAACCTCCATCTCCTGTCCGGTGGCCGTGTCAAGGAACTTGTCCTTGTTGAGGGCTTCCTGCTGCTTTGTATAGTTGAGGACATGCTCCTTGCCCTCGCTGTCTCTGAGAACCCATCGGTTGATCTCAAGGTTCTCAAAGACAATGAGGGTCTCGACGGCACCGAGCTCTAGAGCCTTGAGGGTGTCATCAATACCATAGCAGACCTTGCCGGTGTCTTGACTGATCTCGTCAAAGTACTTTCCAATCAGTTTCTTCTCCTGGACAAACTTGACGTTGCCCAGGGTCTCCGAGGAAAGTTCGATGGCTTGGTTGAAACCATTGTCACCACCATAGGAAACATCAACGACCTTGATGACCTTGGTTTGCAGACGGGGGTCGAACATGTCGGAGGCGTTGAGGTCATTCTTGAAATCGGCGGAACCGGCGAGGACAAGACCAGCAACGTTGACCTTGTCGTTGGTGATGAAGTTCTGGACGGCAAGCTCGGCAACCTTTCGGACGTAGTTGTGACGCTTCTCGTCACGCAGACGAGAGAAACGCAGCGCGGACTGACCACCACGGCCGTGCTTCTTGGGCAGGTCGACAGAGAACTTGTGAACGACCTCGCGAGTGTTGCCGCTCAGGGTGCCAAAGAGGGTGCTGTGACCATCCATGATGATGAAGCCAAACTTTTGGTCCGAGTCGAGAAGCTCGGCGAGAGCTTCGGTATGGAACTTGTTGTCGCAGAGGTAAAGAGAGGTGTTGATGGGCTTAAAGGGCTCAAAATCAATATTGACCTTCTTTTCTTTGCCTTCCTGCGTCAGGATTTCACCACAGTAGACGACCAGGCCGTTCGGGGGGACCTTGTTGTAGAGCTTGAGTCTGCTCTGGGTGGAGGTAATGGCGGAGAGGACGGATTGTCTGTTGACTCGGGACTTGATGTTCGAGGCAGTACCCTGCAAGGGCGGGTTAGCGAGCTGTCACTGGCCTTGGTAGCGCGCAGGGGCTGCGCAGAATGGGGAAGCTGAGCCGTACGTATTCTTCGGCCAACATCTTGGCGATTCGAGAAACTTGATCCTTGGGAGCTGAGCGCGAGGCGAGTCAGAGTGCGGTTTGGGGCAGGTCTGTGGCGCGCCCCAGGCGGGCTGGGGAGCGTGTCTGGACGTACGGATAATGAGGGAAATCATGGATGTGCCATTGCCACGGGCCGCCTCAAGACGCTTGATGAGCTTCTTGATCTTCCAGATCTCAATCTATAAAGCGGAAAAACCACCAGTCAGCCATTTTCCTGTTTTGATCGGAATTTCGCACAAAACTGTCGTGTGTCTCGTCGTCACTCCGCGGGGCAGTCCAAGCCCGACGGCAATGAGGGGCATCGTCGAAAAAAAAAAAAAAAAGTTCTGGCGCGAATAAAATTTCCCGCCCACACACAGGCAGGAGCGCGCACAAGAACAAGCAAAAGCACAGAGGGGTTGACAGGTCGAGGGGCAATTTTTGACATACGTTTCTCTCGGCCTCGCCGGTTTGTTCGCTGTTCATTTTGACGGCGTTGTGGGAGGAACAAATGCGCAACCGCTTCTCCGATCAAGCAAGGACAAAGGGGACTGAGCAGTTGGCGTGCACGGCAGAGCAAAGTGAACGCCTATGCTGCTGCAAGGAGGATGTGTTTTGTTCAAAGTCGGGAGGGCTTCTCGATTTTCGTCCCAGGTTCCATTCAACAAGGGGGCAGGGGCAGGACCAGAGTTTTTCAGCGGCTCACTCCGCTGTAAGTGAGTTAGTACTAATGTACCTCTATTCTAACCTAGCGTCCGCCAGTTGGCCTCGGTTTTGGGCTGCCCTGGCTGGACCTTGGTGCCTGTTGTGGATGCGCTGTCTGCCCTGCAACGTCACTGGACTGGGTTGCCGCACCTGTAGGTCCGGAGTAGAAAGGTTAGTTAATACTGGCCTGACTCTCGGAGCCATCCATCATGCGCGTAATAAACAAACAAATGTACTGCTACCGTCCCCAGTTATTTTAAAGGCGGACTCAGTCCGGCGTTTTTTATCACCTCAGTGCCTGCCTTGCTTGATTGCCTCTGATTGACGGGTTGCCAGCTGCACCTATTCTCTCAAGGCCAGCTCCACCTTTGTTCAGCCATTACAGCATTCATCAGAACCGTGTGGCTGTTGTGGCTGATGGGGCCCGCGGACCTCCAGTAACAGTTACGGGTGGATGGATCTCCGGCACTTCAAGTCCCAACCTCCGAGTCGGTGTTTGCTGTGTTTAATAGCCTCGACAATTGCACCTCAGTCATTCCAGCTTTGCCAGACCGAATTGTTGACTTGGTAGAGGGATTGCCCCGGAAGAGAAATTCCTTTTATATGACGGCTGCATCCTCTTGACAATCCCATCCCCCGAATCGACCTCTCCAATCCCTCCTCCTCCATCTTCCATCGAATAGACCGCCACCATGGCTTCGGATGCCTTCTCAACGGAGCTACCCACCGAGGTTGCCAGCACCATACAAGCAGCTCATATCAGAAGCGATCCCGATCCCGACCTCGACATGGCGCCCAGCACTGCCGCCGATGAAAAGGAGATTGTCGACGAAAAGTATGACTACGACGCGCTCCGGCACAATGACGCCCATAGTCAGCTCGACGGCATCGACGACGAAGACGAAGACGAAGACGAAGACGACGACGACGACGACGACGACGATATCCCATATAGCGTCCTCAAGCGACCGCGTCGCCAGCGACAAGCGCTTCCGCCGCTGCCCGACCTGCGTTTCGAGCAGAGCTACCTCAAGAGCATCGCCACCGCCGACACATGGTGGAAGATTGCCCTCATCACCACACGAGATCAGGCACGTTCCCTTCCCGCCCCAGCCTCGGCCTGTCCTCCCGACTAACCCCCGACGCTCCAGGTCATCATGCCTCTGGCGCAGGGCATCATCTACAACCTACTATTGTGCGGTTGGCAGGAGTGGAATCGTAATGCTAAGCTCCATGGCAACACCGTCGGCGCGCGTGTCCGCCGGTGGTGGTATGGCGTCAACAACTGGACGCTTCCCAGCAACGGTCAGCATCGCCATTACCGCAGATGATGTAGCATACATGTTCCCGCGTTTTTACAGCCTCGGCGTTTTCCTTCAACTGGACGTTGCCATATAATCACTCAATAATGCCAGAAATTCTCAATCATGTCTTCGTTTCACCCTGCCGATGCGTATATTGACGACGCATAATGTCCCTGGCACCGGTACTGAAACTGCTTTTGAGACGAAAATGCCACCTTCACCCGAAAAGGGACACGGGATCTGCCTTGCATCAGGGATTGGCCCAATTTCTATCAAAGCTACCTAATGATTTTAAATGAATGCGCGACAAAGTCCACCAGATAAATCCCATGCGTCCCTCTCCCTTTTCATAGGTAACTTTCTACATGTTATTCCAAACTCCAAACCAAATCACAGATTAAACAGGTAAAGAAAAATCAAACATGTGTGCCTGGGCCCTATTGAGGCGCGGAGATAATTCCCGGCACTGCAGCCGGTTGTGCATGCTTCTTCTCGGGGCTGCCGCGGAATGCCAACGGTGCCGATGGTACGGCAGCAGAGTTGGCCGCCGCAGTGTCAGATCCATCTTGCTCGGTCTGAGAATCAGGCTTGTTGGCGGATTGGTCTTCGTGCTTGGTTTCGGTGAGCAGCGCCGGCTTCTCTTCTCGCTCGGCCTCCTGCGCGGGGGAGTCCTCCATGATGACATCGGCAGCAGCCTTGGATGGAATCTCAACCAGCGCCGGCTTCTGATCCTCAACATGTGGAGTTGGTAGTGCATTCGGCACCGACTCAACAGGGCTCAGAGCAGTTCTCAAATTTGGTGTCTTGATGGCCAACTTGACCACAAGGCTCTTTGGGCTGTCATCAATATCATCATCAACCATGGCCTCATCCTCATCAAACTCATCATCCTCTTCCTCGGATTCTTCCGGTACGTGCGCCTCCACGTCCTCTTCATCATCCCCAAATTCAGCCTCACTAGCAGCATCGTCTGAGTCTAACGAGGGCTTATTGCTGTGGGCGCGACCATTTGCCTCGCCCCAGCCATTTGCTGAGCTGGTCGCTGCGGCTCGCCGCGGTCTACCGGTTGCCCCAACGGAGCCATCCCGGTCAGCTTCCGAGTAATCCCCTTGGATACTTGCCGCGGTGCTGTCACCGCCTGCCCCCATTCGTGAAGGTACACGGACGGCGCGTCCGCTGGCTGTCGTCGGTGGCTCTGCCGGCGTGTTTGCGCCTGTGTTGCGCGCTGATCGGCGATTTGTCGAGTCTGAATAGAAGATGTCTTCATCATCAGAGTAGGTATACTTGACACGCTTCCCACGAGTTCTGCCTTCGTACATGGAAAAGCCTGGCTCTGGTCGCTTAAACTGTTCCTTGCGCATCAGGCGGTACTCGCGACGCTTTCGCTTCTATTCGAATTATGTCAGTGTGAGCGGCATTCCACCTGCAACCACAAGTACGAACCTCTTCACCCGCCTCGAAGCGAGGAATTGCCTGCATCATCTTATGGCTAAGCTTCTTTGCCTTGGGGCCGCCGTCTTGCGTACTGAGCTTCTCTGCCAGTGCCTTTAATTCCTCAATCGAGCCAGCGACACTCCACCATGTACGATTCGCTCCAGCAGGGTTACTCTCCCTATATACGCGGAATGCAGTATCGTCTTGGCCCTCTACCAAGAAGTATCTTCTCTTGTCGCCGTCAGAGCCCCATGGCTGAACTGCGCGAGGTTGATTTAAGTCGTCTTCGTGTCGGTTTTGTTTGTAAGCTTGGTTGATTATGGCCTTGACACTCTCCGAGGAAGACATTGTCCACAGAATCAATGTTCGGAGAAGGGTAAGCTAGTAGAGACGCCCTTGTCAGCGATGATTATTTTTCGTTTTTTTCTTCATTCTCGACTTGATGCGTACCCTTTCTGTAGGATTCATGGTGTTGAATCCACCGCCACCAGCCAAGGGGCTTTTGTCCTCCCACGAGGCTGGCCACTGCCCTTTGTGCGACGCAATCGCATCCTCCAACGCCCTGTTGTAGTGTCCAGGTCTGCAGAGGACCGTTAGCACTGTTATCGCGTAATGCGGTATCATATTTGGCCATACTTGACGTCTTGTTTTCGATTCAGCAGTAGCCCCAGCAGCGCGCACAGAAAGTGTTCTGCGCGGTCTCCTGGAACGGGCTCGACAACATCTCGCTCGAGTTCCTGAGGACCGAAATTTGCCAGTGATTTCGGTAGCGCATCGGTAAATCGGCTTCGAAACATGACAACGAACTGATTTCATTAGCACGGGTGCCTGATGGTCGTAGTGCGCAACTTCGCGTTCAGTAGGTCACAGCCCACGACGCTGCTGTGCGGCCACAGTTCGAATACCAGAAATACATACAGCAATATCAGGGTTATCGGCGAGAACGTATTCGTGCGTCGGCGACAGCGATCTTTTTCTCGGGGGCGGCGATGGCGATCTAGGCGATTTCCCCGATACCTTGGAGAAGAACTTTAGAATGCCATCTTTCTTGGGCGCTCCGTTGCCGGCATCGAGCTCGTCATCAGATGGAACCGGTGAAAGCGACGAAAGCGACGAGAGATCCGATGAATCATTGTCGGGGGCCATTGTGCAGGCTTGAACTTCCTCCTTATGAGTGTTTGAGGTTGCAGGAGGAAAGGAGTGCAAAGTTCCGGATGCAAGGCGTGGCATGCGACTACTAAAAGTAACCGCGTCGACGGACCCGCGAAATCTAACGCGCCAGCGCTCATAGGCCACTTCGCCCAGTCGCCTTGGCCATCACTGCTGTAGTGATACACATGTAACTAGGTAGGTGTTACCTCTTTTTTCACAGGGAAATCTGCCCAATTTGAAGAGCAATCTCATCGCAGGATTGAAATATAGGTCAGTGTTCCTCTCAGTTACTTTGTGAAGCTCTCAGAGCCTGCAACTTGTCGCAAAGAGAATATTTCGAGAGGGCCATGAGATGTACGCGCCGCAGATCATTCTATTATTGCTGAGAGCACCATACGCGCTTCCAGTAGGTGCTGCTACGATTTCCTGAGCCTGAAAGTGTTGAATTGGACAAAGGCCGTTTGTGACAGAAGGGGTTGGTCCACGACGACTCAGCGTGAGACAGATAATCCAGGGCGCTTAAAAGAGGTGATGTCGTCCAATATATTGCTACAGGACCAGGGCGAGAACAATGGTCAGAAACAAAGTAGTCAACTGGTGGAAGCAAACTGGCATCTGGATGTGATGTTGAGTCGAAACCCTGGTTTCTTGCCCCGAAACACTTTACGCGATGCCAGAGCTGTTCATGCCAAGATCTCCACGTGACCGTTGCGAAGCACCAGCCACAGTTTGCAAGCCACACCAATGGGACCCACAGGACAGAGAACAAGGTCCCAATTCGCGGCAGATCACGTGGTGAGGGCTGCTCCTGTCGCGCTGGACGGACCCGCACACAAAAATTATGTCGCCCCAAGCGAACGCCAGGGCTTCCCGTTAAACAACCAAGCGGCAGGAGATAGGTAATTGGCATCCCCAACCGACGCACCCCGACGACGACTCGCCACTAACATCAATTACTCGGGCAGATACTCTTCGAGTAAAAAAGAGTCGCCATGGGTAGAGTTATTCGCAACCAGCGCAAGGGCCGCGGCTCCATCTTCAGTCAGTCCTCCCCGACAACCGAAATTTCGACGATGGCTTCGAACGGGTCAACGATCGGCGGAAATTCAACCATGCGATGTGTACTGACCATTGGGAATAGCGGCCAACACGCGCCTGAACAAGAACCCGGCCAAGTTCCGCACTCTCGACTATGCTGAGCGCCACGGTTATGTCCGCGGTGTAGTTCGCGACATCATTCACGATGCTGGTTAGTACAACCCGGGAACAATCGACGACGAAGGACGAAAAGGGATCGACAGCAAAACCACGTCTCAGCTCGCGCGATTGGGAAAGAAACGAATCAGAGGGAAAGGAATGAGGAAGCTGACACAGGTTTGATTCGCAGGTCGCGGTGCTCCCCTCGCCAAGGTCGTCTTCCGCCACCCCTACAAGTACAAGCAGGTCTCCGAGACCTTCATCGCCAACGAGGGCATGTACACCGGCCAGTTCATCTACGCCGGCAAGAAGGCCGCTCTTACCGTCGGCAACGTCCTTCCTCTCGGTGAGATGCCCGAGGGTACCGTCGTCTCCAACGTCGAGGAGAAGATTGGCGACCGTGGCACGCTCGGCCGCACCTCTGGCGGTTACATCACCGTCATCGGCCACAACCCCGACGAGGGCAAGACCCGCATCAAGCTTCCCTCCGGCGCCAAGAAGGTCGTCCACTCCAGCTCCCGTGGCATGATCGGCATCGTCGCTGGCGGTGGCCGTACCGACAAGCCCCTCCTCAAGGCCTCGCGCGCCAAGCACAAGTTCGCTGTCAAGCGCAACAGCTGGCCCAAGACTCGTGGTGTTGCCATGAACCCCGTTGACCATCCCCACGGTGGTGTACGTATACCCGCCACTTGCAGACGCGAGAGCTGTGACGCTGACATCCTCGACAGGGTAACCACCAACATATTGGTAAGGCCTCTACCATCTCCCGATACGCCGCCCAGGGTCAAAAGGCTGGTCTCATTGCCGCCCGCAGAACAGGTCTGCTGCGCGGTACCCAGAAGACGAAGGAGTAAGGCAGGGCGATGTCTGGATTTCATGGTCTCATTGGGATGGTGTTATAGTGGCGTGCTTACATCTATGGATGGTACTGCTGAAGGAAGTAGTATGATAGAACCAAAAGCAAGTACAATGGATGACATTTTAGCGCACTTCCAAAAAAAACAACTATTTTCTTTGTTCCACTATCCTCATGGATGGTGCTGTGACGGAGACGTGAATACCAAGGTAGAGTGCCTGCATTACCGATGCTGCGCAAATATCCAGATTCACAGCACTGTGTGGAATCGGAATATAAGCTGAGTGAGTTTATGAATGAGTTTATATTGCAGATGCTCATAGTAGAGCTTCAGACTACCTGCACAGCTGGCGAGGCAGCAGAAGCACGGGCAGCTTCAACGCAGTGTTCTCGATCTCACTCTGGTGAAAGCGTCAGTTAACACGATTTTAGTTGACGTCCCAATATCAAAATATCGGAAGATTACTAATGAGCCAAGTGAAGGGTACCTACGTACGGATGTAGGTACGTAGTTTTTGAAAACCTTGCGGGCTACACAGATGGCCCCAGCCAGGTCCTCACCTCACCCACTCACTCACTAACTGGACTGGCCTTACAACCCCGCCATAGCTTACAGAAAATATTCCCCTCTGCCCCTCCTTGCTTGAATCTTGCCCAAGACATTTCAAACCTCAATTGCACAAACCAATCCAACAAAATGGCCCCCGTCAAGGAGTACTCTCTTCTCTGCCTGGAGAACCCTCTCCTGGGTACGTTAATTCATTTGCTACTTCCTGTCTGCTTTTTGGTACAGCCCAAGTCACCAGTTGCGTAGCCTCATACAAAAAAAGCCCGCGGGGTATCCAGCCCCCCCCCCTTCTTGGGCGAAACGAAGCTTCCATGTTTTCTTCTTTTTTTATTGGCAGACATGTATCCGGTCTTTGCTAACCATTTCAAACTCGCAGATATCCAGGCTGTCGGTAACCAGGAGCTCCTCGACAAGTACGGGCTCAAGGCCAACGATGCCATCCTCGCCGAGGAGAAGCACGTCCCGCTGTACGAGGACCTCCTCAACAACTACGAGGCCAAGCTCATCGCCGGCGGCGCCGCCCAGAACAGCGCCCGCGGCGCGCAGTACGTGCTGCCGCCCAACAGCGTCGTCTACCTGGGCGGCGTGGGCGACGACAAGTACGCCGCCACCCTGCACGACGCCGTCAAGGCTGCCGGCCTGCGCGTTGAGTACCGCGTCGACCCCAAGGAGCCCACCGGCCGCTGCGGCGCCATCATCACCGGCCACAACCGCTCCCTCTGCACCGACCTCGGCGCCGCCAACCACTACGACCTCGACCACCTGAAGAAGCCCGAGATCTGGGCCCTCGCCGAGAACGCCGACGTCTTCTACATTGGCGGCTTCCACTTCACCGGTAAGCGTTGATTTGCCCCCCCCCCCTCTTCCACGGTTGTGCATCAGCGACCAACTCCTTCATCCACAGTCTGCCCTCCTGCCATCATGGAGCTCGCCAAGAACGCGGCCGAGAAGAACAAGATCTTCGTCCTCTCCCTCTCCGCCCCCTTCATCCCCCAGTTCTTCAAGGACCCCGTCGACGCCAGCGCGCCCTACTGGGACTACGTCATCGGCAACGAGACCGAGGCCGCCGCCTACGCCGAGTCCCACGGCCTCGCCTCCAAGGAGCCCAAGGACGTCGTCCGCCACCTCGCCGACCTCCCCAAGGAGAACGCCAAGCGCAAGCGCGTCGCCATCATCACCCAGGGCACCGAGCCGACCCTCGTCGCCATCCAGGGTGAGCAGGGTATCAAGGAGTTCCCCGTCCACGCCATCGACCCCGCTCAGATCACCGACACCAACGGCGCCGGCGATGCCTTTGCTGGCGGTCTCCTCGCTGGTATCGTCGAGGGCAAGTCTCTCGAGGAGTCGATCGATATCGGTCAGTGGCTCGCTCGTCTGAGCATCCAGGAGCTTGGACCTTCGTAAGTTCTACCCGGCCTCTTCCCCCCGCCCTTTCTCTCTCACAATTGCTTTTTCAAAAAAGCGCATCACTTGATACAATTTGGCTCTCTTCATTTCAAGTCATAAAAAGTGTCATCTATGATGTCCCACCCCCCCATCCTGGCCTTCGATCTTATCTCTGTCCTACCACTCCTTCCATTACAGAGTCCTAACTCGATCCCCGTTACAGATATCCCTTCCCCAAGCAGACCTACAAGTCGTCCTAAGCGTACGTAATTGGCGCCTCGGCATTCCTTCGGTTTTGGATATGGTCGCGGTGAACGCGAACATGAAGTCGCGAAGGAGGGCGGAAACCATTCGCTTGGCGTTGAGGTTGAGTGTCTTTTGATTTGCGGGAAACGGGTTTCAACAACGGCGTTTTGCATCCATGGAGCGTAATCCCATTGCAACAAACGTTCGCATGGGAAGATTATTGTTCGGCATCCTCCACGATCCGATAAAAATACGTGCATCATCTTCTTTCTTTTAGAATCTTGTCACTTTTCATATAGAGCAAAAAGCATTTGCTTCTGGAGATGATGAACTATAACGCATCTTCGAAAATGTGCAGGACAGTCTCGTGATGGAGACAATGGCATTTCTGTTACACGAGAACTGCCTCACCTTCTGCCCTCGTATGCTGCGCGAAGAATGGCTTCGTCGTAAGAAGACGTCGTGTTTTCTGCGGCTTGGAAGTGCCTCTGCAAGGGCGGTTGCTGCTGCTGCTGCTGCGGGAAGGAATACTGCCCTCCGCCACCGTAATTGATCGGCGTGCCATGGTACAAGCTGCTTGGGTGTGAGAATTGAGACAGGCTGCCAGCCGACGACGATTGAGGCATCATCATGTCGGGGGCACGAAACCCAGGCGGTGCGCCGAGCCCAATGGCTCGGCTCCCGCCTCCTCCGCCGCCTGACGTCGCATTCTCGCCCCAATAGCTAAACGGCGAGCTGCGAGCTGCTGGGGCGGCGCTTGTGGACGGCGGTCGGACGCTTGGTCCCGTTCCGAACGTCTGGAGCAGCGCGGCGCGGTGTGCATGCTCGGCTGTAGAGCCACCGCTCAGATTGATTCCCATATCGGCGGCACGAATGTTGCCATGGCTGTTGACACGAGGGAAGTGGCCGGCTGTTGCGAGCTCGTTGGGCGTTGATGGGATGGAGAAGGGGTCGTCGAACATGCAAGAGGCCAGGCCAGGCGTGAGGGGAGACATGCCTGCGGCGGACAGGGGCGAGTTATCTTCGCGGGCGGGCTTGGGTGTATTGAACCAATCCCATGGCAGAGGCTCAAACTTGCCTGAAGGGATGGAGCGCGTCGGACTTGGGTCAAGCCGGCCTTGGTAAGTGTTGAGCATGTCCAAGTCCGACGGGGCCATGTACGACGAAGAGACCGCATTATCGTGTCCACCCGATGGTGGCTGCGGTGTAGGGGGCTTCAGAAAGGGCGCCAGCATATTGATGACAGTGTTCTCTGCATCACCTGCGTCCTCGTCTGTATTGGCTGGTGCCGGTGAGACGATAGGAGGCTTCGGCAGTACTGTGGCAACCTCGAGTTGTTTGCCGTTTGAAATTTTGGGGCTCTGCTGGCGTTCCTGGATAGTTATCTGCACTGAGCGTCGTTTTTGTACGTGAATGGCAGCCGGGGTTGAGGCAGATTCGGTTCGTGGTACTGGCGTTGGTGCTGCTTCGACAGGTTGTTCCGACTGGTGCTGAGACGGTTGATACTCGAACAGGAGCAAATCTTCAACAACACGGCACGACAGAGGCACGACAGGATCTTCAGCGAGAAAATAAGCACATCGGAGAATATCAAGAATCCGCGCCATTTTTTCCGCCTGCGGGGTCAAGCGGTGCTCGGGCGAGTAGAGATGAGGCTTCACTGTGCCATTCTGCTCGCAGAATGAGCGACACGGCTCTGGAACAACATTTTCGTCAAGAGGCTGGAAGCCAAGGTTGTCAAGGTCTTCAGGTAGCAAGTAAGGACATGAGACCAGATCTGGCTGGCTGTACGTTTCCACGCACATGCGAGTAAAGACCCGGGCGAGTGAGTCCATCATGGTGCCAGTCAGTGACCCTTCCGCAGTCGCCGCGGGTTGCGCAAAAAGTTCTTGGCGGGACACGGAAATCCACATGGAGTAAATTCTTAAAGCAGGAAGCAATGACTGTGCGATTTCTGCACCCTTGTCGTTGTCGTCGTCGGATGGATCTTCCGATTTGGACGTGCTTTCTTTGAGGGCTTCCTCCAGAACCGCAGTGAAAGCCATAAGAAACTTGACATTGAAGCTGGAGATATACTGGTAGAACTGAAGGGATGTGGCATTCTTATTTTCTATTTGCGTGGCGTTAGCTTGGCTTCTTGTGGTGGTGGCGGACGAGGCACAGCAATATTTACCGGAACACTTGAGAGTAGCGATATACTGAGCGGCTAGGTTGATGAAGGTCATTTTCAGGATGATGTCACGACAAGATCCATTTGCAGCAGCCATCTCAAGGCGATGGATGACTTCACGCTCAAGCTCTTTATACTGTGGTGCAGTCTCACCCTTGTAGAATAAGGCATGCAAGCGCACAAACCACATGACGAAGGCATCTTGTGGACCCGACGAAGCGTGCTTGGATTTGTTGGAACTCGGCTGCTGGAGAGACTTGAATTCCAATTCCAAATTAGACTTGGCATTGGGATGCGAATCCTGAATTGCCCAAGCTCGGTAAAAGTGGTAGACGCCGTCCAGGTGGCTGCCTTGGTCGAGGCTGACGATGCCCATCTGATGAAACGCAAAGCCAGACTTGGGTGAGAGATGCTGAGCAAGTGTGTAGTAGGTCAAGGCAATGTCGTATCCTGAATTCTTGTGCTTGGCTTGCACTCTATAGCGGGCCAAATCGCCAAGTCGGATCAGCGTGGAATAACAAGACCTCTGCACCTTTTTGCTGAGTTCCGAGGGAACGGGGCTGATGAGGTCGCTGGCCGTCATTGGCTCAACATCGATGCCTTTGGCGACGCGTTTAAGCTCGGGGATATCATATCGGGCGGAGAGTCGCTGGATGTAGCCTTGGTAAAACTTTTGCGCGATGCGCAGAAAGTTGGTGTAGAGCTTTTCGGTCTTGCGGCGCTCAACGGCCTGGGACGAAGACTTTAGCCTACCGAGGATGCGGCGGTATTCCGTGTTGATGGATGTGTGCAAGTTCCATAGAATATCTTCGGTATTCTCGCGTACGGCGTATTCAAAATCGAGAAAAACGGTCTGGACGCAAGCGAGACGAAATCTGGTGTAGGGTTAGCAATGGCAAACGGGCAATAGCGGCGCACTATGTGGCGAGAGCGCGAGGGCAGGGAGATACACACTTTTCTAGGGTGCCGTCGGCGGCTTCAAGCTGAGGAATATCAACACTCGATGAAGCATTGTTTTTAATCCTTTCCAGCTGCTTCAGAAGATGTTTCCGAAGCTTCAAGGCGTTACTGTGGAGGTGGATCGCGCAAAAGTTAGCACCCGGAGGGGTACGGCATGGCATCATGCTGGGGCGCCGCGGCGCAAGACAGGCGCACGAGTGCCGCGTGTGTATTAGGAGACGGTGTTGTTACTTACTGCCATATTGGGCTCGCCTGGGGTGCGCTTGAGGCCATAATGCTATCGTCGGCACAGCAGATCGGGGCACCGAGTCGTGGTGGCCCGACGGTGGGACGTGGGCTCTTTCTTGGTCACGAAGCGACAGGCAAGGTCGGCCAAAGGGGGGGGCTCGCACGGTAGCGAACCGGGGAAAGCGAACGGGGGCGAGATGGTCAGCTGGAGTGTCGAATCATGCTATCTGGACGTTAGAAGCTCGAAACCAGGGTTGCCCATAGTCTTATATTGGCGCTGGGGACGACGTGGTCGCGGCGGAGTGCAGTCCGGGATCGAAAAGACTGGGCGACAGCTGTGGTGATGCAAGGCGGCAGCAGCATCTGGCACAGGAGGGCGTCCAGCGGGGAAGAAACAAAGCGGCAAACATGCAAGAGGGAAAAAAGGAACCAGTGTGCGTAACAGAGGTGACCTGAAGAGATGACAAGGCGGCAAGACAAACAGTAGTAACAGGAGAGGAAGACGAAAAGAAAGAAAGAAAAGACAGGTAATAGTGACTTTGGCTGGTGAAGCGAATGTGAAGAGCAAAGCAAATCGGGGGAGGGGGGGGGGGGTGTTCGGCCGGCACCAATGAGATGGACGGGCCCCTCCAGGTTGGGCCGGCTTGGAATGTTTTTCGCTGCCTCTCGCCTCTTTTTTTAGTTGGGTAGTTGCCTAGTAGCTCTAACTAGCAGTAGGTACAGGTAGGCTTGACTTTTTTTCTTGGCCCGATGGTCGCAGTATCCGTCCGTACCTTGCCTTACTAATTCCCAAGGCAAATACAACACAACATCTTCTCGTTCCAGACAAGCAACCGCTGACTGGCTCGCTGCAAGGACCTCATTCGCCACTGTTTATTGCTTACCAGCAACATTCCTTGAGCAGAGGATCCCATTGATTGGTCGCTCCTTCAGTTGCGCCTGATGAACCTTTGGGTTCCTTTTTGGTTTCAGCTTGGTCGGAACCCACGATCTTTCACCATACCTGGTAGCTAAGCGCGACTGCACCCGCACAGCAGCTAGTAGTGACAACCCTCCCTCCCCACGCTCGCTGCGCACAACCTATACACCTCTTCGGAATAAAGTGCTTGTACGACATTGACTCATCCGGTCGGCTCTCAATATACTACAAGTTCTCCAGCTAGGCTAGCTGCAGCGCTTCGTTCCACACGGTTTACTTCATCAAACCTAATGACATCTCGGCGGCCGGCCACTACAGGACAAACGACAGATCCCACCTCCACAAGCAACGACAACACCAGCGACCTACCAAGTCGTCAGCTTGTTCAAACAAATATTACCAGATATATAAAGCTTCCATTTTGGCCTCAGTTTCAAGCAAATCTTCAAAACAAAATCCAGCGACTCAGTCCTGCCAGTCTCAACTGGCTGCAGATCCCCCACTAATACACCACACTACCGACGTCGGCTGCACCATGAAGCGCTCGCGAGAGCCCCAAGAGGATATAAACCCTGCATCTCCTAGCAGCCCAGACACAGACTTGTCCTCCTCCAGTCCTCAACACACTTCCAAATACACAGAACTTGACTTTTCCCAAGAAGATTTGGAAAACAGCTCCCCGTTTCCGGCCACGCGCATAACCTGCTCCTTACCGCCTCACGCCGAAATGTCCTTTGACTCCTACACCGCATACGAGGTACACTACAACAGCCTCCATACGAATCGCTGCCTGCAATGCCGCAAAAACTTCCCCAGCCAGCATCTCCTCGGCATACACATTGAGGAGATGCACGATCCCATCGTCAGAGTCCGTCGCGACCAAGGCGCCCATACCGTATGTGCGCGCCCTCAACTCCCACACCGTCTTTCATATGCAAACAGCCGCTAACCCAAGACCCTGATGCGGACAGTTTTCTTGCTTTGTCGAGGATTGCCCTAGGCAGTGCCTGACCCCTCAGAAGCGTCGCCTGCACTTGATCGACAAGCACATGTACCCGAAGAACTTCTTCTTCGCCGTGACCCGGGACGGCATCGACGGGCGCCGGTCTCTTCTCGTGGACGGCGCGGGTGGGCGCGGCGGCGGTCACCGGCGGCGCAGCTCCTCGGCGGCGTCGCAGGCAAAGGGGGCGACGCAGCGGCGCGGAGCTAACCAAGCAGCAGCAGAAACGACGGAGCAGTCGTCGAGGTCCCCGACGCAAGGGAAGCAAGCGGCCCCGACGGCCGCCGTCGACCCCGATGTCGACGCTATTACCGGTAGCATGGCAGCGTTGCGCTTCGTTCCGGCCGCCGTCAAGTTTGGCACCAGAAATCGGCGTGGTTTCGCCAAGCAGTGAGGCGTTGGCCATTGCCATGGAGGTCTCGTCACAGCACGTAATCTTGAACAGCATTTGGGAGCGTCACATTGCATTTTGGCGGACGCCAATCTTGGAGTTGGAGTTGTACATTTTGGATTATGATTAAAAACACGTTTCCTCATTTTGCCTTTTTATCCGTTTCCCCAAAACAAGCCCGCTAGAAAAACGCCGTCAAGATGCAGATCCGTAATGTGTGCAATGTCCACGATGTGTGCGTGATGAAAACAGCAGAGGTAGAGAGGAGCACGGCCTTCAATCCCCAGACGAGCACCCGCGACATCCGCAACTGTTGCATTCTATCTCCTTCTGATCCTTTTTCAACTGCGCGCGCGGCACGCGGCAGATGCACGTGCTGTTGAAATTTGTCTCTTTCGTTTGGACGCAGCGGAGGCAGCACAACTACCATGCATGACCCGTTAGCACAACGCTCGTTTTTTTCTCAGCAGGGCGTTCCGCGGGAAGAAGACGTTACCTTTTCATAACCTTGCTTCTTCCACTTGGCGATCAGCATCGCGTCCGCGTAGCCGTTCTTGAGCAGCCAGTCGTAGAGCGCCTTGCTGATGGCCTCCTTGTCGTAGTAGAGCTCGTAGACGTAGCGGCTACGCTGGTGCGCGATCTGGAACACCTCCCACTGCGCCTTGTACTTGGGGCCCGGCGGCGGCGGCCGGCTCTGCGCGTCCTTCATCTTGTTGGCGAAGATGAGCAGGTCGTCCTCGATGTCGCTGAAGCCCTCTGGCGGCGGCTTGCGCTTCGACGCGTGACGTATGGCCGGCATCTTGTCTTTCTTTGTTTTTTTTTATGAGGCGATGCGCGCGCACCCCGCTTACCTCCTCGGTCGCGGTTCCGCCGTGCTTTTGAGGAAAAGGACCAGGAAGTGATTAGGCGGCGGGTTGGATCGTTATAGAGGTGCAGGAATTGCGTTGAGTGTGCCTAGTCATAAGTTTAGTTGAACTCGATCGCTGCGCCAAGTCGGTGGAGGAGCAAGAAGTGTGGCGCGGCCGGTTCCTGTTGTGGCGCGGGCACCTACACGTGACCCATCGGGCGGTTCTGACGATACAGGTTGCGGCCGAAGCTAAGCAACCTCATCAAACCACGCTCCGGAAGCCGGTCTCGCCCAGCACAATTGAACCCGATTTGTCGCCCACAATGGCCATTACCCCGACTCAATTCGCAAAGAAGACGGCGCAGTGTGCGTATCCGCCCCTTGCGATCGAGACCGCTCGCTCCTTGACACGATTTCGATGAAGTCACTAACGTTGACGGAAATCACAGCCGCCAACTGGGCAGAGGCCAAGCGCCGAGTCCTTTCTTCCTACCGCGAATGGTTAAGAGGGGTATGTTGTTTGGAACCCGTTACGCTGAGAAAGAAATACACATGACCACTTTGGGGACCGAATTGAGCGGAATTCCACGATTGAGAGAGCCCCGACGGACACGATCAGAGCCCAGGAAACTTGGACGGCAACGACGACGACGACGACGATGCGCGAGACCGAGAATATGAGTGCTGACGATTGGAAATCCCGATTAGGCTCCTGAGGTGCAGACCATGTACAACATGCCCATGCCCATCTCCGTTATCCGCAACCGCATGAGGCAAGAGTTTGAGCGCAACCGCTTCGTCAGCAAGCTGTCGGCCGTCGACGTCCTGCTGTTCAAGTCGCACGCCGAGTACCAGGTATGAATGCGCTCGCCAGCACAATCATGCCCAAGACGCCATCCAATAAACTCTTCTAACGTTGGATGTCTGGCCCAGGAGATGATGAACTTCTGGAAGCAGACCACACACGTCATGTCGTATTTCAAGGGTGAGAACTTTAGAGGGGACGAGAGATTGCCCAACAGCTTCATGTCTGGGTTCTTGCAGGTACGAGCGCGCTTGTGTTGTTGTCGATTTGGTTGCGATGATGGCTAACATTGCTGCACAGGGTCGCAACTAGAGGAACGTTGGTTGTCCCTTGGCGTTTGAAAACTGCAGTGTACATATTTTAATCCCCCTAGACTCGAGCGAATGCATCACCGGTCCTCGCGCATCACCATTCATCAAGCCTCGCGGCATGCCGTGCTTCCCTTTTGTAATATCCTCGTTTTGATCTATGCGATGGAAATAAAATGGCATGAAATACAAGAAAGTCACAACGCTCCAAAATGACCAAAATCCATGAAATCCCTACAACCGGGGTGCTGGAGCTCCCTTGTTGCCCAACATCGGCTACCTTTCGATGCCGTTTTCGTCGTTGAATTGTTGACGTTTCGTGATGAACTCTTCGGCGACGACGTCGCAGACCTGCTGCAGGTCGCCCAGGCCCTTTTGGAGAGCCTCCAGGGCGGTACCCTCTTCAGCAGATCGTCAGCCTTCATCCCAGAGAAACTCGCCGCATCTCATGACAAAGCAACTTACCGTATGTTTGTATCCTAATGTTCATCTTGGCCTCTGAGGGGTGGGGGATCGTGTAGGCGCAAAACTCGACATCCGGGCTGTGTGCAACGCAAGGGTCAGTCATTCGAGCTCGCTACGACGGCGCGACGGGCGCGGGGGTGTGTACGTGGGCTGGCATACTTCTTCATGATGATGTATCGCAGGGCATTGCCCATGGTGTGGCCCTCGTCGATGAACTCGAAGGATGCGGCCGTGTCGGTAGAGCCAGGCAGCTTGTTCCGGGGTCAGTATGGCTACACTCGGTGGTGACATTGGCCCGGCGGCGAAAAAAAAAACTCACAATCTTTACGCGCTGCGCCTCAATCTCTTCTTCCTCTTCCTCTTCCTCTTCTTCCTCCTCCTCCCCCCCTTCCTGTCCCTCCTCGGCGGCGGCGGCGACGTCGTTGTCGGGCTGCTCGTCCTCCTTCTCGGGCGCGTCCTCGACCTGCGCGGAGGGAGGGGCGTCCTCCATGGTGGCGTCCTCGGACGCCGCAGCCTCCTTCTTGGTCCTGGCGGGCATGATTACTGTTTTGTGAATTCTTTTATTTGCTTGTAATCCGAGTGGCGAGGTTGTGGGGTATTTCGAGGGCTCTCGGTTTGAATTGACGTCGTGAAAGTTGTTGGCGGGCGAGCAAGATTTTGATATCGATAAAGAAACGGCCTGCAACTAGAAATTTTGAGGTTGAAAATTTAAGTGGGTCGAATCATTGTGAGGAGGATGAGATTGCGGCAACCTGCCGAGTACAAATGGAGAACCTACATGACAGAAATTAGGCCCATTAATAAGGCTGCTGTGCTGGATTCAAGTGATTCTAGCGAACTGTCTTTTTGCTATTGTTTCTTCCGCATATAGTTGGGGCTGCAGGGCTGCCGTTCGACTCCTCGCGCAGGACTTATTGGCCGATGAAATATAGCTCTACGACTTTCCCGTCTCTCTTTCTTTTCTTGGTGCTATTATTTTCCTTGTGCGTGGTCTACATGTTGAATTCTAGCGAGCCATTCGGTCCCTAGTTCTTTATCGAATGATCCAGGGGGACGTGACTTTGCTCATATCTCGATAAGGTGTAGTGTGAGAGATGATCTGACTTGAGACTTTGTGTCAACAGCCAGGGTAACGATATGTCGCGGCTATTAGAAGGCAGAAGGAGCAAGAAAAAAAAAAAGACTACATCGATACCAGTCATATAGAAAACCAAGTCATGGCATTTAGACTATCGGAAATGCAAGACTGGTATAGGGTAGCCACCAATGGTGAGTCATGTCTTCTGAGAAAAGCCAGGTCGCATGTAAAGTGGTTTCAGTAAGACAGGGATTGCGCGAGTCTTTTCATCCCGTCCCTGAATTCATTGCCTCCGTCCCAAGAACTTCCGGTTGCCCGGATTAGAAGAGGCTGGCTGGGTGTGTTGTGAGGTGGTGTTTGAGAGCAAAGGCTCCCCCCCGTTCTAGCTTGACGCCACCTGGTCGGTTGAACGAGTTGCTGAAACGCTTGACTATGTACTACACTTGTACCTGAAGGTGCTCATAATCTAGAGGACGAGAGAGAGGGGCGAAAAAAAGGCCTGTCTGTGTGTTGTTGAACCAAACAACTCCATCATCCGAATCACAGTTTTCCGGGACATGGTGATCGAGGAAATCCCGATTCACCAGGATTCACCAGTCCACATGTAGCCCGGGAGCCCGGGAGCCAGGTCAGGTAGAGATGACGATCCTTGTCTTGCTCCTCGGTTCTTTAGCACGCGCTGACTGGTAACTATGCGGTAGGTATGGATGTACTGTAGCTACCAGCCAGGGAAGAGTCCCATGCCTGTATGGATCTGACATGCAGGGATTTTTTTTCCTTTTCGTGTCGTCTGCGACATCCGCGAATATTAAAAACGATACCGGGAGATTTTCACTGCCGGTTGACAGGCAGGCTCAAGTAGAAGATTGCCACTTGGCATTTTGCTGCATAACCTCGTGTATCGAAATATCCAAAATTACTAGAACAGAAGCAAAGGCCAGGGCGGCCGTCTTCTCGTATTGAGGATATTGGCCAAGCCTGGAAGTAAAGTGCTTCAAGAGTCATACATATGTATGAGAGGCGCAGCTGGGTTTTTTTTCGCTGCCTTTTTTTTTTTTTTTTTTTTTCCGACCTTCATCTCGATGCGACATTTTGCACCGTGGATAGGGTACTTGCCCCCAGTCAGCCGCATCACATGTGTGAGGCGATGCTACCAGTCAGCGCCTTATTATTATTGCCTGCCCACCTATTAACTCGGTAGTTTTATAGGGAACAGGGCAAAAAGAAAACAAACCCATGCTACGGCCCCTCCTTGAACACCTGAGACGTTGGCGTCTCAGGTGCTGGCGGGGCTCGATGGTGGGGGATTGATGATGCTGTTTTTTTTTTTTTCTTCTTTTCCTTCTCTTTTCGTGCCTCTTCTTTTTTGATGTCATGCTTGGTGCTTGTCCACGTATCCAGTTCAGGCGGCAGGGCAGGGCTGGAGGGGGAACAAGGATGCGAAGAAGGAGGCCGGCATAAAGAAGCAGCATCCGTTCCGTCCCGTGTGCGTTGCCAACCTCTAATTACTTCTGAATGACGACGGGCGCACTAATGAAGATGCAAAGAGGCTCGTGAGGTGAGATGGATGAATTGAGCGTGCACGCGAGCGGCTAATGTGATGAGAACTGCACGTAGCCGCCTGGTGGCTGCCATGAGTGTGAGTGTGTGAGTGTGAGTGTGAGTGTGGGTGAGAGAGAGTGTGTCTGCATGCTGCGTAATTGTTCTAGTTCTTTCCTACCACCAGAGAGGGCTTTCTTTGTCTCTTGTAGCCTTGCATGAGCTGATGCCGTACAATGAATGCATGCTATGCCATGTAATTTTGCCATTTTTCTTTCTTATTCTTTCCGTCTTGTCGTTCTCGTGACGTTTCGGAATCAATTTCCGACCGACGACTTCATCAATAGCTTTGCCGCTTGGTACTCTGCATGTTTCCTCTTCTCACCATACTTTATACTGCTACGAATACAAGCCGACAAGCCGACGTATTAGTTAGTTATTAGGAGGGCCGTGCAGTCGTCGGTCAGACAGTGTTGGCTCCAAGATAGGACGGCAATCGGGAGGTGGCGAAGTAGCTATAGTAGTTTGCGGCAATATATCACGGCGGGCTCACTCACCTTTCCTTTCCTTTCCTGGCGACGAGAAGAAAAAAAAAAGGATTTGCAGAGGGATTGGCGCTCAAACGAAGTTGGGATTGTCGATCGCCTCGTACCTACCTACCTACCTACATAGGTAGGTAGTCAGCCCAGCCAGTGCCAACAACCAGTTTGTGTGCTCATAACCTAGCGGTATTCGTTAGCCTACTGGGACCTGGTGAAACGGCTCTACGGTGCGGATATATTGCAGGGTTCACTGTTAATGCGGGCATGAGCAAGCTTGGCATCTCTTTTCTCCATGTTTCTTGACAGTCGGTGTATCAAGCTGGCTGGCCCTGTCGCATACGCAAGCGCGGTGCGCGGTAGGCAAAGAAGCGGACGGAACAAGGGACGAAGGAGGCTGGTGCCCAAATCAAAATCATGCTTGCGTGCAAGCCTCAAGCCAAAGAAGAAGAAGACGACGACAGCATTACATGCCGAACTGCACCTGCATTGGCAAGGTAGAGTTTGGCTCGACGGGTTTCAAAGGCCACAGGCGAGGCGGCGATGCCCAATCTCGAGGCGCATTGACGAAACCTGGAATCGCTGAAACGGTGAAGCGAATGCAGAGCCCTGCCGGTAATTAAAGCTGAAGAGAAGCCAATTTTTTTTTGTTAAAGGGAAGAAGAAGGAAACCGAGGCTGTGGCATCATGTCTTTATTTAGGATGTTTCCCCCCCTCATGCTGAGGATGCGAGCGATTGTTTGAATAGCACAGGAGACGTTATAGCTGGACACACAAGGATGCCGCCCATCACCACATCTATCCTGCTTGACACGGGCAATGACGTGGATTATTAACGAGCAAGATTGCGGTGTATGTATTATTCGCACACCCATGCTGGCACCCATGGTCAGCCACCGCGACCCCTGATGCGTGCAGAAAGATTTTCGGCACGGTGTGTGACGTCGTATCGTCGATTACCACTAAAGTTTACTGTATCTTGTCATGAAATCACTTGTTGTTGGGCAGCAAAGTACCGTCCCGTCGATTTGTTTACGAATTACTCGGTGGCGACGGTGAGACCGAGACGGACAAGGGCAGCTGCCAACAGCAACAGCACAGCAGGGATGGATATGGGGATGGGATGGGGATGGAGACGGATGCTTGTTGGCTTGCTCATGGTGAATTTCTGCTTGCGTATATAGTTTTCTTTTTTTTCTTTTTTTTTCTAAGTATTGTGGTGCATGTAAGCCAGCCCTCGGTGAACCAAGCTCTATCCGAAGCCAGTAACATTTCGGCAACTTTCCCAGCGGCCCAAGAGGCTGGCCAAGTTCCTGCTAACCGGTCGGCTGCCTGTTTAGTACTTTGTTCAAGTGATGGAAACATATGTACGGAGTAGGTATGAATGCATATATGTATCCGTACATATGTGTGAATGTAGGTAGGTATGCGTGTGTACAAATATCTTGCTATTATTCATCCAATTGCCAAACTCTGCGAGGATATCGATAGCCTGCTTGTCCGGATCTCGACATTTTCTTCTCTTTAATTGCTCTATAATCCCAAGTCTACTTATTTCTCTTGTGCAATTTATTTTTCCATTTCTTCACCCACACAGCGACGACGTGACCACACCCCTGCTAGCGGTTTGGGCCGGGCGGTTCGAGCAGCAAGCAATCGGCCAACCAGCCCTCAGCTTTTCGCGCCTTCAGTGGCGGACCCAGACCCCTGAAAGGCTGCAAATCCACTGGGCAAACACCCCCCCCCTCCCTCCACCTCCCTCCACCTCCAAAGTTCAGCGCTCTGTTGAGCACGCTTGGCGCAGCCCCAGGCACGTCTTGAGTCTCAGCTGGGGCATATTCGTCAGTACAGATAGATTAACCTGCTGCCTTCAAGTACCTACGGATGGATACGCCACTATCAGTACAAGTAGTTGGAACACAGCCCCTACGAGTTCCAGTTCTTGCTCGCATTATCTGGCTGGTAGATTGTCTTCTCCTCTACACTCGACTGTGTAAATGAAGATGTGCTAGACCAAAAAAAAAAAAAAAGCTCAAGAAGAAGGAAACAATGTGCAACTCGGACAGGATGATCCCCCCTTCACCTTCACAGAGGTGGCCGGTATCACACACCTCCCTTCAAGGTCCCTCCCTCACACGCCCTTGGTTAAGCCACCCAAACCATTTCCAAGGCCTGGCTGACCAATGCCATCATCAGCGCCCGGCCTCAACTGACAACTGTGCGCTCTCAACTGAACTTAGTCCCAAACCGAGCCCAGCTAAACTAAACCCAAAACCCTCCTCGCCCGCCCCCTGGTTGCTCCAGATTTGGTGCATCGACACACCCCCGAGGGCCCCTGGGCCCATCTTGTTTCCTGTGCGCTGGTAAACTGGAGTTGCTGCTTGACGGCGGTCCGTTTGGGGGTTGTTGACGGTACGTTATTAGCAGGTGCAGGAATTCGGCATTGAAGGAGGCTTCTCCCGCTCAGCTGGTGAGAAAAGGACGAGGAAAATGAATAGCGAATCCGATGAAAATAGAAAAGACAAGAGTCAGATGCAGGTAAAGAGAAACTTGCCCAAAAAGGACACAGTAAACCTGTAGCGGGCTGCATGTCGCTCCCGTCGTTGGACAATTTATTGGGAGGTAGTTGGTGTAACAGTGAGCCAGCCCATTACAGGCACTAAAACCGTCCACTGCATCCCCTGATCCGGCTCCCACTTGCCTGCCCTTGCCTGCCCTCGCCTTGCCATCCGCCGCCACCTCGGCAGCAGATATTGAATCATACCTCCCAACTACCTCTAGGTAGGTAGGTAGGTAGTCGCCTAGCCTATGTAGCCTATGTAGGTACAGGGACACAGGGACAGACACCCCAAGCTGGTACCTGGGAACCGCATCAATCTCCCTACGCCCGTAGGTACCCTCCTTGCCCTGTCAATTTGTCTCGTTCCCCTCCTCCTCCTCCTCCTCCTCCTCCTCCTCCTCTCGCCTTCATGTCTGTCTTCATTTCTGCAACATTTTTTTAACACCCCCCCCCCCCCCCCCCCCCCCCCCCCCCCCCCCCCCCCCCCCCCCCCCCCTCCCTCTTTCCCCCTTTCCCCACTTTTTTTTTCCCCCCCCCCCCCCCCCCCCCCCTCTCCCCCCTTTCCCCACCCTTTTTTTTTCCCCCCCCCCCCCCCCCCCCCCCTCTCCCCCCTTTCCCCACCCTTTTTTTTTCCCCCCCCCCCCCCCCCCCCCCCTCTCCCCCCTTTCCCCACCCTTTTTTTTTCCCCCCCCCCCCCCCCCCCCCCCTCTCCCCCCTTTCCCCACCCTTTTTTTTTCCCCCCCCCCCCCCCCCCCCCCCTTCTGGCATACACCTCCTCTCCTTATCCTTTCCTTCCCCTCCTCTCCTCCTGCAACCAAGCGTCCGCTTCTCTTCTTTCATGCGACGTTTGTTGTTTTCTTCCCATCCCATCCTTTTAATCCGTCCGCTCTCTCTCCTCCCTTGCTCCGTCAAGCTGTCTGCTCGTCCGTGATAGATCTGTCCTGAAATTCATCCCCCGTCCGCTCTCTTTAACACGCGCCGCCCGCGCGTCAGCATCTCGCTTCGACTTGCCAATCTACCAAGCAGCATCTTCGCATATCAAGCATTCCCGACGATCGTCTTTCATTGCCTTACAGCTTCGACAAACGCGTCTAGCTCAACTACCGCCTCGACATCTTCACGCCCTCTCGTCAAAGTCGTTCCTATAGCCAGCCTCTCAGCCTACGCCGCCCTTGGGACTCGGTTTTGCTTACCCTCACCATTTCTCTCGAGCTCTAGATCGCCCACCATTTTTTTTTCTATCTACAGACAGACATCTGCCTTTTCGGCCAACTGCCAACTATGAGTGCCGTAATCGCCATGGCTCCTTCTCCTGCGCCTCACGAACGGCCTGGGGCCATCCAGTCTGCTGCTTCTGCTTCCGTCCCCTCGACAGCCAACAGCGCCACATCCCCTGCTGCGCGCAGATCGTCATCAACTTCAAAATCTGCTCCCGCTCAGCCATCCGCTCAAAGATCCGGGAGCATAAGCCCAAGAGGTGTACCTGCCTCAGGCAAAGCTTCTCCCTCCGGCGCGTAAGTCTCATCGGGTAGCACAACGGTACACCGGGTTCGCCGATGCTAACATTGCCAAGCAGATCCAAGCCCGAAATGAATATTCCCAAAGTTGTCATCAAGAAGGAACCTGGCTCTCCAATTATTGGCAACGCTCGACCCAGACCACGGAAACTCGACCTCTCCAAAAACACCCTCAACAGCAATGCGCCCGCCTCGGCTCTTCCCATGACTGCTAGAGATGGTCTCGGAATCCAAGAGGTTGGTCTGGCTTGTCTGTCCCCGGGCTTTGTTACCCAAAATCCCGTCATGAAGGAGCAGCTTCAGCGTAGTTTGAGTGTTCGGGAGCAGCAGCGCCACATTATCGAGGCCCGTCTTCAGCAGCAGTCAGCAAAGGGCGACGGCACTCATCCCGATCGTGACGGTGCACCTCAGTTTTCTGCCAAGACGCCCGGCCTATCATCTCATCGCAGACGGGCGCCTCCTGGACTCTCCATTGTTGCGCCTTCCCACGAGCAATTCGCCAACGAGCGCGTCATTCAGTCTGCGCCTCTCGGTCACAGTTTTACCGGCCGTCATCACCCTGCACCTCTCTCACGCCATATTCCAACCCAGCCAGGCCACGGCAGCCAATCGCACATTCACCCTGCACCTGCGGCGCAAACAACCCATCGCCTACCTCCTATTCACGATGTTTTCCCACACGGTCAGCACGCTGACAACCATCCTTCCACCTACGGCTCTGCTTCTCGTGCTCCCTTACCTTCGCCGGGACACCCCCACTCAGCGTACCCGGCACCACTATCTGCGCGCCCGAGAGAGTACAAATCCGCTGAAGAAGCCCAACAAGAAATTGCCGGTGGCCGCCCCGAGCTTCTGCCCAAGATCGTGCACTATGGTGGACACCAACCTCCCACACCTCCATCGCCCGTCGGCGGACGCGTTAGCAGCAGCAGCAGAAGACGAACCCGCGCCGAATACGAAGATGGCGCCAGCCCGCCCCTTGGTCATGGCCCTGCGTCTAGTAGACGCGGCCCCTTTGGCGCGGGCCGGGACAGCCCAGAATCACAGCGCGCAAAGCGAGAAGAGTTTTTGCGACTTTGCGAGCGGGCTTGGGATCTTTTCCACTCGTAAATCCTTGCGGAGATGTTCCATGTCATGATTATCGCAAGCTTGATGAGCTGAGAAACATGCGCATCGCCATCTCGCGTCTCTTACCCATACGAATCGAATGCGTTTTTTTTTTCTACATTTACATTTATATCATATTATTTCGCTTCTTCCAGACAGGGGGACTGGAGCAGCTGCGGGACATCGAGTCCTGATGTGGCTTTTCCGGACAACGTCTGTGTACATGAGGTGGCAGGTACGGGGGAAGACGCTGGTGTTTTCTTTTCCTGCTTGCCTCATTCTTTTCTCATTTTTCCCCCCCTTTTCGCGTCGCTGGACATGGCGCCATGGGAACCTTTGAATGTGATTCTGTTACGCTTTTCCTTGTTGTTTGGGGTTGCCGACACGCATTGGAGTGTGCAATGAGTTGAAGGATCTGGCGCAAAGAGTGGATGGATGGGCAGTTTATTGTTGTTTGTTAATGGTCCCGGTCATCTATGAGTAGATGAATGCAAATATTTTGAGCAAAGAAGAAACATTTCGGTCACTATGTGAAGAGGTTTCTTTTCTTCTTCTTGATACGTATGGTGTACCGCCTGTTGTGATTGACACATGTCCATCGTACTCACCCAGCACTTGGAACAAAGTCAAGCCTTCTCTTGCTACCTTGCTATATACCCCTGGTAATATTGAACACGCTCGGCAAAAGCCGTACAAGTAAAAATGACCGATCGAGTGAACAAGATGATGGCAAGCGTGGAACCGCAAGTCCCAATGCGCATCATCCATCCCCCACCGTAAAACATCCGCGCTGATTTCCATTATAAAACAATTAGAGACAAATTAAAGGTGATGATAATAATAATGAGAGTAAAAGAGTGTGAATTGAATGAATATGCTCCAAAACGCCAGTGCTTATCGGTGTATAACCCCGTAAACATGGTTTCCCAATAGGGAAAAAAAACCTCCCTGTCAAGGAAGAGTAAAAAAAGAGTATGAGGCATCAAAAGATGTGCAGTGCTTATACAAAGAGGAAAAACCGACGCCCACACCGTCAAATCTATTCCCCATCTGGCTTCCAACACCCCAAAGAAGAAGAAGAAAAGAAGGAAAGGAAGAAATTACAAACAAGTGTTCTCTAAATAGTGATAGACCAAAATGTGCTATGAGCGCCGTGCGATTTCATGTCTCATCATTGTTGACCTGATCTGTCTCAAGTCTTAGAGTTGCACAGTCTGAGGTTTTGTACAAGCAAGAAGCTGCAAGATGTGCGGCGGTGATGAAAAAATGTAGCGCCGACCACCATCAGAGCAGTCCGCCATGCAGAGGAGCATGACGGACAGTGTGTTAGAGGCCCTCCTCGCCAGCCTTGCAAAGTTTTACCTCGCGCACCCACTCAGACTTGAGCACCTGCGCGGCTGTTAGGCGCCGTGTGGGATGAGGATCGAGAACAGAGTAGATGACATTTCGACAGCGAGCCTATGGGAGCGTGTTAGCAGTGTTTGTATGAAGCCCACGTCAGCAACATACCCGATGAAGGGACTCAATAGGTCCGTAGCCATCTTCGTCGCGACGACCCTCGAGATAGCGGGCGTAAAATTCATCGTCGTCCTTTTTGGCAACGCGCCAGAGATGACGCCCAGTACGCATAGCCATGTAGATGACACCACAAGCCCAGACATCGAGGGCGCGGGCGTCAAATTCCTTGTCGGTGTATTCTTCGGGGGCAATGTAGGGCGCGGAGCCGCAGAGACCTGAAACCATGTGGGCGTCGGTCTCCCAGGCCATGCGGAAGCACTCGCCATTGCCAAAGTCGGTAATCTTGAGCGCGCCGCGGGTGGTGAGGAGGAGATTCTCTGGTTTGAGGTCACGGTGGGCCACACCCATCTCGTGAAGGTATTCAACCCCCCTCATCATCTGCTTGAAGAAGCAGTCGGCTTCTTGAACCTCAAGCTTACCACTAGAGAGGATAAGCGTATAAAGATCGCCTCCAGCGCAAAATTCCATGACTTCACAATAGTCACCCTTGGCGTCCTTGAGAAGATCCAGTGTGTGGATGACATTCGGATGGCGGAGCGAAGAAGAAATGCAGAATTCGGCGGTGAGACGTTTGCTGTACTTTTTCTCTGTTTCTTCGGGTCGGCGCCGGAACTCCTTGACAGCAAAGAGCTTCTCACCGGCACCGAGCTTCTTGTGAGATATGCGGACAATGCCAAAGGCGCCGCGGCCAACAATTTCTTGGCATTTGCCATACTTCTCGACGAGAGTCGGAGACGTGGTGTGGGGGCTAAGCTTGGCACCGTTGGCAGCATCTTCCTTTTCCTGGCGTAGGGAGTCGACCCAGTTGGAGACGAGAGAGAGATCGTTGTCCGGCGTAGGTTCGGGCTTTTTGCCAATGAGACTCCGCCACATGTCAGAGAGCTTCTCTTGACGACGACTAGATTTGAGATAATGCTCATGAGCGCCCTGGATGTCGGGGTTAGATATGAAACGGGAACTGCCTTCTTTAGGAGCGGCTGGTTTCCCCTGGCCCTGGACGGATTTGTCTTTATCGGCGGACTTATCAGCAGCTGCGGCGTCCTTGACGGCTTTGGAAGCCGATGTGCTATTGACAGAGGAACCACGGGGACGACCAGGAGCTTCACTGACGGCGCTGGCAGTGCCGTTGACGGAAGGACTAGGGGTCACAGCTCGGGACGCTTCTTTGGAGGAGAACATGCGAGTGAAGCGATCCTTGACAGAAGACTTCTCCACAGGCTTGCCATAGTCGCTGCCAGCGGGTGAAGGGCTCTCGGCGTCCTGTGGCCGGAGGCCGGGAGACCTTTTTACGCCATCGGAAGATTTGATGGAGGAGGGTTTTGAGCTCGGGGCGGAGCTTGGTTTCGACTCGGGCATTTTTCAAGTTTAGAGAAGAATGTTGGTTCGAGGGCGCGTGTACGACGTGAGGTGAGGTGTGGGAAGTGGTGATGGAAGGCTGGTTGAGGCGAAAGGATTGGGGCCTTGGCGACGCACAGCTGGTGACGGACGAGTAAAGGGCGAGAATCTGGACGTGGAAAGCGATAGGAGCTTGTTGAAGCGAGGCAGAGCCGGAGGGGCCAAAGAAGGGCCAGACGGGGACGCGGCGCAAACGCAGTGAGGTGAGAGGGCCGGAAGCGCAAAGGAGCGCAGTGCGCAGAGGACGCCGTGTCGGCGTATGAAGAGCCTTGAGCGAACAAAATAAAAGGGCGTTTGACTGTCGCCACAGAGCTAGTTGGTGGTGGACCGAGGGTGAGGGCGGATTGTCGAGCGAGAGTGGAAAGCGTAAGCGTCAGATATAGCTGTAGTTGACTTGTGACTTGTATAGCAAGGCTGTGGGAGCGGTGGTGAGAAGCACGGCAGAGAGGTGTATATCAGCTTGTATTTGAAAGAAGGGGATAGTGACGTCCCAAGAGGCAGGATGCACACGACCGTTAAAAGAAGATTGAAGGATCCTGGCCGTTTGAGGGTTAAGTGTTTAGAGGCAGGTAGTTGGGGATGGGCTGGATTGAGTGAGGATGGGGGAGGAGCGGCGACAGGGAATTATTAAGAGGAGGCAGGTGGTGGAGGGGTGGTGGTCGATGGGTCGAGGCCAGGCGGGCTGGCGGGCTGGCGGGCTGGCGGGCTGGCGGGCTGGCGGGCTGGCGGACTGGCGGCGGCGAGGACAGGACAAGACAAGGGTACAAGAGGGTACATGTTGGTGAGGAGACCGCAAGGTGAGAGATGGCAAGAGACAGCGGAGTGGTGTGTGGGTGTAGAGCGGGCAAAGAAAAAAAAAAAGAAGTATTGGAAAAGTTACACACTAGCTGGGCTGACGCTATGAGAAAAATCGAAAGTCGACCAAAAATAAACCCCCCCGGAAGAAAAGGAAAGCGATGGTGAGGGTTTGCAAGACAACTCCTGCTGGTTCGTCTGCCGTTTTTAGATGGTGGTGGTGTATTACATTCGAACGCAGTTTTAGGCAGGCATCCTCAACGACCACCTACCTACCTAGGTACCTACCTACTGGGTACCGACCTGGTCGTACCGGCGAGGTACCTGGCCTACAAACAGGCCCTTTTGAGGCGCAACCCTCTGAGGGTTTTTAGTGACAGAAACCCTCTAGCGCGCCCTACTAGCCAAACCACATCTCCTCTGGAGGGCTTACAGTGAGGCATTAGCTAAGTTGGGGAGGAACAGATGAACTGGCAAATTTTTAGAAAGCCCCTATCGCTCACTACCAAACGCCACATGCATTATCCCGCGCCGCGCCGGGTATCTCAGCTAACGGCTACTACCAAGTTACATACGTGCCTAGTAAGTTCCTACTAACCAGTTCTTTAGTCAGTCAGTGAGTAAAACGGCCAGTCTGTCTTAGGTACCTGTGGAGCGGCGCCGGAGCACTGCGGACCGCAGTGTGCAGGTCGCTGTAAAATTTATTCTGCTCGGCGTAATAATGGAGGTAAAATTGAAATCTGCCGTCGCCGGCTTCTCGCTGCGCCTACTCTGGCCTGCACTGCACTGCCCTAATCTGGCAAGGCTTATGATTTGATATTTTCGCTCCGACAAAACGTACTAGGTGATTTTAATAATATTAAGATTGCTCCAGTCACCTTCAAACCGACCTGCTGGTCCCTGGCTGGCGGCCTCGGTCGTGTTGCATCCAATCAATTCTCTGCCTGTTGTGCTCAAACAGCCACACCACCACAGCCTCTGCACCAAACAAATACCTGCTGCAATAGCTGCTGTGTTAATAACCTCTGCTGAGCCATGCCAGATGTCCACTGCAATTCAAATTATCTATGTGCAGCATCCACCAAAAGCCCTGCGGCTACCGCTGTCCACGGCCCCGATCGGGCACGCGCCACCACCAGGTAGGTAACCTACGTGTTCCACGGCAAGTTACCATCGAGGCCGCCAGCGCTGCGCCTCACTTCTAATCATCGGTACATGCACATACCTTGAAACAGGTACCTGCCTCAGTACTTTTCGTTTGTCTTAGCACCTACCTACCTACCTACCTTACATACATCCATCTGCCTGCTCTCGCCGCCAAGACCCCCCATTCCACCCGCATCGTCGTCTGCCACACAGCAAACGCGCACAGCGAACGAACGCACTGCCCTTTTCCTCTTTCATCTACCGCCTTCCGGGCCGTGATATGCATGTCTCGTGTCGTCAAATTTTCTTCCCAAACACTAGGAAAGCTTTCACCAAGAGCCTTGCCCGCCAAGAACCACGCCTCAACACCGGGACGCGAGCTCTTGCTTCCAGCATATCCGATTTCATCCCTTGCCTGACTATGCCCTCGGAAACGCCGCACTGGGCTCAAACCGATACCATCTTATCCAAGACATGATCCAACTAGTCGATTAGCAAGCTCTACTAACCAATTCATCATAGCCAGGAAACATATTCAAGGGAGTGCTGCTTCCACAATGCATCTCGCACCTCACCTCACCACTCGGCGCGCCCTCGGCTTACACATGGCGATGCCACCATTCTGTGTATCCCAGCAGACATCCTCATTGCGAGCAAAACCAATTGCACGATTCATAGTCTTGTTCTTGGCACCAAATCTAGGGCAGTCTTGCGAACAGGCAATATCTGTTCAATTCTTGACCACGCCATCCCCGATGCCCAGTCCCTGTGCGACAACTTACAAGACTGCGATTATTATTAGCATTATCCTCGATTGTCTCACCGTGGTCTGTTCTCTGTCGCAGAACCCGTCTCTAAGACACCTGCTGAAAGTACTAGACATGCAGTGCGACCTGCATAAGCCCGATTTTGCACCCTTGGCCGACTTATACGTCGATGCGAAGACCAAAGAATCAAAGTTGAGATGTCTCGGACCCGGCTGGCCGGGTCTTGTCCGCCGGTGCGGTTACTTTGCTGTCTTTCCTTTCCTGGTTATCGCAGCCTAGAAGCCCCTACGTCCGCGAGTCTAGGCTCTTGCAATTGCTGCTAAACTTTTTAGACGTTGTTGGGATCCTTGATTTACCGTCGGCCACGACGCGAGATTGCATAGGCCTTATTATTACATAGGCCTAGACTCTGCTCGATTCCTCAACAGAAACTCCCTAGACACACTGTCGCAGACAACTTGGGAGTTACTTCCTCCAACGTACTGATACAGGGATATGGTTTTCTGGATTAGCAAAGTGCACATCACCAAAGAAAAAGACACGGTATTGCAACAGATAGCACCAAGCAGAATGGGAAGGTTGGCGCCGCTTGCGAAATGGTGCCACGGACACGGCGACGTCATTACGCGGGGCATGCGGCATATTTATGTGAGGCGACGCACAACAACAGCCCATCCTCCACCGCCCGCACAAACTGCAAATGCAGCGGCTGGTTCGTATTGCGCTTGGCGTGCTCCTACCTCGACGGCTACGCAGTTGAGCGACCGCTTCCTGGTGCAGATGTGCTCCATGCTGTACACCGATTGTTGTCCCGAGTCGAAACGCGGTAGAAGCAGCAATCCATGTACAAAGAAGCCATACGAGAGCAAATATTCAGCAAGCTGACCCCCTGTCAACGCCCTTACCCTAGTTCTCTGCTAGGATGACGCCAGGTGGATATGACGAGTTGGATCCCAGATGGAGCCAAGACTACGGAGTAGACCCTGCTTGTGTGGTGACCTGGCTAACTCGTCCTCCGTCTTGTTCTAATAAGTTTCTGAGTGGCGTGGCTTCGTTGTAAGCCTCCAGTTAACAAGAGGTGAGTTCCCGTGATCATTGGCTATTAAACAGCGGGGGAGGCGGAATTTTACGCAGGCGGTTAACGACCAACTGTTGGAACCAACCTATGTACCTCTCGCGGGTCAAGTTGTCCACCCGCACTACTTGAGCTGATCACTGAGGACTTGCCTCTTCGTCGACCCAGCATCGCTTCTTGCTCATCCTTTGCGCGACGAGAAGAAGACGAAACTGTCAAGGAAATATCCCGCTTCGACGCGTTCAGGGTGCTTACGCTTAGTCCCCAATCAAAGCTTGGTCATTGGCAGCTCGGAACCCTTTTCGGCCGTGAAGAGTGTCCGTCATCATTTTAGAAGCCACATGGACAAGCCATCCATCCATCCCCTCGTTACAAAGCCTCGTCGCCTCTCACAAACCAACCTCGAACAGCTTTTTAGCTTCTCTAGCTGACCCTCCTGTCCTACCCCGCCGCCCTATCCCGTGTCCGCATCGGCTTCTTTTGCCGTCTTGGCTCATTGCAGGGCTTTGCGTTAGGGCACCGAATTTCAAAACGCCACCGCCTTGCTGGCTTGTCCCTCGGCACCTCTGCATTTCGTGGCTGTAATTTGGTCTGGCCCCTCTCATTTTCAAAGGAGGCGAAGACGGTTAGCTGCGCCTGCAAACCAAGATTTGCGAGGCTGATTTGGCGTTCCGAATCGGAATATTGCGTGGCTCCTACTGTACAACTGCATGACTGGCCGCATCTCGCAGCGCTGGAAGCGTGGGCGCATGCATGTACAAGAAGGAATGCCACCGACTCAGACGCATTGCGACTCGGGCAAAGCCTTTGTAGAGTACCGAGTCTGTCACCAAGAACTCATGCTTGAAGCTGATTACGGTTCTGTTTAAGCTTGCTTGATCCAACTCGGGCTTGAGAATGCCCGTGCGGGAGATTGTCGCAATGGTTAGAGGTGCCCCTTTGATTGCGACTCTGTGTCACAACTTGATGCAATGTCAACAGGTCTTCTGTAGCACAAAGCAGGGTTGCTTTTGCATATGAGACAACTGACCGCGCGGCGTGCGTCAGAATGCGCGACACTGCATAGCCACTGCACATTACCTCCATACACATTGCACATTACACATTACACATTACACATTACGCCGTTGTAAGTGTCAAGATCAAGTCTTTACATGTCGGACGTGGTAGCATGTCGCAACCACCGAGAAAGCCTCGTGTGGAAAGAGGCTCTTCAGATGGGCTTCAGATGGGAGTATCAAAGAGAGACATGGCTGCACACCACCTCCCGACTACGTCCGGCGCCAAATGGCCTGATCTACACACAGACTTCGCTTTTCGCAAGCCCAGAGTCGCTGGACCTGGTGAGTGGATATGCTAGGTGGCAGGCTCTCTCTTGCGCTTGAAGGAATAAGGGTGTTTATTACAGGAACGTCCGAAATGACGCAGAAATGCAAATCCCCATCGCCACTAGGATGATGTTTCTCCTCTCAGCCAACGAACGAAACGAGCTAACCAGCACTAAATAAGTTGAGGACAGAAAGCAGACACGGAGTGAGCATAACTGTCTCCGTCTTTTCTTCCCCGCACTGAGATAACAGAACAGTACGTACATGCTCAAGCACACACGACAGATCATCGCGCGCCGCCCCTCCCGCCATGACAACGGTCAGCCAAGAATAGCTACGTCACTTCATGCGCGGGATGGGCAATTCTGGGCAACCGGGCCTCTTTTCCCTCCTGCTGACAGAACCATGCCCTCGTCCCGTTTACAGCGTGCTCGCGGACCCCGGTGGTAAAAGACGGACCTAATGGTTCAGCAACCGTGATGCGGCAGGAAGTGAGGCCTGCTTACACTCTTACACACCAAGGGACCAAGACAACGACTCACTATTGAGGCCAGCAAGTGGGCACGCTCTTGAATCGTCTCATGCACCCGGTCCATGACTGATACCCAACACCGGCAACAGGTCCTCCACACAGAACCTAGACGTCCATCTCTATGTCACGGCAAAGCCGGGTGCTATCCATAATAAAGAGATCCCAGCGGTTCCTGAATCATATCGCATGCCGGAAAGAGCGCAAAGCAGAGACTGGAAAGATGTCCCATTATCGAACCTAGGGAGTTCCCGGCTAGGTTGCATAGGGTAGAAATGCCAAGACCAAGCTATGGGGAGATTATTTCCGGATTTGCTGGCAAATTTGTCGCCAATAACCATGGAATGGCAGACTGGAATTCCCGAGTATTCGGTACGCCCCCTTCCGTTGAGCCATCGTAGATCTACATCGTGGGCTAACAAGACCCTGTACTTTTCTATCCATGCATTGCTACCCAGAAACTTTGAATTCCGAAAACACTGCTCTAGCAATAGGCCGTTTTTTCGGCCCAACGAAACCAACGACTCCTCTGAACAATGGAAATGACTGCAAGAGGTTCCACCATCCTGCATCAATCTTTGCTGCGCGGGCGATGATGCTGGGGGCATGCACAGCCAGGCCGCAAGGGAGGGAGGGAAGGGGGGGACCGAGGGGCTTTGAATACCGCGCGCAGCTTGTGAGGTTGAGCACATAGCATTCGGCTCAACAACCAATCATGCTTATTCTGATTGTAATTCGATTTACATGATTCCACCTAGTGAAGCCCTCTCAGCCCTTGAACGCATTTTGTTTCGGCTTGCCCGGGCCTTCATTCCGGGACCGGGAGGGGGGATCGTGTGCAGGGGTCCAGAATCTTTGCTACGCGGAAAACAACCGACGACACTTGGGTCTAGATTCAGCAAATCGGACGAGAATAAGGGCGGGAGACGACACGGTGGCGAAATGAAAAGGAGCTAAGCAGGAGACAACGACGTGCTTTTTTCCCGGTCACGAAGCAGAATCGACAAGGATTCACATAAAGAAGGAAGAGACCAGAAAAAAAGAGCGCATGGCATATAACCAGGATGCATGCAGACGCAGGGTATCAACGCACAAAATAGATACAAAAAAAAAACAGCATACGCCAAAAATAAACATCCCTGGCTAGCTCCCGCAGGGACAAAGACAGACCCTTGACGATCGCCCAGCCCCTGCTTGCTCGTGGCCTTTCTCGTGCTCCTCAATGGACAATATCCTGGCGAGAAGGAAAGAAGAAAAAAGGAACTCCCCTCGCAGCCAACACAGACGAGAGGGGAAAAAAAAAAGAAGAAAACGAAATGGGCCCAGTGAAAGAAAAGGAGGTGGACGACAAAGTCCCTCGCATGGCGAGTCCTCACCGACAATTCATCTTGTCACTGCCATGCCGTGCGACGCGCCTTGGCAACTCGACTGTGCTGGCACACGACACGTGTAAAGAAAGAGAGAGAGAGAGAGAGAGAGAGAGAGGGAGACAGAGGCCTTTCAGAAACCAACGCTCGTCCCCCCCCCGCGGTTGGCCATCATGTCGTCGAGCTGTTCCGTGTCTCAGTTCGCGAGAGATCTCGACCCGCCTTATCTCCATGCGGTGCGACGTAGGGACCTCTGCGACGAGGGATGATTGGGGCGAGAGGCGCGGGGTGGGCTGAACACCAAGAGGGAAAGACGAAGAAGAAAAAGAAAAAAAAAAAAAAGAATGGACAGAGCCTTTGTCTGGTGGCTTTTGTCAGAATTTGTTGAGGGAGGTTGCCCGTGTCTTCCCGAGACCGCAGAGAGTGGCAAAGCTTGAGCAGCTTAAAAAAAAAAAAAGGGGGATGAAGGCCCGGGGTCGCACGAAGACGTTATCGCCGAGTTGCCGGTCACAAGGGGTCCTCCGGTGGCGTTGTCGTGTGCGTGTCAACTGCTGTGCGACCAAGCTTGTCAGCGTCCACCATCATCCTACGTGGACCATCCCATCCCTTCGCGGCGCATCACTCTCGGCATTACTTGTCTTGCGAAGCCGAAGCGACGGCGGAGGCTGTCGTGCCCACCGTCGGGACCTCGATTTCGTCTGCCTTCACTGCTTCTGGCACAGGTTGCACATCGCCTTCTGCCTCGGTGTCCCCGCGTGTACTGCTATGCCGATCATCATCGATGGGCTCCGTGCCTTCGACGAGGGCACTGACGTCGGCATCATCTAGGACTGTCGGCGCGGCGTCAGCAGCGGCCTGCGGCGGGTCCGTGAGACCAATCTTGGCGACCAGCTTGGCCAGCTTGGACGTTGACGGCGAGGTGAAGCACTCTTGGAGGCTGGCTCGCGTCTCGCGCATCTGCTCACGCATCTGCTCGCGCACCGCCGACGTCGGTGAGAAGATGGTGCCTTCGACAATATTCTCAAACGACTGGAAGCGCTCCGTCTCCTTGACAAACTTGGTCAGGTACATGACGGGCCGGACGGCGGACGGGCCGGTGTCGAGTCGGTCTTTGATAGCCTGCTCGTAGGCGCGGTCATAGATGTTGTAGTCGACGGCGCTCGGCGAGTCGGCCACCACGTCGTCGGTTCCCGACTCATCGTCCAGGTAGAAGGCGTGCCGCGAACTCGTGCCGATGCCCAGGTATAGCGGCTCCTGATCGCTAATGTCCTTGGCATGGCCCTTGCTGCCGGTGCTGCCGGTGCTGTCGTCGCTGCCGCGCGTGCGTCTGCTGAGAACCTCGCGGCGCTGGGCGAGGAGCGTTTCAATCTCCTCGGCGCGCGCCTTTTCTTCCGCGGGGTCAAACGTGCCCTCTTGGATCTCCTCCGTCACGGCAGGGCTCCGAGCCCGTCGATCCGACAGCAGCGATTTGAATTTGGAAATGGCCTTGAGAACGCAAAGTACATTGTCCATCTTTCTCGTAAAAGCACGGCTGATTTCGAGCTCGTTGGGCGGCTCCACCTTGTGTGCGCAGTTCTCTTCCTTGGAGAGCAGGGTGTCAGTGCCGGCCTTGGTGATCCATGAGTGCTCCTATACAGGGTTAGTATTGATCCGTAACGACAAGGAGGAAGCGCTTACACGGAGCTCCGCCATTGTGATGCGCTGCTCGGGGTCCTTCTCGAGGAGCCTCTTCAATATGTCTCTAAATGCTGGATCTTCATCCTCTGGGATTCTGGGCTCCTCCGTTTGAATCGCTTCGTACATGTCTAGCACACTCGCTCGATTAAAGGGAATCTTGCCGTAGCGGAAGCAATAGAGGCATACGCCCATGGACCAGATATCGGCGGCGGTACCAGACACCTCGCCGTGAGGGCTGCACAGCTCCGGCGCCAGGAATGCAGGAGACCCGGCCGACTTCTTAATCTTCATACCATCGGGTTTCTCGAACATTTCCGAGACACCAAAGTCGCTGACTTTGAGGGTATCATCTGCTGCTACCAGGAGATTGTCTGGCTTGATGTCGCGATGAATGATGGATTGTGAGTGCACTAAGATGTTAGTGACGAGGCCCTTGTTGCGAAAAGGCGAGACAAACATACAGTATTCAATGGCGAGAATGAGGTCGCGAAAGTAATACCGGCACGAATCGTCGCTGTACGGATCGGCGTGGTCGTCCAGCCCAACCTTCATGACGACGCCCTTTTTGCACATTTCGAGTACCATGTAGAGCGAGTCCTCGCCCGGGTCGTCAAGGACCTCGATAAGCTGTACGAGGTTGGGATGGTTGAGCTTCTTCATGATGGCCACCTCTTCTCTAATGAGGTGAAGGGCATCCTCCTTTTCGCCAGGCTGCTCTCCTCCAAGCAGCGGTGTCAAGACCTCACCGTTGCTGCGGACGCGCAAGGGCTGTCGTCTAGGACGACCTTGAGGCCCCCGGCGTAGGATTTGGGACTGCGCACGCTTGCGCAGGCGGGATTTGGAAAACTCCTTGACTGCCTGGATACGGTTAGTTTTGCATGGGTTGTTATGGTTGCATGCGTACATATTCTGTGCCAAATTGATCAGTCGCAAGGTGGACAGCACCGTAGGAGCCGCGTCCAACTTCCTCAATGATGGTGTACTGATTGACCTTGTGGTAGGTTCTTCCGTCATCCTCGTCGCTTGCGTATTCGACGCGCGCATCCAAGGTTTCCTTTTTGGTCAGCTGTGAATGAAGGATGGCTGGCGCGGTCGGCTACAAGTACACACCTTGACCTCGCGATGCGCACTCGGTTGTCGTTTGTGTTGTCTTAGAGGGCTCTGGAAGCTTTGAAGGCCAGGCGGGTCGGAACTGCAGAGGGCATGGTTAATCAGACTTTTTTGTGCGTCGATCCGGCCGGTTGACTCACGCGTTAGTCGGCAAGTGTGGCCGCTCAGGCACCAGTGAGGATGGTAGATCTTGGGCTGACTCGTAATGTAACGGCAGAGGCGGCTCACTCTGAGGGGTGCTAATGATGGTAGGTGCCAGAGCCAGATGCGCGATAGATGGGCTATCCATGCTTCCAGCGATTAGGGATGGGTTCGCAGCAGCAGATAAACGTCGTGTTTGAAACGACGGCGAGACTCGAGCAGCGCGGGTAGAAGGAGGGATAAGAAAACTGCATAAGACGAGAGCGCTGTCGTCGGAAAAAGCCCCGCGGCGTGTGTCCAAGGCAAGGTGTTTCTCTCTCGCCGTGAATGCCGTACCCGGTCAGGAGAGAGGGGTTTTTCAGTGGAAGCGAGGGTAAGTATCTGGCACCTACTCAAATAATGTGTAGGCACCGAGAAGAGGAGCTATCGCCAGCCGTGGCACGGAAGCGGGGTGAGGCTGCCCGACGGCGTCTCACCAGAACAAGTTGAAGCTGTGAAGCAGAGGGGTTCTTGTGGAAGACGATAGAAAGCCGTTGGGACTTTTAAGACCATGGCATGCTGTGGGATAGGGTTGCTTTGACTGGCGCAATAGGGGTGGTCTTTGTTTGCATGAAGAGCTGGAAGTTAAAAGTCGTACTGCATCGGCCAACTCCTAAACAGGTGATACAGAGGAACCAGTCAGTACTAATTAAAGCAGAGCAGACAAGGCTGGCTGGCTGACTGGCTGGCTGCCTGTATGCTGTGTGGTGCCCTGTGGGTTACTGGCTCTACTGGCTCTCTTTACTGGCCCTCTTTACTGGCTCTACTGGCATAACTTGGTGCCAACTAACTAACTAGTGGTTTGTGTGAGTGGAGAGTAAAGAAAGTCCCTTCACCTGTCGGCTAATAAGTGTCCCTGGCAAGCAAGCACTGTTCAATGCATGAAGATCGCCAATACATTGCTACTATGGCTGCTAGATCGCTGACCATGAATTTCTCGATGATAACGGAGATTTTCGGGGACTAGTTGGGTGTGGTACAAGTACATTTGCACTGTGTTGGCAGCGTTCGTCATTGCCACCAGGCACAAGGCTGCAGGTGGTGATGTGCAAACAAGGATCCCCCCCGTATTGTTTATATTGTCAGGTCGTATGTACGATGACTTTCCATACGTACAGATTCTATAAATTCCACAGATATGTTGACGATTAAGCACCTAGAAAAAGGAAAAGCAAAGCCACATTAGAAAAACCACGTCCATTGATGGATGGGTACGTCGGTACATACCTACCTACCTAGGTAGGCCCTGAGCTTCCCTGTGGGTATTTCCCATGGCATCGTCAGTGTTGACGGGCTCCTCTAATCTGGACCAGCTGCATTAAAAGACCTGCATCTTATATTTACTAAACAGCTTCTAATTGATAGAACTGGCTACAATCCTCTTATTTGCCCTCTTTATTTTTTCTGGCTGCCCTGGTAATCAATACGATAAGCAGGACCCTCCACAAATCTGCGCCACAAGGTACCGACAAGGAACATACATATGTAGGTACCTGGTAGGTAGGGAGGGACGCGCCACACTTCAAGCCTCTAAGAAGCTCCCGCACAAACTCAATAGCCCGCCAAAGCTCCGACAAGTGACACCTCCATCATCCACCACGAATCAACGGTGGCCGATTGCATCCAAAAAGACTTCTCCAACTCAACGGAATCCATCGGAAACCACGCCCATACACATTAGCCCCCGAGCGAATCCGATATACAACCGCGCCCGCCCGGCGCCCTCCCCATTGCCTCCCCTCTCCCCGCCATCATGGCTGTCTACTCCTTCTACATCTTCGACCGTCACAGTATGCCAGCCTCCAACCTGTCCCGTCCACCGCCCTCCCTACAAAGAAGAACCGCGTGCGACTGACCTAATCTTCTCCCCTCTTCGCAGCCGAATGTATATACTCCAAGTCATGGCTCCCTCCGTCCGTCAGCCGCCCTACATCTAGCACTGGAGCCGCCCCCGCGCCGCCGCCGACCGCCGCGACCCACGCATCCTCCGAGGACGACGCCAAACTCATCTTCGGCACCATTTTCTCTCTCCGCAACATGGCGCGCAAGCTCGGCGGCGACGACGACGCCTTCATCAGCTTCCGCACGGGCCAGTACAAGCTGCACTACTACGAGACGCCGGCCAACCTGCGATTCGTCCTCCTGACCGACACGGCCTCTGCGAGCATGCGCAATGTGCTGCACCAAATATACATAAACCTCTGGGTGGAATATGGTTAGTTATTCCCCGTATACACCTTTCTCTCGGGGAGGGAAATTGGTGAAAGGAAGCGCTAATGAGTGTTGTCACGCAGTGGTCAAGAATCCCTTGGCACCGGTAGAGCACAAGGGCGGCGATGGTGTACGGAACGAGCTGTTCGAGCTTGGACTGGATCAATTTATCCGCGGATTGATGTGAGCGCGATTTCAGTTTTGAGCGCAGTCTTCCGTCGTGCCGCGATATCGTACACCGAAAACGCGGTTCATTGCTCAACAGCGCGTAACAGCAGAGGCAATGTTCCGCCGACCTGATAAAGATGGAAATCGGTTTCTTGAAGTTAGGGTGGATTCAATCCCGGCGCGAGCTATTCGAATCAAGAAGCAACACACCAATCGGCTGTCTGTTATAGAGTCGCCGTACAAGAACTGGCCATGCGGTTCGCTCATTATCCACGAGCAGACCTGATGACCTACATGAGCCTGCTGGAGAATTAATACCCTGGAGAGAGCCTGATGATAGAGAGCTCACTTGTCAATGCGAGGATTGACCGGTGACAAGAACGAATATATAAGATGTGTATGCGCTCTTGTGACGTTGATGGAATGCTATGCCGCGGAGTAGGATTGTTGGTGGACCATGTGATACCAAATGTTCTCTGCCCAGTGCATCCTTTTTGGGGAACTACTATGTAATAATGTAGGTGGTCATTATCTATGTATGTCTAGGCATAATAAACAGAGCGCAGTTCAGAAGCCTGCCTACGTGGCTGAAGAGGGGTTTGGCAATATCAAATGGAGCGGCAGTTGTAACTATGCGTGATTTTTCATTAAAAAAAAATTCTAGACAAAAGCTACGAAATGGCA
Organism: Cordyceps cicadae; assembly: GCA_002968875.1. Classification (NCBI taxonomy): domain Eukaryota; kingdom Fungi; phylum Ascomycota; class Sordariomycetes; order Hypocreales; family Cordycipitaceae; genus Cordyceps; species Cordyceps cicadae. The sequence continues at coordinate 162,931 of MWMN01000001.1, read as the reverse complement.
CCATTTAATCTGCCATTAGCATCAAAAGAAAATGGCATAGGTGAATAGGTGCATACATCTCAGAGCTCAGCTGTCACCGAATCCATCACATGCTAGCCCCCAGTGGCCTGAGAGCTTCAGCAGGGCAGAATTTCAGCTGCGTGACGGGAGCTTGGCAGAACGATTAATAATGTGTGATTATTTCGCTTGATAGCCCTGGGATGCCTCCAACACATTCGTAAAATTTTTGCTTGATTTTCTTCCTGAACATTACGAAGGCGTTGCTTGGTTCCGGCGCAACACCGTTTGGCTCCTCTCTCTTCAGCACCGCCAAGGCGTTTCCAGCTGGTCACCGATACGCGAACCCCGTTGGGCCAAATGTAAACGGCGAGTGTAGCTCTGGAGAGGTTCAAGTTCAGCCCGCAGCGGACGGGGACATGGCTTGTTCAGGGAGTCAGTTCTGGTCAGAGATTGGCTGCTAGAGCATCAAGCGGTAACTACTAACTGTGGGGGGAGGAGACTATTCGCATGTACCATGCAAGTCGGAAAGAAGAAAGAGAGGAGGGATAGTAATGTGGAGGAACGGAAAGTGCATGGAAAGTGCATGGACAATTCATTCTAACCGGATTCTTGCAGAAAGTGATCAACCTTGCAGTACGCAGTGAAAATCACTCTGGGCTGAGGAGCATGGATGCAGCCAGCCTATAGGAGACGGACGTTTCAGTCAGTACAAACGACAAACGCGACTTGTCTCTGTTCGCCCTCAACTCCCCACGTACATCTGCAAACTCTCATTCCAACTGCACTTCTTCTCCTCTTTTTTTTTCTTCTGCAAGTCACTGAGCTTTACTTTCCTCAACTCTCGACAACATCATCTCGAGATCTCAACTCCAACAAGATCCCACCACAATGTCGCGACAACCACCAACGGCCAGCCGCCCTCCCCCAGCTACCACTTCAAAACCCAGAGACAATCAATTTCGTCGTCTGACGGGCACTGCTCGGTGTCACTTGATGCTCGACCTCCCAAGGCCCGCCCTTGATGAGACCTTCAGGTGGCGCCCTTGCACATCTTAGCGTTGCACCCATCTCCATCCCAACCAGTCACGCCGCGCGAAGCGTCCGACAGCTCGGTGCTGACCGACCTGACCACGCCCCTGGAACTAACCAACTAACCTCATCTTTCCCTTCTCCCGCGAGCGAGCCAACCCGCAGGGTTGATCATGGCCGGGATTCCATCGTTGCAATGCCCTGCGCGCACTGGCGTCCCTTTGGGACCGCCCCCATGCCGCATGCCTCTTCAACCCGCCCTCCCGTTCATGCGACAATGTCAGTCCGCCCCCGTCCATGGTGTGGCTATAGCTTGGCTTTGTCTCATCAGACAGGGAGGCGCACTTCGCATAAGAGCAAGTCAGGAACTCTCTTCCACCGTCCATGTGATTCTGTCTTGACATCTCGTCTGTGTAGTTGTATAAATATACAACTCACAAGCTCTCGGTTCTCGTCTCGCGGCCTTGGTGTCTGTCTCTGGTTCAGCATCGCCGTTTCGATCAGAGGCAACACGCGTCAACAACATGAGACACCAACAGCTCGCGCTGTACACGCTCGTCGCCAGTCTCTGGAGCTTCATGCTCGTCAACGGCCAGCAGAACCTCTCTCCCAGAGACAGCGGCTGCAGCAGTCAAGACAGAACCTACAGCAACGAGGTGCCACGTGCTGGCAGCTACCAGCCATGGGCCCTCATCCCCTTTGGCAAGGTCGGCTTCCCGGCCAAGCAGTACATCACCATCGTCAACCTGACCCCTCACCGCTTCGTCCTGGACAAGGGAGCCACCCACTCGTACCAGATGGACATCTTTGACTGGGACGACATCCCCCAGGGCCGGTCGCGCCAAAACGTGGCCAAGTACACGGCCAAGGCGGGCAAGAACCCCGTCGACGACAACGGCGAGGCCTACTACTCCATCCAGGGCACAGACAAGAAATTCATGGTGCGCGCGACGACGCACATCCCCGATGACTACCCGCGGCGGACCGTGTTCGACCTGAGCGGCATGGGCCTCGGCCAGCGCGAGTACTCGGACCCGGGCAAGGAGTCACCCGTGACGCTCGTCATCACCGGTAGCGCGACCTACGGCTTCGCGGCGTCCTTGCGCCACGGGCCCGGCAACTGGATGCGCGGCTTGTACGACGTCATCAAGGACCGGCCGCTACGGCACCTGTTCCTGCCGGGCTCGCACGACGCCGGCATGAGCCGCATCAGCGGCAACCTAGCCTCGCTCGGCTCCGCGCCCAACACGCAGACCCAGGGCGTTACCATCTACGACCAGCTGCGCGCCGGCTCCCGCCTCTTCGACCTGCGGGTCGGCACCGTCCACAATGCGACCAACACGGCCCAGTACGGCTACTGGATCCTGCACGTCAACAATGAAAAGGCCGACGTAGCCATCGGCAACACCGGCGAGGCGCTCGACGAGGTCATCCAGGAGGTCAACCAGTTCACCTCGGAGAATCCCGGCGAGATCATCCTGTTCCGCGTGCGGTACTTGATTGGCATCCGCAACATCCCCAGCTTCGGCCCCATCTACTGGACCGCCGACATGGTCAACGAGTTCTTTGGCAAGCTGCGCGGCGTCAACGACCGGTGCGGCGGCCTCGTCGATGCCGGGGGTACCACGTTTGACAAGCAACCGGCCTCGTTCTTCATGGACCGCAACGGCGGCCGCGGCTGCGTGCTGTTCCTGCTCGACACGAGCAACCTGCAGGACGGCGTGCCGCACGACGCCGTCGCCGACGGCATCTACCGCACCGATATGCTGCCCGTCTGGGACAACTGGTCGAATCTGCCGGACACGCAAAAGGTGGCCGAGGACCAGACGGCCAAGTGGAAGACGGTGTCGCGCGCGGGCGCCTTCGCCAACGACCAGTTCCTGATCGGACAGTGGATCATCAGCGCTGACCCGGTGACCACGACGGCGCTGACGATTGAGCAGATGGCCGTGCAGCCGACCAACCCGGCGCTGTACTGGATGGGGCTCAACGCGATGAGCCCGGAGGTGTTCCCGACGGTCGCCCTGGTCGACTACGTCGGCGTCGTGGTAGACGGCCGCCACGCCTGGGACCAGCTCAGCGCAGAGCTCTACACCCTGGCCGTCGGCATGAACCTCTACATGATCAGCGAGAACTGCGACGTCAGCAGGCGCCGCTCGCCGCTGCTGCCGCCGCTCGGGGCACAGGCCTTCACGCTGAGCGCGCCTGGCCCGAAGCAGCTCATCCCGATGTGGAACGGCATCATCTACGAGAACGGCACGATTGTGAATGATCCGGCCAACGGCACGCATCCAGGGCGCGTGCCGATTCTGAAGAGCGGCACCGTTTTCCTCAACGGGACAATCGTCTTCCACGACAAGATCAACCCCCGGTTCGGCACGTCTTGACTCGTGCTGCCATGTCTTTGAATAGAGTTTTATGAATGCATGTCTATATCTTATATCCCCAGGTACATATGCAACTATGGCCGGCCATAGCTTGATCAAATCATACATGAATTTATATTTATTTTCCGGCAAGTTAATTCTCCCTTGGGCAATGTCTAGAGCCATGAAGAAATATCAGAGAAATTCTATCAGCCCGGAAAATGCTCCTAGCGAGCATCGCAGCCGCGGTCCAAAACTCGCGTGCTGCCTAGTTGGGGACGCCCAGCTGGTGAAGCACGTTGCAGAGCCCTTGGTCCGTCCAAGTGTCAATGTCCTCTTGCGACGACACGGCGATGTAGCCCAGCATCCCCATGGAGTTTGCCCCCGACTCGCCGCGGACAGAGGGCCTGCGGCGCGGAATCACGACAATCCACCTGGAAGTCAAGATGACGTTGTGAGAGCAGGCGGCTCCCGGGCTGTCATCTGCTTCGCACTCCCGCCGCGACTGTACCACCGACGAGGTGGCCTTCTCCAGCAATGCCCGGTATGAGTCGACGACCCGGTCCAGGGAAGCGATACCGACGTCGGCGAGTCGCCGGTAGAACCAGCGAAACGGCAGCTCCGGCTCCGCGCCGTCCGGCGTGTCCAGAAAGGCCGCAAAGGTATGGCGAGGCATCGGCATCAGCTGCATGTGCTTGTGCAGCCGGCTGTACCCCGCGCCCTCGCCGCAGTTGAAGAAGACGGCAAAGTCGTCCAGGTCGCCGCCGCCGGAGGAGGAGAGGAGCGCCCAGGCGGCGGCGAGGTCGGCGCGGTCGAGCCGCTCGTGCTGCCGCCGGTGGCCGTCCCGGGTCAGCAGCAGGTAGTGCGGCCGCGCGTAGCAGAACTTGTTGGCGGCGAGGACGTGGGAGCCGCCGGGTCCGACCTCGGCGACCTCGTAGCCGTGGGTGTCGATGTCGCTGCCGGGGCGGAGCACCCGCTTCTCGAGGCGCTCCGCGGATTGGGTGGCGGCGGTGGCGGCGGTGGGTTTCTTGTTCAGAGCGGAGGTGAGGACGAATTGGAACTGCGCCGAGTCAGTATAAAAGGGTGTGAATGTGAGAGGGGGAGAGGGATGTGCGAGTTTTTGGTTCGTGACGTACTTTGAGACCGCCATCCAATTGGCGTAGGATGGTCTGTTTGTCATCGTACAAGACCAGGCCGTCGCGGACGAGGCGGTCGAATTCTGATAGCAGAAACGTTCGGTCCATGGAGCTCGCGGTGAAGTTGAAAGGGACAGGATTTCACGGCTATAAAACAGGCTCGATGACCAAGGCTGGTGGAAACCCTTGCAGCATGTGTTGGCTGGCAACATGTCGACTACGTCAACGGGGGGTTCTGTGGGTTGGTGTTTGCTTCTCGCGGGCGATGTGTATGTGTAGAAAAAGCATTGTTGCGATGCATACATAAACTCTTGCTATTATTAGGGGGTTTCCTATTTCGTCAACTTTTTTTTTTCTTTGGATAGAAACCGGAACATGGGATGTTGACTATCCATGACAAACAACATCCCTATAAAATGTAATGGGAACAGCGGCTGCGACGACTTGGCGGTGGAGCATCGGCGTATTGAATGCCAGCATCGGCCAATTAGGACAACAAGTTCATCAAACGAAAAAGGTACGGATAGAGATGCGCCAGAACGTGTATGAGTTTTCCCAAGGCTAACCGGCCGATTCAGTCGATTTCTTGGGACCGATCGCCTCAAATCACACGGCAAGACGAACGAACTGACAAGGCCGCCAATCCATGGCCGCCAATCCATGTCCCCCTCGGAAAGAGGCTATCAAGCCATCACCAAACCACTTCAGCTGAAAACCGGCCCCTGTATGACCTCACCACCCGCTTCAGAGAGTCCAAGCCAATTTCCGGTGCCTGGCAATCAATCGCAGCGGCCCACAGAAATGCTGGCCCTACCAGAGAACTGCCTTGTCCAGCACACACCCATCTGGTTACTTGGTGCTCGGCCCTTGACGCGCCCACAATCTTGAACTTTGTTTCTGGAGCTAACTTAGTTTCGGAGCTAAACCAGAGCTACGGGGATCCAGTCGTCGCGTTGTTGATCTTTCTTTCTTTCGTCTCTGTCGATTCGGCCCCAGCTTCCAGGGGGGGGAAGTGGCGGCCAGCTTGGAGCGGAATAAGAAGAGGACGCAAAAGACTGCCTGCCTGCCTGCATGCCAAGCTCATAGAGGCCTGACGAGATTTCTTGTGACGCTAATAATCCTGGCAAGTCCTCACTGGGAAGAAAAAAAAAGATTGTCTTGTCTGATTGTCCCACTGGCGCGCAGCAACACTTGTGCTTGGACTTGGCATTTAGCACTGCCTCGGGGGAGGTAGGGCGTACAGATGTAGGTTTGAAAAGTCGAGGTATTCGATTGTGCGATTTTGAGAGGGGGGGAGAAAACATGGAGGTGATGGCAAGAGAAGGTATCAATAGAAAAATGGGAAAATTGGAATGACAGAAAAATTATACAAAGTAAAGATGATGAAATTTATGAGAAAGACATGAAAATGCCAGTCTCCTTACAAGTGCAGTGCATTACATTAACTAGTAGGTAGTACCTACAGAACAATACAGCGCCTTGCCTCCCCACAGCCTCCCCACTGCAGGTACCAATGTAACTGCCAAGTGCCAGCTATTTACCTGTTTCGCCCGATGCTTCAACCCCCCCAATTCTGCTGCTTTTTTCCCTTCTGCATCCTTTTCTTACAAAGGCGTCATTCTCTGCCTCATCCCGCCGTGCCGTTCATTACTTTTTTCTTTTCTTTTTTAGCCATACAACCGGCAGTGGCTTCGCGTCTCGATCCCGTCTGGCGCCCGCCCCCGATCGATCTACTCCCAGGCACCGCCATCGCGCGCGTAAAGAAAACAAACGCCCACCATGGGTGACCAGTATCACGGCCAGTACGGCCAGCAGCAGCAATACGGTCAACAGCAGTATGGTCAACAGCAGTATGGCCAGCAGCAGTATGGCCAGCAACAGTATGGCCAGCAGCAGCAGTACAACCAGCAGCAATACAACCAGGGATGGCAACAGCAGCAACAACAGCAGCAGCAGCCGCCTCCGCCGCCACAGAATAATGGAGGTTACGACCAGGGCGGCTACAACTACGGTGCTCCGCCGCCCTACAGCTACAATCCTCCCAACTCCAACGACGAAAAGTATGGCTTCGATCAAGCCTTCAAGATTGAGAAGCCCAAATACAACGACTTGTGGGCTGGTATTCTCGTACGTTGACAAAATACGCCTGGCTAAGCCTACACGTCCATCCATCTCTTCTCTAACGCGCGCCACCTCGGTATTATAGTTTCTCCTCGTCTTTGCTGGTTACGTCGCCGTCTCCGTCATTGCCCTTCGCGGCTACGTATCCGGCATCCACGGCTCTGGAATCAAGAGCTCCAACACCTTCTCCATCAACTCCAACACGCTGATCCTCTTCGCATGCGCCCTCGGCGCCGCCTTTGTTCTCTCCATCGCATACGTCGGCCTCGCCCGAACCTTCCCCAAGGCCTTTATCTGGGTCACTGGTATTCTCAACCTGATTTTTGCTTTCGGAACCGCCATATACTATCTGTATAAGAAGTATTGGTCTGCTGGCATCGTCTTCCTCCTCTTCGCCATCTTCACTGCCTTTGCGTTCTGGACCTGGATTCCGCGCATTCCCTTCTCTGCTCTCATGCTTCGCACCAGCATCGATGTCAGCAAAAAGTATGGCCATGTCTACATTGTCAGTCTGATTGGCGGCATTCTAGCCACAGCCCTCGGTGCCTGGTTCTCCGCCACCATGGTCGGCATCTACGTTCGATGGCAACCTTCGGCCAACAACCCCAACTGTGGACCGAACGGCTCCGGCTGCCAGGGCACCGTCATCGGCTTGATGGTCTTCATAACGTTCGCAATGTATTGGATCACTGAGTGGCTGAAGAACACCATTCACACAATCATCTGCGGCGTCTACGGTGCCTGGTACTTTGCTGTCCACAACTTCCCCAAGGATGCGACCCGCAGCTCTGCGAAGCGCGCTCTGACTTACAGCTTCGGCTCTATTGCCTTTGGCAGTCTGATCGTTGCTATTATCCAGTTCCTTCGTCAGCTCTGCTCGGTCGCCAAGCAGTCTTCAGCCGACGATGGCGGCATCGGCGGCTTCATCGGCATGGCCTTTTTCTGCGTTCTACAGTGCCTTCTTGGCATCATTGAATGGGCGGTGGAATTCATCAACCGATACGCTTATGCTCACATCGCCCTCTACGGAAAGAAGTATATCGAGGCAGCCAAGGATACATGGAAGATGATCAAGGACCGCGGTATCGACGCGCTCGTCAACGTAAGTTTGTTGTTGCCCGGAACTCGCCTCTACCCTGAATTTGCTAACCTGCCTGTCAGGAATGTCTCATCGGCCCTGTCCTCTCTTTTGGCGCCTTGTTTGTCGGCTACGCTTGCGCTCTGCTTGCGTACCTATACCTCTTGATCACCAACCCCGCTTACAACAGGGGAGGCGGCTTCACCCCCGTCATCATGGCCTTTGCTTTCTTAATTGGCTTCCAGATTGCAAACATCTTTACGACCCCCATCTCTAGCGGTATTGAGACCATTTTCGTCGCTGCCGGCTGGGACCCGCATGTCATGGTCAACGACCACCCCGAACTGTACCAGGAGATGGTGCGTCTATACCCCCGTGTTCAAGAGGTCATTTACGACCGGTAGTGTAATTTGTGGAGGGTGAATGATTGTGTAATTTGGGTGGGTTCGGCGAGGCGTGTATCAACAACAGGCATCACTGTAGTTGATTACGGTCAAGATGCAGAGGCTTCCCTCGCAAGTTATGTCTAGTGCTGCGCTTTTACATTGATAATAATCAGTCTTATCTTTCTGATCTTATAATCATTATAATTCTTATGGTTCCTAGCTTCTCCATCTTCATTATCCCATTTACGCTTCTTCTACTGTCTTGCCTAGACTTGTCAGCCCTCTTTCCTCGAAAAAGGCCCTCGGATCCGGCTCGTGACCCAAAAACTCGACCAGGCACTGCATTTCGTCCATCGTGCCGGCCCGTTCCAGGACGAGGCGGCGATAGCGCCGGCCCTGCGCCCCGTCCACCGGGTCCCGCTTAAACGCCGTGCGGAACATGTCCGCCGAGAAGACCTCGGAGAAGAGGTAGCCGTAATACCCGGCGTCGTAGCCCGAAATGAAACGATCGACAATCAGGTGTCCCTTGCCCCAGTCCCTACCGGCCCAATGTCAGTAAAAGCCATAATTACTGTTTTCTAAAATTTACTCTTGGGCCTGCCGTGTGCTTCGGCCACCACCAACTGCTGCCTCCCTTGCGTACCTTCAAGTTCCTCCACCGTCTGCTTCAACGCAGCCTCCACGTCGTGCTCCGACAACCATGTCAGGTCAGGTCTATTCTTGAACCTCCTCATCAGCGTCTCCTCCTCCTCCTCCCCCTTCTCCTCCTCAGTCCCAAACGACTCCCGCGCCGTCCTGAGCGCGCCATGGATGATGCCGAGCAACCTTGTCGCGTGCGGCCGCCTCGTCCCGTCATACAGCGTCAACGCGCGCCGAATCCCCGGCAGCACCAGCCTCGCTCCCGACCCGGAAGCCACGTGCCGGAACGCGAGACCCAGCGCGAGCGCGTCGTCCAGCGCCAGCGAGCCACCCGCCGCAAACGCGCCGCCGTGGGCGTGCGCCGCGTCCCCGAGGAGCGCCACGCGCGGCGCGGGCAGCCAGCTGCGCAGCGCGGCGCCGGCGTGGTTGGGGAACAGCCGCACGCTGGGCGTGTGCTCGGCCAGCTGCCGCACGACCGGGTTCCAGGCGGTCATCCCGCCGAAGCGCGCCCGGAAGAGGTCGACGTCGCCGGGCTGGTTCCAGGTGACGGCCGCGTCGTCGAGCTCCGGGCCGCTCCGCGGGTCGTCGTAGGCGCCGACGGTGGTGTACTGGTCCTTGCCGAGCCTGGAGGCGAAGAATGAGTCCCTCGGACCCCACTGGAAAGCGATTAGAATTCAACGTTGTGCCTCAGGGAAGGAATGCGTCGTGACTTTTGGGACGTTAGTTACCCAATGAATGGCGTCGTGCGGCAGGTCGGCTATCTTGCCCTCCACCAAGGACGCGTCGAATGTTGACCGTACAAAGACCTTTCCCGTAAACTTGAGCCGGTAGTCCGGGATCAAAGACTGTCTGACTCTCTAACGCAGGATAAGTTGGTACTCGTATTTGACAGGGGGGGCGGCGGGCCGGTAACGAACTGATCGGAGGCCGTCGGCGGCAATGATCACGTCACCGTGAGCGTCGCTGCCGTCCTCAAAGTAAAGAACAGCCCCCTCCTCCCCGGCCTCGGCTCGGATGACGCGCTTGTTAAGGTGAATGGAGGATCTGGGGACGTGGGAGAGCAGAGCAGCGTGCAGGTGGCCTCGATGGAACCGCGTCGTCTGGTGGCGGCGATCGCGCACGTTTGTGTGAGTGTCCACGGATAGAACCTGATTCGTCTTCCAGTGGCTGCAAGTTTTCAGTATAGCTTCTGCTAGGTCTGTACATGTCAGTCGTACCGAAATATCTGCGGGATTCCGCTGGGACCACGGAAGCCAAGCTCTTCGCTCAGAGCTTCGTGGACCCCAAGCCGCTCCAGTGTACGCAAGCCCTGTCTACAGGTCAGCTTCGTCTCCTTGCCTTGCATCCATCAAACAAGTTGAATTGTACATGCATTTGGGCTTAGAGCAATGCTTGCCCCGATCTCAAGTAGTTCCGGAGCTTGCTCGTAGATCTGAATGTCCAGGTTTGGGATGCCCGAGACGCGCACCAAGGAAATGGCCGTCGCCAGACCACCTATTCCCGCACCAGCAATGAGGATTCGGAACGGCTCGTTCTCCTTGGCCATTGTGCACGGATTGTACTGTAATGAAAGAAAGAGAGTGGAGAGGCGGCTGAGAAGGTCTAAAGGAGGGTTCTTAAAACATTGTACACGGCAAGGCTCGCGAATCAGCCGGAATGCTACCCTGTTAGCTCGTCCAGCCACCTCCTCTCCTTGACGTTATCGGACGAGGCTACGGGAAAGGATACCGGGCACTCGAGAAGACCGGACCCTTTTCACCAAGTTTCTTGGACCAAAATCCATCAAATTAATCATTAGAAGCCACTCTGAGGCATTAATATCGAATCCCGCATTATTGATATCGTACGTACTTGGTCCATCACGTCAAGACTCCAACTATGGCGTGAGAGGGTCTCTCTGCCTAGTCATGCCGCAAATTGACACTGAATTTTGGGACTGCCCGATGTTGGTGACAAAAGAAGCTAACACGAATATATTCAGTATCAGTTCACTCTACTGATCGAGAGTAGTGGACCAAGAGTCGTTGGACTCGCCCGTTGGTCGTGGGTAGCTTGCCTCTTTCAAATGGTTGACAGAACTACACAGAGACGAGCTCGCCATGAACAAACTGTCCGACAAAGATATCCCTCCCGTGGCTGCAAGCCGAGAAAAAGCCAGCGGTGACAGCGACAGCGTCCATGCCGCGCCTGCCAGCGCCCCCAAGCTTCCAGATCGATACGCTGACGAGAGCTTCAAGCTCTTCAGCGAGGTCAAGGTCACGGATCCGACGCCGGAAGAAGCCATCAGTATTCGCAACAAGCTGATATGGCGTATCTTGCCTTTTCTATGCGTCGGATACCATCTCATGTTCTTGGACAAGCAAACGGTATGTCAAGACCCGGATCGGAGGTGCGGTTGCTCTCAAGTTGAAACTGATCGATAAAAATCAACAGCTCGGCAGCTCAGCAATTCTGGGTATACTCAAAGATGCTCACCTCAGTGCCAACCAGTACAATTGGCTATCGTCCATCTTTTATTTCGGATACATGATTGCCGAGTTTCCCCAAAATTGGGCGTTGCAAAGGTTTCCTGTCGCAAAGTGGCTCGCAGCAAATCTTGTCATCTGGTATGTGCCTTTCCGTTGGATGGACCAACTTTGCATATTGGCTGGACCAAACTCCTGACTGGTCAAATTGAAGGGGCGGCATAACACTACTTCACATTCCCTGCCGAAACTTTGCCTCGCTTTTTGTCGTGCGCTTCCTCCTAGGCCTGTCTGAGGCTTCCATCGTGCCGGCGTTTCTTCTCCTCATGTCCATGTTCTTCACATATCAGGAGCAGGCTGTCTTGATGCCCATAATGTGGTCAATTGGCAACGGGAGCCCGATCACTTCTGGCCTGCTTTCATACGGCGTTTTGCATATACACACTGCCCACTTTGCGCCCTGGCAGTGGCTCATGTGTAAGTCTGCAATTCGTCCACTTACCACGTTTAGATCAGTCTTTGCTCACAAATCATATCGGTAATATAGTTTTGTGTGGTGCGGTGACGATCATCTTCGGTGTATTCGTCCATCTGCTGCTCCCCGACAGCCCTCTGTACGCCCACTTCCTAACGCCCGAGGAGCGCGCCAAGGCGATCCTTCGAATCAAGGGGAATCATTCCGGCATTGAGCAGAAGCGGTTCAAGAGGGAGCAATTCGTCGAGGCCATCAAGGATCCCAAGACATGGCTCTTCACAGCGCACGCCCTCACGCAGGAAATGGCCAACGGTACCACGAACCAGTACTCCCTCCTCATCAACTCCTTTGGCTTCACCGTGCTGCAGACGACCCTTCTCGGGGCCGTCCTCGGAGCGTTCAACTTCACCTGCCTGGCCCTCACCGCCGTCGCGCTGCGCTTCACCACCAACAGCCGGGCCTGGATCTCCCTCTTCGCGTACATTCCTACGGCGCTCTCCAGCGTCCTCCTGCTGAGCCTGCCGTCGCACAACCGCTGGGGCCTCATCACCGGCATCTGGATCCGCTCCGCCACGGGCGTGCCGTACGCCGTGGTCATGATCTGGGCGGCCAACGCCTCGGCTGGCCACACCAAGAAGACGACCGTCATTGCTCTGTACCACGCCGCGTACGGCATCGGAAACATCATCTCGCCGCAGCTGTTCCGCCCGCAGTGGAAGCCGCGCTACCGCCCGACCTGGATCATCCTCCTGATTGTCGCCGCCATTGTACCCGCCATCATCGTCCTGGTCCTTCGCATCTACCTCGACCGGGAGAACAAGCGCCGGGACAGGATCGAGCGGGAGAATCGGGTCGAGAACAGCGGGGTGGTCGAGACGGTCAAGGCGGACGGCACAGCTGAAAGCCGAGTTGTGGACGGAAATCAGCTTGACTTGACTGATAGGCAAAACTTGAAATTGTAAGTATTGGCTTGTTTGTATGAGCTTACTTGCAGCTGACAATCACGCAGTCGCTATGTTTTGTAAACGGGCAATGGCCATTAAATCCACGGGTAGCCTCCAATAGCAACGAAGGATAGACTGTGACGAAGGAGGGCTGGGTCGTATCTGTTTGCTTGACGGAAGAAGGAGAGTGGAAGTGGAAAGTGAAGTAGCCACAGCCACACAAGTCGTGGCAGTTGCGCCTCAATGCAAGAAAAAGAAGTGGCTGAGTCTGCACAGCTACAAACAGGAACAGCTGCAAACAGGTAACTGAGCTTTCACAAGTGACTATCGAATATTACGACAACGGAAAACGCAAATAGAAATCTCTTTGTTCTCACCAGAATAAATACACGTCTGTCTTGATCATTCAACCGGCAGCTACTTCTGTCCATATCATCAGCCGAGATCCAGTCCATGAGCAACCCTGACAGGCCCGGACAGACTACATGAGCCCTCGTCAACCCCTCACAAGTACGTCTTGACATCCGTCATATCCATGTGCCTCTTATAGTTGATCGTCAGATGCATCACAGGCCGGGACTAAGTACCAAGAATCTCGAAAAAGAAAAAGTATATTAATAATTGGAAATCGATAAACAGGTCACATAATGCAGACAATCGAGTCTCGTGGTCGAAACAATACACACACCGCCACCTCTTTCGCGACCCAGCTTGAGTCGCCCGCCATACGCTTTATCCCATCATCCATCCTCCATCATCACGATCAATGCGTCGGTCATTTCAATGCCTAAACAGTTGGCTTGTTGGCAAACCCGACCCTCAGTGTGCCCCGGTCAAAAACGACAAACTGTGCCTTGAGCAGGATGTCCCCGAAAACGGAGAAAGCAATACCGGTAGACGACTGCAGCCCGCCGAAGCACTCCGTTCTCGATACTCTCGCGTAGTTGATGTAGCTCCCCGGGACGACGCCGCGGTACTCGCCGACGCCAAACACAAAGTCTGGGAGCCTCGCGTTGCAGGGGAAGACCACGTTGGCCAGCTTCTGGTCCAGGCGCGAACCGGGCACCTTTGCGTAGTACGCGTCGACCACGTCCTGGGGGAGCATCAGCAGCGTCGTGCCCGTGTCGACGATGCCGCGGATGGTCCTGTTGGAGAAGGAGGAGCCGTTGCCGCGGCCGAGCTGGTAGCCGCCCAGGTTGACCATCCAGTACGGCGTGTTGCGGTCGATGGGGGTGTAGGCGATGCCGCCGGTGTGCTCGGACTCGTTGACGTAGCCAAAGTTGTAGTTGCCCGGGCGCCCTTTTTGCAGGTTGGCGGTGAAGAGCGGCTGCTTGAGCATGTCGACGATGTTGTCCAGAAAGGTCAGCTGCTTGTACGGGGTCACTGTGTTGGCGAAGCTTGAGGCCATGCCGAGGATGCCGGAAGCGAAGTTGTCCTCGCTGATGCTTTTGGAGACGACCTGGGCGACCTCGACGGCCTGCTTGTCGTAGCCGACGGGGCCGATGGCGGCGCGGTCCAGATACACGATGCCGCTGGCGGTCGAGTTGTCGCCGTACTTGATCTCCCAGGTCGCGCCCTGGAGCAGCTCGCTGGTGTTCGAGTTCTCGGGGAAGTACAGCTTCTGGCCGTTGCGCAACTGCTGGGGGGTGTCTGAGGAAAAGACCCATCTTATCGACGGGCGAGAGAGGGAGAGGTCAGTTCGTTGTCGTCGTCGGGATCCCGTCAGGACAGGGCTGGCGGTTGGGTGTAGCAGGTTGGGTGGCTCTTACAAGTCTGAAGAGCCCGTGTCAAGGTTCAGAGGAAGAACCTGCGGCGGCGTGCCCAGGCTCATTGGAAGCACATATTCCGAGTCATAGTTTGTCGGCGGCACGGCCTCGGCACGCACGACAGATGGATCGGCTACATGGGAGATTGTCAGAGGGGCGATCAAGGTATGGTATAGCGAGCTGAGGTGGCCCTTGGGCGGAAGCAGGCCATCTTACCATTATCCAAAGCTGGAAACTTGAGCTTGATATCAGGCATTTGATCAATGACAGCCTGGAGACGTGCAGGGATGAAACTCGCGTATCGCGAGTAAGCTTGCAAGACAGCATCGATGGGGTCGACGCCCTTGAACTTTTCATTTCGGACCTGCTCGAGTGAGAATTCCTGCTGACCACCGGCAGAGGAAGAGTCAACAAAATTTGCACGCCATTGCGCGGTAGAATGACCCGGCACTGCCAAGGACAACGCGGCAATGATTATCGTCGTCGTCGTCTTCATTTCGAAAGGCGACACGTCTTGTCAGGCGGGAGAATATGATGGATCTGGTGCTACTTGCAGCTTCGAGCTCCGAGGAATCCTTAACCGACAGGACCAACAGGACAGGCAACTCGAACAGGAGGAAGCAGTACAGGCAACCATGCAGGGGCTGGCTGCCGTTTTGAATGCGATTTTCCAGAATGTTTGTCTGTCTCGTGTGGCCAGGCCAGGCCGTGAAAAAACAACAACATTTTGAGAAAAGGAGGTTTTGCTAGACAAAGGAATGTTTAAAGTGAGACATGGAGCTGCTTGTTGAGACAAGACACAACGGGCCAATACCAATGGGGTGATTGAGGAGATCACCCGCTGCTACATATGTATGTACCTCCAGTAGCTGAAGAATTTGCCAAGAATGAGAAATCTGAGACATGAGCAATCAGCCCTCGACGCAAAAACAAAAAGCACATTGTTCAGGAAGGCGGGCGCTGCGTGAGGCCGCGACGGGCACGAGACAGTGCTGGCATGCCAATACCGATGGGATCTCAATACCAGTGTGATGTTGCCGATGTGGTATCAATACCAGTGTGAGATCTCAAAAGCTTGGCAAGATTAGCGCAGATTCTTGGCTGGTGGCTTGAGAGTAGACTTGAAGTGAGTATTTGCACACACACCAAGCACTCACTCACTCTAGGGTAGGTCGCTGGCAAGTGATGGCCTCGACAGCTTCGCAACAGCATCCATCATTCGATGCGAATATTTATCCAAACTGCAATTCAAACAAGTGTCTCATCTCAATCTGGGTCTTGTAATTGTATTTATTTTAGTATTTTCTGCGTAGTGCATTTTCTAATAGTGCATTTAGTGTATGTACTGTGCACATTCGAGAATTCCGTCTTACTGCATACATTCGAGGATCGCGTCTCAGCCTCGACAACGCCACCAGTCCCTACTATCCCTTTCACTATAGAGGAAGAGGAGCAGGCAGGTCACGAAATCCATAGGGAACAAGAAAAGACACGAAGCTATAATGGGAACACATATCAATGTATACCTAGAGTAAGAAAGTACAACCGAGTACTCGTCTGCGCTGTGGTACCTCCTAGTCGTGCCAATTTCTATACGTGCCAAGGTACCTAGAATCTCAAGATACCTAGTTGGACAGGATCACTATCAGTGAGCTGCTTGCTCCTCCTCCACAGTCAAAGAGATGGTGATTTGCATCACGCCTCATTGGTCACATGGCTCACATGTTCTAGAAGGAACCGGGGACCCAACGCGCACCGAGCGGCTTTCAAGCACGGTGAGGCCGAAGAGGCTCTCCATCTCCAGCCTCCAGAGTCGCCGATGACGATGGGTCTTGGCATCTGCTGGGTGGGTGGTTGGTTGGTTCACGACCTCTATGAGTGAGTGATGGCGATGGCGATGGCGACAGTGATGAGTTGACTGACTACTCAACTATACGCAGTTTACATATATAAATTACTACCTAATATAGCGCTAGTATCGCTGTGTTGTGGATCTTGGCCACAAATAATCAGCAACTTTTTTTTTTTTATACAAAATCCACCCGCATTCTAGATTCTAGAAACCGTTCTTGAGGGTCTCGAGGGAAAAAAAAGAGAGCCTCGTGGCATCCGGGTCAAACTCACCCTCTTCAAAACGGCTGCTCCGCTACAACGTGGAAGTCGGTCCGCCCACGGGGTCGAAGAAAGAAACTGTTATTGTTCGCATGGGTATACCGAGGATACCCCTGGATATAGGATTGCCGAGGACAATCTCCACAGGAGAATTCTTCTTTTTCTTCTTCTTTCCTCTTCATTCGCATGTGAACTCTTCATTCGCATCTAGTCTCTTCAGTTCTCGTCAGTCTTCTCAGCCTGTTGGTCAAGAAAATTATAGCTTAATCTTAGTGACTATCCATAGCAAGTCAGTATACCCCTGCCCTGGTTATCAACCCTGACAAGAGACACCTCTTCAGACCTTTTCTGCACTAATTATGGGATCCCATCCCTTCAAGTTTTCTCGCCTATTCTTGTAATTTTTCCGGGTTAATTGGAGTGACTTCATCCCAGTATACCAAGCATACCCCTGAATCAACAACCTTGACAAAACACATCTTTACTATGAACTAATATCCCATCCCTTGAGCTTTTCTCGCCTATTTCGACGACCGTCTCTCCAGGTTAATCTTGGTGACAGTTGCCTTTGCCCTTGTGCAGTCAGTGCGTGGTCGTGATCCTCTTTACTCCTAGCAACTCGTCATCGTTTATCAAAAGGCTCGGTCAACAACAGCAACAGCCTATATAGCTCACGAATATGACCCCTCCCTTGATCATGATGCGATTATGGCGTGACACGACTTGGCCTTGCTTGCCCATCTGAACCCGGGACTCGGGCCAAAGCTTGAGGCTTGAGTTTAGGCTCATCGCGGACCGCCGAGCCGAGTTTTCTCTTATTAGCGGTTTTTCCTCTCTCTCTCTCTCTCTCTCTCTCTCTCTCTCTCTCTCTCTCCAGGAAGGGTCAGCCGTTGCTTACTTATGGTCCTTTTTTTTTTCCCCGCCCGCCTATGCGGGCCGTGCAGGCAATAGTCTCATGATCTGACCACGCGTGCAATCTTGCGAAATGACAACGGAGCCTCGCAGTGCGGTGGCTACGGAGGAGCGAGGGACAGTGGGTTTCGAGCCTTGGCCTGTCCTGCAGGGACCAGCGCGTCCCAACTGGCTACAAACGAGGGGGACGTGGGTATAGAGAGCATGGATGACTACTATGCATCGGAGCTGCGGGGACGATCTTGCCAGGGCAGAGAGCAGGCCAAGACAAGGCCAAGGCAAGGGCAGGCAAGGGCAACCGAGAAAAGCCACGAGGCGAGGACGTCTATTATTAGAATTAAGCTTCTGGAAACATGAGATGGCCAGGATTGATGTATGTAGATGTCGTCTAGGGCAAATCGAGGTCACTAAGAATCGCGTCGACTCGATACTCTCAATCCCATGTCCTCCGTCCATGATGTACATGTCCAACCACCACCAGCGACTTCCGAGCAGCAGCAGCAGCAGCCAGTCAGACTCCTCATCTGTCAGAACGGTGGTAATTTCGGAAAAGTCCATCATCCCCAGTTCCTCACTCACCTGTTCGTTTCAGCCACCACAACTCCACCGCTGCGTGTCGCTCCGCTGCAGCTATCATATCATATCATATCGTGCATATTAGTTGGTTCTATGTACGGACAGCAAGACTAGTCATGTTCAATTTGCCGGGCAGCATTCAGTGACCAGCTTGTTAGCAGGCTGACATCTCACCTTGTTCGGAGATGCATGATGCGCATTATATCTAGATGGGCTTCTGCCCCGTCTCGAAAGCGAAACCCGTTCGTTCCTCAGCATCACCAACATCAAGGTGCTCTACCTACCACCCTCGTTTTCTTCTTCTTCTTGTTAATTTTTAATTTTTTTCCTTTTTGACGCAATGAATCTCCGACTAATCCTGTCAAGCCTGTTCTTGACTCACGCCGTCTCCGTCTCGGGCAGAAGCAGCAGCGCCGCCAACGATGGCCATGGCTACACCGGAGCCGTCACGGGCTTGCTGGCAGTGAATGCCACTAAAAGTAACGGCGCGATCCCCATAAGACGGAGCATCACGGAGCTGGCAGCCGAGGCTGGCCCTCAGTGGTGAGTCGATCGATATCGAGAAGCCGGCGCCGGCACCGGTTTCGGTCCTAATCCGATGTCATGCTTCATGCTGTAGGGATCTTTACATCCAGGCCCTGCGGACCTTGTATGATCGCGATGCTGGCGAGCCGGACTCCTTCTTCCAGATTGCCGGTAAGCTGAGACACCAGGGGAAGATGTGAACCAGACAGGGCTGACTCTACAGGTATTCACGGTCGACCCTTTACCGAGTACAACAAGGCCGGAGCTCCGTGCCCCAGCAACGGCTGGAAGGGATACAGCACCCACGGAGTAGGTCGGAGCCGGTATACGAGAGCCCATTTTTTTTGCTCCGGCACTACTAACAGACTATACAGGAGAACTTGTTCGTAATCTGGCACCGACCCTTTGTCGCTTTTTACGAGGTATGTAGCCTTCCCAGCCAACAAAAGTTGCAGTCGCAGCTTGAAAATGTAAGCTCCCGCTTACCGCCTTTTCCCCATCCACACAGCAAAACCTCGTCAAGGAGGCCCGGATACTGGCCGCCGCCTACCCCGAGAACGTGAGGGCCAAGTACGAAAAGGCCGCCGAGGAGCTCCGCGCCCCGTACTGGGACTGGGCGGCCGAGCCGTACCTGCCAAAGTGCGTGCTCCCGAAATGGGTCGAGGTCAAGGTCCCGGCCCAGACGGGCGGCGGCGTCGAGACCAAGGAGGTCAGAAACCCGCTGTGGACGTACTGGTTCTCGGAGGACGTGTTTCGGGGCAAGCACGGCAAGTTCGAGACGAGGGAACGCATGTACCGGTGCGACGACCCGGCGCAGGCCAACAAGAACCTGGCCAGCCGCAACTACAAGAAGAAAGTGGTGAGTGCAAGACGATGCCCCCCCCCCGGTCCAAGATGGCTGGCTGGCTGGCTTTTTGCTGACGCTGATGTTGCAATTCATCTAGTACGATTCATTTACAATGTCCAGAACCTTTTCCGAGTTTGCCACGACGGCCAGCAGAGGCCAAAGTCTGGAGGCTGCTCACAATGCAGTTCATTGGGATGCTTGCTGCGGCGGCCAGTTTCTGGATTCCCAGTACTCTGCCTTTGAGCCTCTTTTGTGAGTTTTTCCTCTGTATTCTCGTCCATCCATTCATCCATTCATCCTTCCATCCATCCTTCCATCCATCCATCCTTCCTTCCATCCTTCCATCCTTCCATCCATATATACTAACATCCCCCCCCCCCCTCCCTAGCATGCTTCACCACTCCAACGTCGACCGTCTCTGGGCCTACTGGCAGAGCATGCATCCCGAGGCCTCCACCTTCAACGGCGCCTACCGGGGCCTCTCCCGCTTCAACTCGGCCTCGGGCACCATGATCGACCTCGACTCGCCCCTGCAGCCCTTCCGCCAGCCCAACGGCCAGTGGCACACGTCGCGCTCCGTCAACGCCTGCAAGGACTTTGGCTACACCTACAAGGGCCTCGAGCACTGGAGAAAGTCAGAGACCCAGCTGCAGCGGAGCGCCTCCAGGATTATCAACTCGCTCTACGGACCCGACCCCCCCCGGGACAAGTCGTCACGGCCGCCGGTCGGCCCGGCCGGGAACAAGGACACCCACAACTCGCACTACGGACGTCCGAAAAAGAACAGGCCTCAGCGGCCTCCGGTCTCGCCCGCGCAGCCGCCGGCCGGCCCAGCCGGGAACAAGGACACCCACGACTCGCACCACGGACGTCCGAGCCAGAACAGGCCTCAGCGGCCTCCGGTCTCGCCCGCGCCCCCGGCCGGCCCGGCCCGGAGCACGACCAGCAGCAGCAGCAGCAGCAGTGTGCCGGCTAGCAGCAGCAGCAGCTTGTCAACAAGCAGCAGCAGCGTGCAGGCCATTAGCAGCACAACAAGCAGCAGCAGCGTGCCAGCCAGTAGCAGCAGCAGCAGCAGCAGCAGTGTGTCGACTACTAGCAGCAGCGTATCAACAAGCAGCAGTGTACCGGCTAGCAGCAGCAGCAGCGTGCCGGCCATTAGCAGCACAACAAGCAGCAGCAGTGCGTCAGAAAGCAGCAGCAGTGTGTCAAAGAGCAGCAGCAGCGTGTCAAAGAGCAGCAGCAGCGTGCCGGCTAGCAGCAGCAGCAGCGTATCAGCAAGCAGCAGCAGTGTGCTGGCTATTATCAGCAGCAGCAGCATTCCGGCCAGCAGCAGCAGCAGCAGCAGCAGTATGTCGGCCAGCAGTAGCAGCAGCAGCGTGTCAACAAGCAGCAGTAGCCTGCTGGCCGTTCCTAGCAGCAGCAGGAGCAGTGTATCAACAAGCAGCAGTGTACCGGCTAGCAGAAGCAGCAGCGTGTCAACAAGCAGCAGCCGTATACTAACAAGCAGCAGCAGTGTGTTAAAGAGCAGCAGCAGCGTGTTAACAAGCGAAAGCCGAGTTTCAACAAGTAGCAGCAGCGTGCCGGCCATACCTAGCAGCAGCAGCAGCAGCAGCAGCAGCAGCAGCAGCAGCAGCAGCAGCAGCAGCAGCAGTATTCCGGCCAGCAGCAGCAGCACCAGCAGTGTATCAACAAGCAGCAGCCGTATGTCAACAAGCAGAAGCAGTGTGTCAACGAGCAGCAGCAGCAGCGTGTCAACAAGCGGAAGTCGAGTTTCAACAAGTAGCAGCAGCGTGCCGGCCATTCCTAGCAGCAGCAGCAGCAGCAGCAGCAGCAGCAGCAGCAGCACTCTGGTGAAGCCCTCGACATCATCCGGAAGACCAAGTCCCAGTGGAATGATCACCTCCACCCGTCCGACCATCAATGGCACCGCTACCAGTAACAGCAGCATCAGCATCAGCATCAGCACAATCAGCAGCCAGCACCAGCAATCGACCACCGCCGAGACCATCACCGGCAGCTTGCCGACCTCCACTGCCGGCCCGTCTGCCTCTGCCGGCTCATCCTCATCTGCCGGTCCGTCTGCCTCTGCCGGATCACCCTCACCCGCTGGATCACCCTCACCCGCCGGCCCATCCTCCACCGGCCCATCTTCTACCGGCCCATCTTCTACCGGCCCATCTTCTACCGGCCCATCCTCCGCCGGCCCATCTTCCACCAGCCTATCCTCCGCTGGTCTATCCTCCACCTCGCCCCTCCCTATCCTGTCCACCAGTTCGGTGCTGGCCTCCGGAAACCACTCCGCCTCCCTCTCTGCCTCGTCCCTCCCCTCTATCCTGTCTACTACTTCGGTACTGGCCTCCGGGAATCACTCTGCCTCGGCCTCCGCAACCGCCTCCGCCTCGTCCACCACTTTAGTGCTGGCCTCCGGAAACCATTCCGCCTCCGCCTCCGCCTCCGCCTCCGCCTCCGCTTCTGCCTCCGCCTCGTCCCTCCCTCCTATCCTGTCCTCTGCTTTAGTGCTGGCCTCCGGGAATCACTCTGCCTCCACCTCCGCCTCCGCCTCCACCTCGCCCCTCCCCCCTATCCTGTCCATCACCTCAGTGCTGGCCTCCGGAAACCACTCCGCCTCCGCCTCCGCCTCCGCCTCGTCCCTACCCCCTATCCCGTCCACTACTTCAGTACTGGCCTCCGGGAATCACTCCGCCTCCGCCTCCGCCACCGCCTCCGCCTCCGCCTCGTTCCTCCCTCCTATTCTGTCCACTACTTCGGTGCTGGCCTCCGGAAACCATTCCGCCTCCGCCTCCGCCTCTACCTCCGCTTCGTCCCTCCCCCCCATACAGTCCTCCATTTCGGTGCTGGCCTCCGGGAATCACTCCGCCTCGGCCTCCGCCTCAGCCCTTCCCCCTATCCTGTCCACCACCTCGGTGCTGGCCTCCGGAAAGCACTCCACCTCCGCCTCCGCCTCGGTCCCCGCACCCACCACCACCGCCTCCCCCGGCACTATCAAGCCGAAGTTCCCCGTCCCCGCAAACCAGACCCAGTTCGACACCGAGATCGAGGCCGACACCGAGATGGAGGACGACGATGAGATGGAGGACGACACCGAGATGGAGGACGATACCGAGATGGAGGACGACACCGAGATCGAGGATGACACGGAGACCGACCACAAGCAGTATTACGCCGGCATCAGCGTCGACGTCGCCTACCTGCCGCACCGGCCCTGCGAGATCGACATCTCCGTCGGCGGCACGCGCGTCGGCGGCATGGCCATCATGAAGATGCCGGAGAAGGGCGTCGTCTACGACTCCGTCTCGCTCACCGGGGCCATCCACGCGTCCATGCTGGGCAACGTGACGGCGGCGGCCAACGCGACGGCAGCGGCCAACGCGACGGCAGCGGCCAACGCGACGGCAGCGGCCAACGGCGGCGACGGGGCCGTGGTGCCCCAGCTGCTCTCGCACATGAAGGTGACGCTTCGCAAGGTATGTTGATGGGGCTGTTTGGGAAAAGATGATGACAAAAGTACTGACTGAGATGGAATAGCCCGACGGCTCAGTGATGGACGTTACCCAGCTCAACGGCCTGCGGGTCGAGGTCGAGGAGGCGGACGTCGTGCCGGCCAAGTCGCGGTTCGAGATGCCGGAGGTGGTCAAGGAGAAGAGTCATGTTGTCGTGGACAAGGCCGTCTCCGGGGGGTGCTTTGCCGTGTACTCCAAGTAAAGTAAAGACGGCCGTTGAGTTGGAGGAGACTCGTTTCGAGGATCCGAGGCTGGAGTCGAGTTGGGGGAGTCGTCCTGGACGGCTCGGTTACTTTCTACGGCGAGGAGAAGAAAGCCGGTCATGTTTAATATTCGCCTTATTTAATTACATATTCTCATTTTGACATTTTACTAGATATTTATAGATAGTTGGAAAATTTTATATCAAAACATTTCTTTTATGCGCAAAATGTGAACTGGGAAGCGGGAGCGCAAGTAATTGGACCAACTTGGACAATCTAGGTAAATACAAATCATCACATCATCATCAGCCAGAGGGCTACTCGTCCAAAAACTTCATTATTTAGCCTTGGACTGCTGCACTGCCCGCTGGCCTGTTGCCGTAGACCGCAGGAAGAAAAAGGCCAGCACTGCGCCGACGGCAAGAATCACAATGTTGCCTTGGTATTCGTATTAGTATTCGTATTCCTGTTGACAGTACATACAACAGGCCCAACATACCAGCAATGAATGCAGTGATGGATTCAATCACGGACCCCAGGCCGCTGACCGTGTCGCCGACGACGTGCAAGAGGCCGCTGAACAGCCCGGTGATGGTGCTGAGCAGGGCGTGGATGATGCTGTAGATGCCGTTGAATACGGATGCGATGGCCTCGTAGACGAAGTGAAAGAGGTCGGAAATGGCGTTGGTGACGGCCATTTTGAGATGCGAGATGGGCTGATTTCGAGAATATATATATATATATATATATATATTTGTTAGCAAGTATAATTTTCAAGTGTCATGTACTCGTGGCATCATTCACAAGGGAAATTGTCGCTTTTGTAGTCGAGAGTCAGTGCAAGCAAGGGCGGTTTGGCTGGCTGGCTGGCTGGTTGGTTGGGTTGGTGGCCGACGTCATTGATTACATCGTGTCCTCGCAGCACCTGATCATCTCCCAGCGCAGAGATGGGAAGCCTTGATTCAGAACAAGATTGCCATGATACCAACTGCTTTAGGATGCGCCACAATTAACAATCTGGCATTCTAGCTTTCTGTTGCGCCACCAACAATTTTGCACAGTTCTTTTTCTTGTGTTGAGTCTGATGGTGGCAAGGGCAATCAGGAACTAACAGACCAGACCTGCTCTGTAACTACAGAGGACTTGGGGGAATGAGCGAGGCCGCAGACTACCTACCAGGAGGAGATGTGTGGAGGGCCAAAAATAAAATCAAAGAGGAAAGTGTGTATCCAAGATCTGTTAGAATTATTGTAATATATGAGATTTCTTTATTATGCATGTATTATAATTTTAGGGACATGTTGGAATTCCTACGACAACATCTATTGGAGCCTGGAAGGGTGCCCTAGCTGTGCTTAAAACCAGGCCTCTCCCGCTAGGTAACTACCTAGGTACCTAGGTAGGTAGGTAGGTAGGTAGGTAGGTACAGACTACTCTAGTACAAGGTATACTATACTGTTAACATACGGTGCTCTTCTAACAACTCTAAACTCGCATCTTCAATTTTCCATAAAAAGAAATAACCCAAGCCTTATCCCATTATAAAACACACCGACTTCTTCTCCATCTATCAGACAGACACGCACCTTGATAGCCCAACCACGAGACCAACTTCAACTCCTCTACTCCTACCTCTACCCCGCCGCTAACCCACTTCGGGCCGCTATCCTGACCAGACAGACCTTGCTTGACCCCTCCAAAGAAAAAAAATCATCGTGATAAGATAACTGGCACCGCCTATTCACATCTACATTCACATTCACATTCGCAACCACAGCCATTCAAACTCATCCTACTACTCTTCGCCATAAACCCAACACATCATGGCGGCTTCTACCGATGCTGCCCAATCACCGGCCGCACCCCATGAACCCCCATACACCTACACCGCCAACAACGGCTACGACAAGACCGACGACCAGATCCCCGCGGGGCTGCGCCAACCCCACGATGCCCAACTCACAGAACACGAACGAATCCAAAACTACTACCTCTACGGCGAGGGCGGCTCCGACTTTGAAGACTATGACGAACCAGACGACGCCATCCTCGACGGCGCCTCGGGCAACCTGACCAAGACCTACAACCGCCAGAAGCACCAACAAGACGCAAACGGCATCACTGCAGGCGCCAACCCGCAAAAGCCCTCTGCCAACACCTTTGCCAGCGTCGACGACCAGGTCGCTGAGCTCTCCAAGCATGCCTCCAAGATCCGCCTCGACGACGTCAAGGATGGCGAGGACCGCGTCAAGGACAAGGCCGACCGCGCCACCACCGACCAGGTTCTCGACGCGCCCACCAAGATGACCCTGCTGCAGATGATCAACGGCGGCTTCGTCTCCGAGATCCACGGCGCCGTCAGCACCGGCAAGGAAGCCAACGTCTACGGCGCCATCCTCGTCGACCACGACGCCGACGCCGACCCCGCTGCCGCCGCCGCCGGCCCCCCCGTCGTCACCCACCGCGCCGTCAAGGTCTACAAGACGGCCATCCTCGTCTTCCGCGACCGCGAGCGCTACATCGCCGGCGAGCACCGCTTCAAGGGCGGCTTCGACAAGGGCAACACCCGCAAGATGATCAAGCTCTGGGCCCTCAAGGAGTTCCGCAACCTGCGCCGCCTGCACGCCGCCGGCGTCCCCTGCCCGGAGCCCGTCGCCCTCAAGCAAAACGTCCTCGTCATGGGCTTCCTCGGCGACCGCCGCGGCTGGGCCTACCCGCGCCTGCACGACACCACCCTGTCCGGCGACGACGTCGACGAGCAGTGGCACCGCCTCTACGTCCAGCTGCTCGGCCTCGTCCGCCGCATGTGGCGCGTCTGCCGCCTCGTCCACGCCGATCTGAGCGAGTACAACCTGCTCTACCACGACGGCCGCATCTTCGTCATCGATGTCTCCCAGAGCGTCGAGCCGGACCACCCGCGCGCCCTCGAGTTCCTGCGCATGGACATCAAGAACGTCGGCGACTTCTTCCGCCGCCGGGGCGTCCGCGTCCTGCCCGACCGCGCCGTCTTCAACTTTGTCACCGCCGTCGAGGGGCCCACCGGCGAGGACGCCGAGGAGGCCGCCGCGGCCGTGGAGAAGCTGTACGACGCCGTCGACGAGGCCGCCGACGAGGACGCCGCGGCCCGTGACGAGGTCGACAACGAGGTCTTCCGCAACCAGTACATCCCGCAGACCCTCGAGCAGGTCTACGACATTGAAAAGGACGCCGCCGCGGTCCACCGCGGCCAGGGCAAGGACCTGGTCTACAGCAACCTCCTCGCCGATCAAGTGGTCGAGGGCGAGGCCGGGAGCGGCGGCGCCTCCGACGACGACGAAGAAGGCGCCTCCCTCGGCAGCAGCGGCGCCTCCGACGAGGACGACGAGAGCCGCTTCGAAAAGGGGACGCCCCGCGGACACCGCTTCGAGGACAAGGACGAGAAGCGCCTCCGCAAGCAGGCCGTCAAGGAGGCCAGGCGCGAGAAGCGTACTGAGAAGATGCCCAAGCACCAGAAGAAGGCGCTCGTGGCCAGTTCCTCTCGAAGAAAGAAATAAACGGAAATGAATAAAAAGAGAAATAAAAAAAAGACAACAGGAAAAAAAAAAATGAAAACACGGCCTGCCTCTTTATAGAAAGGAACCTAGGTCCTGGATGACAATGAACAACTATTGATGCGTTTGATGACAATACACCACTGGCTAGGGAAAAAAAAAAAGATGACAAGAATTTTGCATGGAACAAGGCGTTATTTGGGATTCTGGTCTACCTAGAGTGATGAGAACCTCTGGACACGACGTCAAAATCGAATGATGAGCACACACCGTCGCCGAGGACCCTGGTTCGTCTCCATGTGCCCCAGGGCGGGGATCTGGCTGGTTTCCGTGCCCGCGTGCATTTTGTACTCGAGCTCATAACCGCTTTCGTCTCCCTGCTGGGCGCATCGATTCTGTCCGGGCCGGCGATCCGATCACGGCGCGACGCGAGCAGACCTGACCGGGCTGTGCGTGTGGCTGATGACGATCAAAGAGAGCGCTGACGATTTTTTGACCAAGAAGCAATAGAAGAAAGCAATAGAAGAGAGTTGGAGACGAGGTAATCTATCTATACGTGGACGATTTTGTTTTTTTTTACAGTTGCCAGCTAGATGGAAAAGAAATAGAAACGAAAGTTGCGTTTCTCCTCAACCCCGCGCGTCGTTTTGCCGTCAACAAGCAATGGCAGTCCGTACATACACACACACATATATATATACGGTTTATATCACACAGCCCCGTGTCGGGCTAAAAGTACAGCTGATGATGCGATTGCCCCGGGGGCGGCTGCGCCAAAAAGTCAAAATTCATGGGCTCAACTCCGGTGTTCCAAGGATCCGCCGATTCTGCAAAACAAGTCGCGTCAGTGCCTCGTCCAAGGACAACGTTCATATGGATGCACAACATACCTCCCCATATGGATTCGTACAGATCCATCGGCGCCATGAGCTGTGGCCCCTCTGCGCTGAGCGACTCGAAGCCAACCGGCATCGGCACCTGCTGTGGTGCAGCAAGAGCGCTAAAGCAAATGTTAACCGCAGGAGCAGACGAGGCACGAGGAGAACGACATACTTTTGGAGGTCCTGAAGCGACGCGCCGTTTTGCATCTCCGCCATGGCAAGAGCCGCATCCTCGCGCGGATCGGACCCGGGCGGGAGGGCACGGTACTGCTGGTACAGAGGCACGCCCTGGACACCCGGAGGGAGCTGCATCAGCGGCGTGCGGGTGCCGCTTCCGCCTGCGGATGACTCGCCGTCGCGCTTGAAGGTGCTGATGCTGCCATGGTCGTAGATGCTCTTCAGCGCCGTGAGCGCGCGCCACAGCGGACCAGACAGCTCAATGTCCTTGTCCGTGCGGATGACGTGCGGTTCGGGGGAAGTGACGTCCTTGGCAGCAGTAGCCGAGAGGGCCGCGATGAGATCGCCCTGTAGCTGTCGCACTTCAGGGTCCGCTCGGGTGTCGCACAGTATGCCCAGCAAGAGAGCAGATGAAAGGCCATGGTAGGTAAAGGCCCAACTCCGTGTCGGAATGACGGACAGCTGATGCATCGCTAGAAACATCTTGACTGTCTCTGTGAGGTTGACCACACACCTTGCCGCCAGTGCCTTCTTTTGCTCTATGCCGAGGTTGCAATTTCGTCGCAGTGCTGGTCTGCAAGCAACGGAAATTACGAATGAGGTGTGCAGTCGAATGGCAAAGTACTGAAGACGGTCTAATGCCGTCTTACACTTGTCCTTGTCCTTCATGTGTGCAGATGCTCGAGTGCGCAGGGCCTCTACCGCGTCACAGTTTTCCACTATCTCTGCGTACGACGGTGTCGCCATTGCGTCTGGATTCAGGCGTCGCGATATTATCTCGATGAGATGATACATCATTTCGAGATATGCATACTCGCCCTCTGAAGATTGCATTTTGACGGGGATTGAGCAACTGGGGAAGTTTGTCATGGGTGACCTGACAAAACGTCAGCCACAAACTATGCACCACGAAGGCATCCACACTGCCTTGCTTACCTGTCAAAAGATAATGATGTAAGTGTGTCATGCCACACACACTTCCACCATAGCTTTCTCCGTGTCATTTCTTTCGTGTTTTGCTCCCCGTTCTCGATCGCATCAGGGGCGTTGGGTCGATGAAGCCCCAGTGACTGTGCTAATCGACATGTGAGGCCAGTGAGCGCCCAAGAAGCCTCGGCTTTCATGTCATTGAGGAGAGTGAAGCTCAACAGGAGCAGCGCCTGGATGGAATCAAATGAAGGTCTACATCTGGTGTGTCAGGGCTGCTTTACACAGGCAAATGGAACCAACCTACCGGAGTAGAAAGTTTGCGAGGCGAAGAAAGTGGAAGGATATCTGGAGGTATTTTTGGGAATCACGAGTGCGGATGTGGTACGGCGACTCGTGGTACTGGGAGCCTACAGCCAGAACCGCGAAGAGGATGGCTAGCCAGGAAGCAGACACGGGGCGTGAGGATTTGTTAGACTTTGACGCATTGCGAGAGCGCTCCTCCAAGTAAACCATGAGTTTTGACTCAAAGTCGTCAATGTCGACAACAAATCCCCAGAACGGTTGCGGGATCTCTTTGTAGGATCGAAATAGCCTGATTTGGTGTCAGTATGTGTCAGTATGACGGGGTAGCAGCGCAGTGCCGGGTGGGCGTACTTCATAACGTCCCGATCCGATGGCAGCTCCGTCGAAATGTCTTGTGCAATGCGATGCATGTGTTGCTGTGACATGAGCGGAAAGGGGGCCGAGTTGTCTAGGCCGAGTATGGACTTCATGTCTCTGCGAAAGTCTACGCTATCATTCTTGTCGCTGGCTGTAGACTGCTCGCGTAGCAGCGCAGGGATGCTGTTCTGGCCGACGTAGCGATCGCTAACGGGCTCTGCTTCATCGAGAGCTCCTAATTGTCCGAGTTAGAGAAGAGGAGCCGGGGGCTGCAACAGGGTCGATGCGAGGCGTACCAATGGCTCGCGGCCAGCTGTCTTGACGATCCGACTTGCGAGAGGACTCGTGCTCTGGCTCTGGCTCTGGCTCTGGCTCCTCCGTGTGCTGTCTCTTCCGGCTGGTGGTTGCCGCCGACGGTGCACTGCCAGACTTTCCTGTCGTTGATGTGCGATTCGGCTTATATGAACAAAGCTGAGGGTGTTCACGCCGTACACAGTTTTCGCATGGATGCTTGTTGTCGCACTTGACTTTGCGCTGGCGGCAGGGCCAACAGGCGGTTCCTACGCGGACGAGTTAGAGGAACTCGGGCCATCTTCTCATATCTCCTCTCGAGCAACCCGGAAAAGCAACGGCCCAGTCGGAAAGCCCCCCGGCGTAAAAGCCTACCGTAGCGCACCTTGCGGTGGGAATGAATGATGCGGCTGACCTCCTCCGGCGTCAGGTCATTCACGCCGCCTTCATCGGCGGCAGGCTCAGCCATGGTGCATCGAAAATCACGCGACCTGACTATCCTACGCTGCTCGTCAATGAATCGCACGGCAGAAGCGATATCCGAGATCGCGAAGTTGACTCGGACGATGCGGAGGTGACTTAGTGACAGATGCCGAAAGCCGAGAAAGAGCGAAGCGGCCGTGATGGATCAAGAAGTGGGGAAACGCGCCGTACAGTGTGCAGTCTTGACTGCTCGAAATACGCACTGTAGTCTACGCACTGTCCTGCCCGGCTCCGTTTCTACACAAAACAATCACAATTTCGACTTACCAGACTCTGAGCAAATGCTTTCTTCCACGATTATTTCCATTCCGTTATTATTACCATAACTCTCGTACCATCAAATTCAATCTCGAAGTCATCCTCGGAATTCCTACCACCGATTTCGGCTCAATATGCTGCGCCTGGCTGCAATGTGGCTGACAATGGTGACGACGGCGGCTGCACTCTTGCCCCATCAAGCACAAAACAGCTATAATCAACCCTTGTTATGAGTTGAAGCTGGTCATGTCGTATTCAGCTTGAACAGCTGCACGAGTCCCGTCATTACAGCGTCTGCATATCTCAGCAGCTGCCTGACTAAATCGGCAGAGTCTGCGGGGATTCCACTGCACAAGGGATCTCCTCGCTGTGCCAATGATAAAAGGACCATGTCTCCTCCAGTGAAAAGTTTATCCTGTATTCTCCTCACGTAGGTATCGGTAGCTACAGCCCCCCCGCTTCGTGATGCGCGCCTCAGCCGTCGTCGCTTTCGGCAGCATTCTGCTGGCCGCCAACACCGCCGAAGCCACTCTGATCACGGATCAGGCTTCGGTTGCCAATGGCAAGGATTTCGATTTCGTGATTATCGGTGCTGGCCTTGCCGGCCTTACGGTTGCTAATAAGGTATCGTGCGGTTAAGGGAATGCCTCCTCGATTTTCCTCGCTTTATTCTGACTGGCCTACTAGCTGAGCGCGAAGAACCACTCCATACTCATCATTGAGGCTGGCCCAGACGGATCCTGGAACGATGCGATTAGATATGCCGGTGCATTGTCTTGGCCTCCAGCGTTTTGTAATCAAAACTACTCGCAGTACGACGAGAATGGCAACAAGATGCCAAGGCCCATTGCCGCAGGAGGCTGCATTGGTGGCTCAACATCGAGTGTGTTTCCCGAATCCAACGTCACATGTTGCTAACCGCCCAAGTCAATGGCATGGTCTGGTATAGGCCGACCCGAGCCGAAATCGACAGGCTGGAAACACTCGGCAACCCAGGTTGGAATTGGGATACACTTGAACCAGTAAACATCGACGAGGGCGGGTTCGGTTGAGCTCTGCTAACGCAGCGCAAGCTCATGGAAGCAATCGAACGAAACATACCACCTACCGAGGAGCAGGTTTTGCAGGGAGCATCATTTGACCCGGATGTCCATGGCTACCACGGTCTAGTTAATACGTCGTTTTTTGTAAGACACGGACTCGAACCTGTCGGGCTCGCTAACGCGAAACCATAGACTCCCATGCGGATCCCGAAAGCGATCCGATGGTACAAGGAAGCTCTCCCGGCAGCCTTCCCGGGGTTGACCATCGGAAACGATCTGTCTAGCCGCAACTCCGTTGTATCTGCCTCCACGTCCTGGACAATATGGCCGGAGACAACGACGGGACGAATGCGTCGGTCCTCTGCTGCCGACGCTCTACTATGGGCGCCCTCGCAGCAGCGAACGACACTCACGGTGCTGGCAAACCATACAGTCTCCAGCATCATCTTTGACCATGGCACAACAGCGGCTCGTGGGGTAGTGTTTACTGACGCCACTTCAAAAGACGCACATAGAAAGGCGTATAGAGTACAAGCCCGGAAGGGCGTCATCCTGGCTGCCGGCACTTTGGGTAGTGCTCCGATCTTGGAGCGATCCGGAATCGGCAACCCAAAGATCTTGGCAGCTGCCAAGGTGCACCAGCTGGTTAATCTTCCAGGGGTTGGCGCGAATCTCAATGCGAGTATCTTGAATAAAATCCTTGACGCTGTTCGGCTGTTAACTTTTTGCAGGACCAACCTGAAGTGATGGCGGCAGCATTGGTCACAGAACGCTATCAAAATGACACGTCTGTCATTAATGGGCGTAACATCTTTGGCCCGGAGATTTCCCTCGTCAACATGGATCAGTTGTGGCCAAGCAGTAACTCAGACACCCAGCGTCTTCTCATTTTCATTACATACTGACTACTGTAAAGGTGCCTCTTCAATCGCTGCCTCGCTTGCACATCCATCAGCTCTGGAATCCAGAGCCAAGTCTTTGGTGAATTCCGGCGCTGCAGTCAACGTCGAAGGCGCCAAGATGATTCTGAATACCACTATTGAGCTCATTTTGGAGAGTAGATGCAAGTTCCATGCCATTCCGCACAAGATTTGTTACTTGCTGATTCACCACAGTGCCCATTGCAGAGGTTGTTGCCGCAAGCTACCCGACGTCTCTGTATTGTCCCTTCTGGCCCCTTATGCCACTTTCAAGAGGTCATATTCACATTGCTTCATCCGACCCATCCATAGAGGCTGTCATTACACCTCGCTTTTTGACCGATGTTTTCGACCAGCAAGTTGCGGTCACGACTGTCCGAAGAATCCGCAACCTCTTTTCTGACAAGGTATTCGACGGTATTGTCCAAGATGCCTACTACTACCCTCCACTTGGTCGAAATGTGACAGACTCGGATTATCTCGAGTGGTTACGCGACGCAGCGGATGGTGCGAGTCACTGGATCGGTACGACAGCCATGCTGCCGAGAGCACTGGGCGGAGTGGTAGATTCGCGTCTGCGGTAAGAATATTTGCT
The DNA here is from genome assembly GCA_002968875.1 of Cordyceps cicadae. NCBI lineage: Eukaryota > Fungi > Ascomycota > Sordariomycetes > Hypocreales > Cordycipitaceae > Cordyceps > Cordyceps cicadae. Next base: position 130,062 of record MWMN01000001.1, on the reverse strand, counting down.
GTGAATACATCATGTCAAGTGGGAATTACTAATCGTAAAAGGGTCTATGGAACGAAAAACCTTCACGTTGTCGACGCGGGAATCTTGCCGTTCCAGCTGACCTCGCACACCATGTCTACCATGTATGCCGTTGCGCAGAGAGCGGCTCAGATCATTCTCGAGGATTGCTAAAGAGCGCTGCTACGACGTACCGAAACCTTCTAGCTTGAAACAATTGCATACCAAATCAATCCCATCACACAGCCGACAAGTATCGCAGTAGGCGGGTTCATGCCAAACCAGTAGCCTCCCACATACGACGTGGCCGTCACCACCACCCACCACGGCTCGACCGCCAGGCTTGTCCCCTGCTGGAAGCCTTGGTCAATGTAGCCAATTTGCCATATCCTGTATACCGCCGTGTAGATCAAGCCTACCGCGACCGCGTTCAGCCCCTTGAGGAACGACTTGACGCCCGGCGACCCGCGCACCGCGCCCCAGACGCCCATCGTCCCGTGCACCATGACCAGCCCCGGCGCGAAGATGCCCGCGAACCCGAGTGCGGCACCCAGCGCCGGCCGTTGGCGCAGGACCAGCGCGCCCAGGTACACGGCAAAGTTGAAGTTGGGCCCCGGGAAGCTCTGCTGGACGGCCAGGCCGATGAGGAAGTCGCGCGGACGCACCCAGCCCTCGGCGACGACGTACTCGCGCAGCAGCGGGATGACGACGGGCCCGCCCCCGAAGATGATGGTGCCGGCGAGGTACATGTTGGCGAAGAAGCGGAACGCGAGGGAGGACCGCGCGGCAGCCGAGGCGCCGCGCAGGACGAGCACCACGACGAAGGAGGCGAGGAAGGCGAGGATGATGCCGAGGCCGACCCGCCAAGACATGCGGAGCTGGTGGCTCGGGGGGACGACGCGGGCGGCGCCCCTCTCCTCACCGCGTTCCTCCCGGGTCGGCAGCTCCCTCGAGCCGGTGGCGGCGGCCACCTCATCGCCGACGACGTCGTGATTCGCCGTGTAGTCGTCCCGGCGTACGCCCTGCGCGTCGTCCACCCCGGCACGCATCTCCACGGGCCTCGGCTCCCCCGATCCCCGGCCGCCGATCCGCTGGACGGCCCTCACCGCTGCCGCAAACGAGCCGCGCAGCCAGCGATGGTCGTGGGCGACGGCGACGACGCCGCCGACCAGCATCAGCAGCGGAAAGTACCACAGCGCGTTGTGCAGCAGGCCGGCCGCGCCACCGCCAAAGACGAGAAGCCGCGTCGTCTTGCCGGTGATGGCGCGCTCGGAGAGCTGCACGGCGGCGAGGGCGATGACGCCGACGGTGGCGGCGTTGAGGCCGGAGAGGAGCGCGTAGACGGGCCGCGGGAGGGCGTCGCCGACGCTGGCGACGCCGAGGGCCAGGCCGAGCATGCCGAGCGCGCCGGGCAGGCTCCAGAGGAAGAAGGACAGCAGGGCGGGCAGGAAGCCGTCGTGGAGGAGGTTGATGCAGTAGTGCATCTTGGTGCTGGCCGGTCCGGAGAGGGCCTGGGAGACGCTGAATAGTTCTTGATACTGGGAAAGGTGCTGTTAGAGGATGGTGAGGCTTGGGCCAGGGATTGTGTAGGACTTACAATTTGCTCGTCAATCCATTGTAGCTTTTCTACGTAGAGGGTATGAAACTAGAAGAGTTAGCCAGCATTCGATGGAGTTGCCTGTCCTTGTTTTCGATTCTCCGAACGCGAGAGCAAACTCGGACGTACAATCTTAAAATGCACTGGCGGACCACCAAAGGAGGTGAATCCGAGACTCCAATTGTGCTTCACGGAGCTCCATAGGCGCTGCTGGAGCGTGCGACCTGCGCGGGAAGTCGGCATTGTCGCTTCTAGGTTGGGTAACAGCAAGTTCCAATGCTAATGCTTGCCGGATTTGACGGCTTGGAAAAGTTGAAGTTTGCAGCACGACTTGGCTCGATTGCGCAATTCGGTGGCTTGCCGCTAGAATGAGTTGTCCAGCACGTGGGCTTGGCGGCGGCGGCGGCGGCTATCAAGAACTTGTAGCAGTGATGGAAGAAGACGAGTGGAAAAAAGAAGACAAGGTGGTAGATATTAACATGATATGGTAGCATGAATCCTCAAGTAAAGGAGAAATGAATGATAAAAAGACGTCAGTCAGACATTGGCTTTGACAGGCCAACGTCCCTCCGCCTTGGTCTAGATGATGCCGCGATCTTGATCCAACGCCACGAAGAAAACAAGTATATAAAGAGAGAAAAATGAAGGAATGCAATTGGTATCCAACGCCGGAAAGCCAGATGAGTAGAAAAAGAAAGAAAGAAAGAAAGAAAAAAAAAGAAACGAATGCAAGTGCAGAGCCGGAATCCTGTTGTTGTTTTTTTTTTCTTACACGGCGCTGCTGACCTTTTCGTAGGCGCCGTGATCCGCCGCGGCCTGCGCCGTCGAGGAGCCGCCGGCCTTGCGCCGCCAAAAGTAGTTGACGATGTAAAAGACCATCGAGACGCCAAAGATGGAGCCGCCCATCGCGCCGGCCGCCGCCGTGGCCTTGCCCGGCGGGTTGACCGTCGTGATGCCGCTCGACTGCATCACCGCCCGGCCCGTGCGCATGTCGTACACAAAGGACGCGCCCATGACGTCGCCGGCCGCCGACAGCGCCGCCGCGCCAATGTACCGCCGCGCGACCCCGCCCTGCTGGTGCTCGTCGTCGTCGTCGTCGTCGAGGGGGATCGACGTCTCGAAGCCGGTGCGGTTCGCCCGCGCGATGACGTTTTTGTAGTGGCTGACCGTGTCGGGCGTGTCCGCGGCGAGCTGTGAAGAAAGTTGTCAGAGAGGGGAATAAAGGCGCGACCAGAGGGAGGAAAGAGGAAAAAGGAAAGGACTTACGATGGCCCAGTGGGCGACGTCGGTGGCGCCGTTCCAGGAGACGTAGACGGTGGCGCCGGCGGTGGTGCCAAAGGGCGCGTCGACGGCAACGCTGGGCGGCCAGGTCGGCTCGCCTTGCCAGCGGTGGCGGCTGACGCGGTAGGTCGCATCGTGCGCGGTGATGCTGCCGCTGCCGCCGTCGTCGGAGCCGAGCTGGACGTCCATGACGGGCTGTCCGGCCTTGTTGTACTCGACAAAGGCGGCCGCCGCCGGGCCGCCGTCGGATCCCCACGCGACCATGGCGTGGCCCTCCTTGAGCAGCTGCACGCTGCCTCCGCCGCCATTGCCGCTGCCGCTACCGGACGTGGCGCTACCGGAGCGGCGAAACTCCTTGACGAGCTCGACCGTCTTGCGCTCCATGTTGAGCCGCAGCCGCAGGCCTCTCGAGCCGGGGGCCGGCTCCGTCGACGACCGGGCGTGGTTGTCGAACAGCACGACCTCGTCGCTGCCGACCAGCTGGGCGTCGTGCTGCCAGGCAAAGGCCGTCGCGTTGCCGCCGTGGGCGTCGGTGAAGTCGCTGTGCTTGCCGCCCAGTGTCCACAAGACGTGGCCGTCCCGGCCGTCAACCATGGCGAGAGCGGAGAGATGGCTGCTGGACACGAGGTAGTTTCCGTCCTCCGACTAGGTCACGCATCAGCAAAAGTGTTCCGCAGGGGGGGGGGGGGGGGGGGTTGGGGGGTGGGTTTTCGGAAAATTTTTTTTTTTTGAAAGGGGGGGGGGGGGGGAAGGGGGGTTTTCCCCCCCCCCCAGGGCACCCACCAAAAAAAAAATTGTCGGGGGGGGGGGGGGGAAGGGGGGTTTTCCCCCCCCCCCAGGGCACCCACCAAAAAAAAAATTGTCGGGGGGGGGGGGGGGAAGGGGGGTTTTCCCCCCCCCCCAGGGCACCCACCAAAAAAAAAATTGTCGGGGGGGGGGGGGGGAAGGGGGGTTTTCCCCCCCCCCCAGGGCACCCACCAAAAAAAAAATTGTCGGGGGGGGGGGGGGGAAGGGGGGTTTTCCCCCCCCCCCAGGGCACCCACCAAAAAAAAAATTGTCGGGGGGGGGGGGGGGAAGGGGGGTTTTCCCCCCCCCCCAGGGCACCCACCAAAAAAAAAATTGTCGGGGGGGGGGGGGGGAAGGGGGGTTTTCCCCCCCCCCCAGGGCACCCACCAAAAAAAAAATTGTCGGGGGGGGGGGGGGGAAGGGGGGTTTTCCCCCCCCCCCAGGGCACCCACCAAAAAAAAAATTGTCGGGGGGGGGGGGGGGAAGGGGGGTTTTCCCCCCCCCCCAGGGCACCCACCAAAAAAAAAATTGTCGGGGGGGGGGGGGGGAAGGGGGGTTTTCCCCCCCCCCCAGGGCACCCACCAAAAAAAAAATTGTCGGGGGGGGGGGGGGCGGGGGGGGGGGTGGGGGGGGGGGGGGGGGGGGGGGGGTTCAGGTGTGAGCTTTCGTGAACATTTACCTTTTCGACAGAGGTCAGGTGGAAAAAGTCAAACCCTGCAGGCGAGCCCACGCCAAAGTCCGCGTCGAACGTGGCCAAGGAGTCGCTCAGGTTAAAGTGCTCGCGCGCTCTCCACTCAAACAGCACCTCGTTGGTGGCCGGGTCAATCTCCTGGAAGCCGCTGTCCAGGAGCGGCGCGTCGGCCGGGCCGCCGACCGGCGAGCAGTCGAAGCTGACCGTCTCGTAGGTGGCCAGCAGGACCGTGTCGTCCCGCGTGACCCGCATGTCCGGGACGTCGCCGCGGAGGTCCCGCGAGCCCCTGGCGGTCAGGTTGTACTTGAGCTCGTACTTGCTGTCGAACATGAGCCAGTGGCCGTCGGCGGCGCGGCGACCGGCCGAGGCCGAGGCCGAGGCGGCCGCCTCCCAAAAGGTCAGGTACTTGCTGCCGTTCAAGGTCTGCACCGACGACGCGTGCACCTCGCCGTACTGCTGGTCGGCGTAGACGAGGCTCAGGTCCTTGCCGCTGAGGATCATCGGCGCGGCGGCCCTGGCCCTGCCGTGCAAGGAGGCGCCGATGAAGATGTACGACGAGTCGTCCGTCTGGCTCTTGTCCCACGAGGTCACCTGCAGCACGGGGGCGACAATGTCGCTCGATCGGAACCTCTGCTGGGCCAGGCCGCTCGTGGCGTTGCCGAGGGCTGCGCTCCTGATCCCGTCCGGTCGTCGGTTCGCTACTGCTCCCCCTACGGAGAGCAGCACCACTGCGGCCGCAGCAGCAACTGTGTGTGTTGATGGCATCCTGTAGCTCGTCGTTCTCGGGGCAGCCGGAAGGGGGGGGGCCAATGTATGCGTCTTCTTGCAATGGTGCTCTGTCTAGCTCGGGAAAATCGGTTCGACTCTGATCTGGCCACGCTTCGTTAAAGAGAGAACAACACCCGTCACCTGGGGGAGGCCGTAATGTCAAGAAAGCAAGGTTGCCGTTTGCACCGTCCGTCCGATCAAATACTGGGATCGCCAGTTACAGCAGGTTTATGCAGAGGCTAGCTAAAACACGACGACGGCCAGCAAACAAACGACAATGCGAATGCTGACTGACCCCCCCCGCATGCAGCTATACCTCATAATAGCTCACGACTAAGGGGATTACGTAGAGGTAGGTACTCGAATTATGATTGTATCCCGTAGATGGATGCTAATAACTACTGGTACACTATCAAAATGACCATGGTTCATGAACCAGGTCTAGTGTGGCGCAGGCCCGCAGCAGCAGTCTAAGAAAAGCCAGGGAGGGGAGGGGGCTCTGAGCAAAAGGGGAAGAAGGTTGAACAAGCAGATTGAGATATTTTGTAAGAATTATAAGAAATAATTAAAAAACAAGAAAAAGTAGAAAACTAAAAATAGCGAGCTTGGTTCTGTACCTTGATTGCGATACTGTTGGACATGACATCATTATTATTCGTGCTTTATTTTATGAAACCTCAAGGTTGTGAATACAGTCACCATTTCCATCGTCGTCAGCCATCGCTTTTGAATCCGAGATCATGCAAATGAGCATGGGGCTGCAAATGAGCCATGTCACCCGATGCCCGAGCTTCCGGCCAGTGTCGGCGGCTCCCTCGGCGTGCATTGTTATCTGACCATAGCAACTGGATGTTTGAATCGCTGAATCGTTGAATCGTCGGAGAGCTGAATAGCCAGAGTCGGCATCTTGTCCATCCTCGATGATCATTCTCAGTGTAAATACCAATAAAAAATGAAATACAAGGTCCGGTTCAAGACACACATCTCCCTGGCGCCCACTCCACACAGTCTTATTTCAGGGTCCACCGCCAGAATAGGTGGACTGAATGAAACTCAATGCAGGGGGTTGTTGGAAAGCGGGAGTCATATTGCCATGCTATCATACATTCTTTTATTATTACCACATGTCACGGCGCGGTTCAGATAGGCGGTGAGATAGATGGTTGTACATACGTAGTGGCATCGATAGTGACGATACGCCGTTCACGTATTTGCAGTCAAATCAAATTACTTCATTTTACACTGTTTTTCCCTCCTCATCCAATTCATTACAGTCCGATTCATTAAATAGGCTCGTCGCGAGGCTCAATCAGAACCTCATTGACGGCCACATGGGGAGGCTGGCAGACGGCGTACACAATCGAGGACGCGACGTCGGTGGGGTCCAACACCTTGGCTCCCGTCGGCTCGCCATACTTCTTGATGGCCTCCTTGTCCGTCGACATGCCCAGGAGCTCCGTCTCCGTGTTGCCCGGCTGGATCGACGTCACCCGCAGGCCCGTCCCGGCCGTCTCCAGCCGCAGGCTCTGCAGCGTTGCCTCCACGAAGAACTTGCTCGCCGAGTAGACACCCAGCCCGGGGAACACCTTGCGCCCGGCATCCGACGAGATCGCCACGATGTGGCCGCCGCCGCGCTGTAGCATGCCCGGCACCGTGCTCGACAGGCAGTGTAGTAGACCCTTGCAGTTCACGTCGACGGTGCGCTCCCATTCGTCCGTCTGCACGTTGGCCATCATGGTAAAGTACATGACACCGGCGCAGCTGACCAGCATGTCAATCGGGCCGAGCTTCTCTTGCACGGTCTTCATTAGCGACTCGACGTCTTCCTTCTTGGTGACATCCGTCTTGTGCGTGAGGACCTTCCCGCCATGCACGAGGACCTTCTTCTTGATCGTCTCGAGCGCATCCAGACGACGGGCGGCAAGGGCAACGTGAGCACCCTCCTTGGCAAGACCCGCTGCTACCGCCGCACCGATGCCCGAGGAAGCACCCGTAACGACAGCCACCTTGCCAGCAAGCCGACCCTTGGCTTTCAAGCTCAGGCCACCCAGGCCGTTGATACCATTGGCACCATTGGTCTTGGGCCGGGGCGGGTGCGGCAGCCAGCCACGGGCGTAGAAGTGCTTGGCATAAGTGTTCCACAGAGTGGCATCGATGCTCGGCCGCTTCATTCCGTACAAGTCGAGTGCTTCCTGGGTTTTATCGTCCTTGAGGACCATGACGCATTGGAGTGCTTCGACCGTGGGCATACCACCTCGAAGGATGTCGACAGTGAATGGCTCGTCTCCTTTATTGGAGCCACGCTTTTCCTGCCACATCGCCACCCACTCATTCCACGGGAGCTTCTTGGTGTCGTACCCAAGCTCATTCAAACACTCAAAGATCTTTGCCGCTGTTGGGGGCTTGGCATCGCCAACATGATAGACGGTCTGGTTCGCATCGTCATGGTTCGCCAGAGTCGTAATGGCATCACTGACAAAGTCAACAGGCGTCATCTCCGCAAACCAGCCCTCGACATCGGGAACGTGGCCCAAATGAAGCGACTCAACAATAAGGGCATTGAGCAGATCGTAAGTGTTTGTAGCGCCGGTGGTCGAATGCCCACTAATCGTACCGGGACGATAAACCTTTACGGGCACGCCACGACGTCCTGCCTCATACACGAGCTTTTCTGCAACCCACTTGGTTTGACCGTAGCCATCGACAAGGTCTGTGGGAACAAGATCAATGTCAATCATAGTGTCTTCCGACCATCCCTCAACCGAGGGTGGGAGCACACCATTGGTAGAAATGTGATGTAGAGTTGCTCCGTGTCGGGAGGCAAGACGCAGCATCTCTCGAGTACCACCAACGTTGGCATTGCGGAGGGCAGCATACGGATACACGAGGTTGACAGTGGCAGCTGCGTGAACTATAACTTGCGCACGAGACGCGAGGTCGTCAAACATCTCTGGCGACAGGCCAAGACGCTTTCGTGCGAGATTGCCCGGGAAGATGTCGATACGATCCAACATGGAGTCTTCCCAGATGCCGAGATCAATCAAATTTTTGCGAACACGAGCAATACCAGCCGGTCTGCAATCATCTGTAGGCTCTGTGAATCGTACGAGACAAATGATGTTGGCCGTAGTATTCTCAAGCAGAGACTTGAGCAAAAATGCACCAAGGTAGCCGGTGGAGCCCGTCAACAACACAGTCTCTGCATCACGAAGCCGGCACATCTTGGAACCGGCAGGAGCTTGGATGTCGTCTGGCAGGACACAGTCCGCGGCGAGAACAGCCGGTAAGTCGGCCTGGACAGCCGCGGTGTGACCATCACGAGCGGCTTTGACCGCTGCAAGATGGCCCTCCAGCGTCGGGTTCCCAGCGAGCGGAGCTAGAGGCACCGGGAAGCCAAAAGCCTTGGAAAGGCGATTGGCCAGGTCCGCGAGAATGAGGGAATGTCCACCGAGGTCGAAAAAGTCGAGCTTCGAATCAATAGCGGCTTCGGGCATGCCGAGCGCAGCCGCCCAAATTTGCACAATTGTTTCCATCTTGACGCGCACGTTCGTCTCCGGCTTCTTCTGGCGCGGCGGCGTCTTTGGCGAGGGCGGCGGTGGCAGCGCTTTCAGATCGGTTTTGCCTGAGACCCCGTGGGTCGGTAATTCGACCAGCTCAACCCACAGAGGCGGGATCATGTAGTGCGCCAAATGGTCCGTGAGCGCACGTCGTGCCACGGGGCTGTATCCTGAGTCGTCAATGACGACAATGGTGCGTCCGGCAATATCCTTGGTTTCTGGGACAAAATAGGCAACAAGTTGGCGCTGCAAACCCTCTCCGGTCGCAACGACGGCACAATCGCGAACCGCCAGGTGCTTAACGATGGTGGTTTCAACAGCAGCCGGCTGCACAGTGTATCCTCGCGTCTTGATCATACCGCCAACACGACCGGTGATTTCCAGCAGCCCAGATGGCAAAATACGAGCTATGTCGCCGGTGCGGTACATGCGTGCATCGGGATTGTGCTCGAAAGGATCCTGCTGGAAAGCTTTCTGCGTCGTCTCAGGCAGGTTGAGGTATCCGCGGGCGAGCATCTCACCACCAACGTACAACTCGCCGCTGACGCCCGGCGCAACTCGGTTGCCAGCCTCATCGAGAATATACGTGTGCTCCGGATCGGTAGGAGGGCCAACAGGGCAAACGCGTGCCTGATAGTCGATAAATGTTTTAATGTCGCCGACGGCAGCTTCATGGGTTTCGCTCGCACTGTAGACATTGAGAAGACGGATATTCGGAATGGCAGCAAATGCGCGCCGGCAAAGGTCGGTCGTGACGACCTCACCGTTGAGCCAGAGAGACTTGAGGTGGGGTACTTTCTCGCCCAGGTTCGGGTGCCGCGAGAGGACTGTGGCGAGTAGGGTGGGGGTCATAAGGGTATCAGTAATTTTGCAGGAAGAGAGTAGCTCGACAAGAGCAATTGGGTCGTAGCTAGCGCTATCCGGGATTGCGACAGTCGTTGCGCCACGGAGCAATGGTCGGAGCATCTCCCAGACGAAGAATACGTTGCAGGCGACCCGATCGCCAGGCTGCAGGTCAGAAACGCCAAACCGCGCGTTATAGGAAGTAACTGCGGCTCTGTGGGGGTTGGCGATACCTTTGGGTTTGCCTGTAGTTCCGGAGGAATACGAGACAAACGCCAATCGATCCAGGTCATCGTCATCGGGAAGCGGGCGCTTGTCGACGATTGGTATCTCGGGATGACCATTCGTGGCCCCTTCTGGCTGGTCAATGATAATGACGGGGATATCCGATTTGATCTGGCCGGCATGGGCTCTCTGTGTAATAATGACAGTGGGTTGCGCATCCTCGACAACGTCTCGGAGCAGAGCAGAGGGGTAGGCGAGCTCCAAAACCAAAAACGCACCACCAGCTCGAAGTGCAGCAAGCGAAGCAATGACATTGTCGGCGCAGCGCCCCATGAGCACGCCAACAAGGCTATCACGACCAATGCCGTAATTACGCAGGCGGTCTGCCAGTGCCCATGTCTCGCTGTCCAGCTGGGCGTATGTAAGAGTGCGGTTCTCGTCTTCGAGGGCGATTGCGTCAGGCGTCGATTGAGCCTGAAGCTCAAACTGAGCAGCCAGGTCCTTATTCGTGTCGATGTAAGGCATGGTTGCGGCAACGATCTCAGGAGAAAAAGTTGTTGAGCGAAGGTGCGCTTGTGGAGGGGATGTTCCTCTTATAGTAAGTCGCCGCGTCCCCAGCCAGTGGCACCACAGGGAACCAAAAAACTAGTGGGCAAGTCCGGGCAGATATTCTGGCTATGCTCGGGGCCAGAAATACAGACTGGGAATCCGCAGAGAGATACAGAAAAGGTTGAGTTAGCTTCAAGGTGTCGGTGTAGCAAGGAGGCCTAGTGTACAATTTCTGGCAAGTCGTCACGCGACAGGACAAGGGAGCGCAGTTGGTCTAGACCAGGGGGAAGAGGGCGAAAAATAGATGAGGGGTACTGATGGTGGTCGACATACATACCAGTTATTATGACAGAGGTTGAAGACGGCGCACAAGGGATAGCTGGAGTCCGAAAGCTGTTTGCGGCCTCCTAGGATTTAAAGGAGCTGTCTGTAATCGGACTAGAGAGGGCTTGACCTGGACGGGGAATCGGGTTCGTCACGTCAGGGGATGAATGGATGGGTCTGTGGAGTGTTAGCTGAAAATCACATGCAATAGATTGGTGGTGATTTGTTCAACAAAAAGAGGTTGGTAAATCTTATACCCATCCTGGTGGTGATGTCTGGGTTGATGACAAGGATAAGCACCACAACATCATCACGACTCTGGCCGTAATCCCCATCACTGCATCAGTACCCAACCAGGTAGCCCGAGATGTGCAAACGGTCGCCTGTCTCACAGCTGTGCCCCGCGTCCAGCTGAGTCGATTGGCATGTTCCTTTTCCATCTCGGGTCGTCGCCCAGAGGGGCCGCGACGCCAGCTTGATCCCCCGACCCAGCCGCGACAAGCCGACGAACTTAATAGAAGCTCAGGTAAGTCTATAAGCTGCGGCATAAGTACAGCCCATCTGGTTATGTTGTTCCGACCTTGATAACGGCAAGCTGCAGGGTGGCGCTCTCCATGCACTAGTTACTATCTCAGAGTTGGCGCTATCAGTTGGGCCGTTGGAGCAACTCATCGCTGGCTCGTGTTGCACGCGACAGTCGGCTGAAACGAGGCTGCCAGTGAGAGACAAACCACCTTGTGTTCCCCTCACCGAGAATAGCCAAGTTGTGCAACCTGGTAGCCTTGCATTCCTCTTGTATTCGTCGCTCGTCGTCACGCAGTATCCTTCGTCGCTGCATCCGTTCTCTTCTACACCATGCCACCTTGGGCCTAGCGTTTAGTCTCGTCCAGGAACAGTTTTATTCGGGCACCACAATTCTGCCTCAACAAAATGTGTACTGGTTGTGCGTATTCCGGGCTATGCTTTGATCGTGAAATGTAGACGGCGTATTGTTGGTTGGAAGAGATTGAAGCGAGTCTTGCAGACAGCTACCTTTGCTTCCGGTTTCTGCCAGCTGGCAGACGGCGTTGGCAGACCGACAAACGGCGAGCCCGCGCCACCACAGCCTCGCTAATAACGTGGCTCAGCTGATGGGCGAGTTGAACTGGAGCGTGTTTCTGCAAGATAAACCACGCATACAAGTTTTCTTTGCAAAAACAACCGCTTCACGGCTAAACTTAAACATCAGGTATCATTACTATAAAATATCCAACGGCTGCGTCGAGAGGCATGCTAACAGCTGCTGCCCAAAAATGCTAACAGGGATAATACTTTGCGAGAAACCAATAAATATACAAATCCACGGCATTTGTGAGGCACCATGAGACATCGTCTTCCTCGTTTGTCGCACAGGGACTTCCGGCTTACTGAGACCGGCCCTTGACCAGGTCAACCTCTATCAACGGTACAACCTTGGTGCGATAAACCGCCTTGTGGACAACATAAAATACAATAAAGATGAGCACACTGACATATGCAGCAAAGAAGTTGCTCGTATTCCACTTGATGAACACGGTAAAACCGCTAGTCAGGATGATCAAAATGTTGAAGAAGAGGCCGAACCACGAGAGGTAGGGCTGGAATGGCGCGACATATGGCAGTGTGCTGCGGTCGATGTTCTGCGCCGTGAGCGCCTTCATGAATCGGATGTGGCAATAGTTGATCAGCGACCAGGTGATGAAGCCCGCAACCGAGGTGATGCTGAGCAACCAGTCGAAGACCTCCTTGCCACTCGAGCTCAGATTGAGGAATCCAAGGCAGCCGAACAGGCAGCAGAATCCGACCGAGTAATACGGGGTTCCGAATCTGTTGGTTCGCTTAAAGATTCGAGGTGCGTGGCCATCTTCGGCAAGGCCGATGAGAATACGGCTGCTCGAGTACAGGTCTGAGTTGGCGGCAGATAGTACGGCGGTGAGCAGGACAGCGTTGATGATGTCGGGCACGATCGACACACCAGCTCGAATCGCAACTAGGACCAGCGGCGACGCACTGGCATCATGTGCGGTGCTGTTGAGCCTCTCATCAGTGTATGGGACGTTGATGCCGACAAAGAACACGGTGGCGATAAAAAGGCTGAAGATACCCCAGTACGTCCAACGAATTGCCGAAGGGATCGTCTTGCGTGGATTCGCCGTCTCACCCGCGCCAACAGCAACCAGCTCTGTTCCCTGAAAGCTGAAACCTGCGGTAATAAGCGTTGCCCAGAAGGCCACGAACCGACCGGTGTCGCCGGTAGCATAGGATTCATTGAAGGCGCCGGGTTCGCGCCAGTACTTGAAGCCGATGTAGCCTTCGCGTCCAGTTCCAGCGTTGACGCAAATGGCAAAAATGACAAAGCCCACCACGGTGATGACTTTGATACTCGAGAGATACATTTCAACCTCTCCAAACCAACGGATGGGCAAAAAGTTGGCCAGCGTGAAGATGAAGCCAAAGACAGCAATCCAGATGCCGATGCTGAGGGTTGAATTCCAGTACTGGATAATGAGACCAGCAGCAGTCAACTCTAAGCCGAAAGTGATGACCCAGCTGAACCAGTAAATCCAGCCCATGGAGAAGCCCAGGGTGGGGTCAACAAAACGTCCGGCATACACGGTGAAGCTACCGGCGACAGGAAGATACGAGGCGATTTCGCCGAGAGCGACCATGACGGAGTAGACGATGACGCCAACGAAAAGAAAGGCAATGAGCAGCGAGCCGGGGCCAGCAATGGCCAATGCAGAGCCAATACCAATGAAGAGGCCAGTTCCCAGAGCAGCACCGATAGCGATGAACTGAAGGTGGCGCCCATGAAGGTCGCGGCTTAGGGCTTCACCGGTTGACCCGGTCTCGATGTCGGCAGCGCCATTGACGAAGACGGATTTTTCGTTGCCCTGGGGTTGCTTCTTGTCGTTGCTCCCTCGCGGGTAGGGCTCCAACGAGGAGGCAGAGTTGCTCGAGAGACCCAAAGCCATGGCAATCGACCAGTCAGAGGCAAGGCGATCGACGGGTGGTATTGATACTCGGGATTTATTAGGAAGCCGTAGACTCTCGTTGAGTCACGCGAGGCGGGCGAGTCGGGTTCACCGGTGGGTAGGCGAGGAAAAAAAAAATCGGAGTGCCAGTTGTGCTGTGCGCGGCTGATCAGACAGACACAGATGGCAGTAGCGAGGAAGGGCTCCGAGGCCAACAACCAATACTGGACAACAACGAATGGGCAGTGGGAGAATGAAGAAGAACAACGGGGAAGAAGAGGTGCGTGAGGGTGGAGGGACTGCCGGTATCTATCTATTCATCAGACTTGAGCACTAACTAGCCGAGAAAATCCCCGTGGTCGCAGTGCAGGAACCTGGCACGCACCTTGGGACTGCAGTACAGTGCACTGCAGTATTGCTCCGCGATGGTCCGAGTGGAGAGGCCGACTACAGGCAAAGCGGATACTGTCACGACTAAGAGCAGCAAAACAGAGGGGGAGGTGAGGGGACCAGGGGGTGCATTGGTGGTTTTTGCAGTTACGAGGCTGGTGAAGAAGGATTCTTTTTGCAAGGGGTCCTCCACTCTGCGATAAGAAGAGGGAGAGGAAGCCTGAAAACTGGCGAAAGAGTTTTTGATAGCGCCATCGCCACAACGGCTCGGTCCAAAGTCTACTGTGCTCTGGCTGCAGCTACGTTTGCAGCCACGCCGAAGTGAGACACGCCTTGTTCGCCGAGTCGGGCCAGCGGCGGCGCCGTCCATCCATTCCATTCCATTCATTCTTCGGGTGGCGGCCATTGTCGCCGGACGCACGCACGCGGCCAGCCCAGACGCCCCAGACTAATAACTAGGTACTTGGTAAGACAAGGTTCGACAAGCAAGATGCGCCACGTCCGAGACTGGGCGACGCCGCAGCACCAATGCCCAGCGAACATGAGCAACCCAGCGAACGACCCCTGTCTACATACATACATACATGCATACTACAACTCCTCACGAAGCATCCCCGATACGAATACTCCAAGCAAGCACAGCAACAGATGGCTCGAATGGGGGGAGTTCGCGCCGAACCTAGGAGGCCAAGCTAACCCGCATGCAAAACTTTGTGGGGGATTGGGTTGGTGATGACTGCAATGGGAAGAAAAACCTTGCATCCCCTTGTCATCATCTCCACCGTCTGACCGAAGTCGCCTGCCGATTCCGCCAGCTGATGGCGCAGAGTCATGGACCCTTGGCCTTCTCCATAGAGGCGCTGTTGCGTCCTGCTCGCTGTTCCGTTGTCAGCGGAAACGACCTGAGCCCTCAACAGACAAATGACAACTCATAGCTAGCGATGTTTTCTCAATACAGTTGCAAGTCGACACTAGACGATGGTCGCTACTCTACGTCTCGGAGGGCTGCGTCTTGCATCCCTGAATCTCATCCTACAGCTGCTTCGATGGCGCCACGGCCGGAGCGCAATCGCGCCTGTTTTTTTTTTTTTTTTTTCCTTCAACTTCGGTCTCGCCGCCGACAAAAAACTTTTATTTCCTGCGAAACCCGCACCGTGGCGCACGCCACGCGCGCCGCCAGAAGCCAAGCCAGTCGGCTTCGGACTTGACAGAAAGAACAAAAAGATGGCTTGCATTGTGACCAATCGGCGCAGTAGCGTCTGCCCAAGAAGGGAAGAAATTTGCCGGTCCAGAGGAAATATTATTTTCGTGCGTCCAGATCGGCAATCATGCCTGGGCGAGAAAGAAAATAAAGAAAAAGCCCCGAGCTAACAACTGCAACATGACAACACGGCTACGCAACCACACATCGACGACGCGCCCACCCACGTCGACTGTAATGCAATTATTAGCATATGTTATGTGCTGATAGCATATGAGGAGACCCAGTGGCCCGCACAACGGCTCTGGACATCTCGGCGATACGCACCATGGTCGGCAACTCGGGTTACCACGGCTACTGGACGCCTTCACAACGAATTGTGGGAACAATGTGCCAGCCGTTATTTGCAGTTGCATACACTTGAGCATTTCAAGGCCACCTCAGCATCTTCTCACGCCAGCTGTTTTGCTCTGCGGCAGGTGGCGTTGCCTTGCAGCATGGAGTCGTGCAAAGAGCAGCCAGCCACTGCACGCCCAACGCCCACCCATAGACTTATAGAGCCAACAGCTTCAGCAATCTAGCATTCTCATTAGAGTGCACAACTCTATTGAAGTATTAAAAACAGTGTCATCCGCAGTGGGGGAAAGGATCATGGGAGGGCTGTGATGCAACACTGTTTTTGGTGGACCTTTTGGTTACCCCATGACTAGTTAGGCTGCAATACGAGATACAAAACACGTCCAGACAAGGTAGATGGAAATTCATGACGAGCCTATTCGCGCAATAGCGACGGGAAGCGACCTTGGGCCCCATAGAACGTCAGGCTTCTAGATCGTTTCCAGACGGTCCAAGGGAAGCCCCCCGCGGCGAGGAGGAAGAAGAAGCCACCCGTGTCGACGACGACGCGGACCGCGATGCATCTAGGAGTCTGATTTGTGGGTGGGCGATCCATTACGTTTATGCTGGGTTCGGCAATCCGCGGGCGCAACATAATAATGGCGCAACTTCGAGGCCAACAAGACACAGCCAATGATGAGAATAGCTACCGTGAAACCTCCCCAGGGGGGGCGCGCTTCAAGGTTCCTCCCCATGGGGAAGATGGTGAAGGATTTCAGGCCGGGCGCACTGATCCCCGCGCACCACCCAATATTCATCTCCTCTTTTCCACGCCCTACATGTTCCCCCGCGTTTCGTGGCCCAGCCCCAACCCCTAAAAGCAGCCGTTGGCGACGGTGACGAGGGTCAGTCGGTGACGAGGGTTATTTAGTCGACCAAGCAAGCTGATGTTGGTTGAAGCCAGAATTGCGCGAAGCCATGTGAGTGGCCCGATGTCGGGCTCGTCGGCCCGCCCCGGCGGAGTAGCTGGATTCCCCCGGAGTGTTGGATCATTCAGGTACTTTGATGATTCCCGGGTTTGGTGCAAAATGCTGGTCGCTATTTCTTTCCCAAATGAATATCGGCTGGAGCGCCTTCTCGTCCGAATGAGGGGACATGTCCACGACGTTTGGCTTTGCTGACAGCAGGTTCAACTACATGACATATGTTTACCACTTTGTTCAAGCCTTTTTTGCAAGTGAACAGCAATTTCCAAATGTAAAGAAATATCGAGTTTCTGTGTTTTAAAATTGGAAACGACCAGGCCGTAGCGAAATCCTCGGCTTCTTCAGCAAGCCTTGAATCGTAACCTACCCTAGACTAGAGATGGGCAGATGAGGAGCTTCGCCAGAGCTCCCCAAACACGAAAATCATGCCTGGTAACATTGATTAATGGCATTAGACATTTATATTGCATTCCTTTCGGGGTGGTTGTCTATTGGATTACCAATACGAGGCGCGGTCAGAGGCAGGTGTTCACTGGGCCGGCAACTACTTTAAATCGGCGACCATGAATTGGACCGGTGGTAGATTCGGCTGCGGAGTAGGCAGAGTGAATGTGCTCAACCAAATATCACAGACCCTTTGCTGAATGTAGAGCAGGGTTACAAGTAGGTAGGTGCTGGTTAAATGAGCTGGGCTAGGAGGGGAGTGAAGGAAAATCCATCAAGTGATTGAAAATTTTTCCTGATAATATTATATAGGTTCATATCGGAAGACGGTTCACTTTTTTTTTTAGATCCTTTTCACGTCGATGGCAAGCCGGCGACTCGTGACATGGAAGCCGGCGACATGCGACATGGGTCATGGAAGAGAAGACGGAGAAGAGCCATCATTGATGCATCAGCCGTCACAACAGAGATGCGTATTCAAGCTCAAAGTCGATAACAACGCAATGCGATTTGCAAGAGAGAGAGAGCACAACAAGACAAGGCCGCGGGTCTCAGGAGAATCGTGCATCGATCGCCGGGAGCAGCCGAGGCACCTGCATGCGGGTGGCCGCCTGCGCCCCACTGAAGGTTGAAGGTGCAGCCGAGGCCCAGCTTCTGGCTTGGGTGCAGATTTGTTGTTGGACTGCGAGGGTCAAGTTATTATTATTAGGCATAGTCGGTCAGGCCGAAAACATAATGACACGACAAGTCGACAGTAGAACTTGTCATGCGGGCTGGCTGGTGGTGCCTGGCAGGCTGCCGCCTTGTCAGCTGGGCGAGGTACATAGGTAGCCGCCAAGTGCAACCTTGACCTGCTGTTACTCGCTGTGGAACTCGCTGTACTCTTTTGGCTTTGACAGGCACCAGTAGGACAAGCTTTGGTAGTTGGGCTGCTAGGGTGACGCTGCTGCATGCAGCTTTGTGCGCTTGGGAGACCTGGACTACGTGTAACTGTTGGACTGGCTACGCAGCTGTTAATTAATAACTCATCAGCTTTATGCCAACTCTTTTTATGTGCAACGCCGCAGGGCAGTGAGTGAAACAAGTCTGTTGTTAGGTTAGAGAGGGAATCATTACATAAGCAGTTTCAAGCCTGGTAGTGTGGCGCATGTGACCAGGAAGAGGCTGAGCAAGGAAGGAAGGAAGGAAGGAAGGAAGCCAAAAGGCAAGCAGAAGCAGAAGCAGAAGCAGAAGCAGCCAGCCTGGGCTTGGCTCAGGGCCTAGAAGCCGGGGGGGGGGGGGGGGGGGGGGGGGGGGGGGGGGGGGGGGGGGGGGGGGGGGGGGGGGGGCCGTCCGCGCAAGGCAGCATGACATGGCAAGATGGAAAGGCTGTCAGAGATGAGCAGCAGCAGATGATAATGAGATGGAATTGGGATGGGGCAAAACTTGCAAGTCATTCATTCATCCGTCAGCCAGCCAGCCAGCCAGCCAGCCAGCCTTGTGTTGCCAGCAAAGACAAAGCGTTGTTGCGTTGTTGTGTTGTCGCGCTGGCACTCTGTGACTGCGCCACTCGAGTCACACGCTTGCGCCATCGCCAAACGGATTGGCTGGCTCTACTTCCTCTTCTTCTTGTGAGTCACGGGCCCAGGGCGCCGCTTTCATTCGCCCTCAGCCTGAGATAAGCACCCAGGCCAGTCTTATGACATCAACATGACCCAATCAGCGTCGTCCTGTTTCGCCTCAAGGCCCAAACGGGACCCGGCTTCCCCTTGTTCTCGACCCCGGATAGCGACAAAGGGCCAGTGCGGTTGCATACCTTGCCTTACAGACAAGTACGTACAACGTACAGTACACAGTCCCAACAAAGGGTTGCCCTCTGCCTGGTTGCCACCTTCACCTGCCTGCTTGCTTATCCTGCTTATCCTGCCTATCCTGCCTATACCGACTACTATACATAGCTTGCCGCAATCAGCAGCCTTCTTCAACTTCTTCCCCTTGCACCGCTCCTTCCGCGCGCCCTGTCATCGACCCGTCTTCTTCCACCATCTTCCATTCCTTCCACCCACTGTTGGCACCTCGAATCTCTCTCCTCGAAATCTCGACGCCCTTTACTTGTCATCTCCTTCAACAACCACCTCCTACCACCTAACTAGCCGCCCACCTACTGAGTCTCTCCACCTCGACCGTTTGTTTACTCATCGACCAGACTGCAACAACACGTTGTCCGGTTCCATCTGCTTCCCTCGACATCCTCCTACTACAGTCGCCTCGTATATATTTGCCCATCATGGACACCGAATCAACCACCAGACACACTCCCCAAGTTGCCCATCGCCCTCGGCCCGGCCGCCTCGAAACCCGGAGGGCCGCGGCCCGAGTCAGCAACGGCCGCCACACCCGCAACAGATACTATCCCGGGGAGCTCGATAACGACGTTGAGATTGCCCGCAGCGATATCCCTCTGCCGGGTGAAGGCAACTACCGCCGCTGTCCCTCTCTGGAGCGCCAGGAAGCCTTCTACCACGCCTCGACGGCGACGGCCAAGAACAACCCTCGTGTCCGACGACGTTCGCTTTCCGAGGATGCCCAGGTCGCACGACTCTACCAAAAGGGCATTCTCTATAACGATGGAGAGGCCGCTGGGGATACCCTCGAGCTGAACAGCATCCGCCACAATGAACCAACCTACATTGTCCGTCCTGCCAAGCCGGCGCGCAAGAATGGCAAACAGGGTCGTCGCGGCGATCAAACATATTCCCTGGAGCCTCCTCTGGCCCTCAACCTTTCGTTTTCTGATATTGGAGATGACGAAGCCATCGCCCGATATTTCTTTGCTTCTCAACAAGCGTCCCCCGAGGAATTGATTCAACATGCATCCTCACAAGATTCAGTGCCTCCTCTCCGGGTCATTTACGAGCTGGCCGGCTCGCAAGGCACAGTTGATGTTGATGCGTCACAACTTCCTGAGTTGGTCCTGGATTCAGAGTTTGACATGATCTCTGACAGCGAAATGTACGATACTCCCACCAGCACACAGGGTCCTGCCGCCGATCCATCATCTGCTTGGGTCATGGTGGGCAACGACTTGTAGCAGGTCCGCTCAGGATCCCCCCGTGTTCCATTGGGATCTGGCAAAAAAAAAAAAAAAACATTGGAAACGAGGTATTTTTTTTTACCTTCGGACTGGTCTCTAAAGCCCAGTATGATTATTTGGCATTTTATGGCGCGGATCAGCGACGTTTTGGATTGCTCTTGGGGCTTTCGTTTCTGTATAACAGTATTCTGTTATCAACTAGCAACACATAGATTTCTGCAGCGTATATTCACAATGTCATAAATTGATCATTGATGAAGAATGCGGAGCTTTCATGTTTATTCGTAATACCTCATCCGTTGGACTTGATTAGTGACTTGCAGGTGTGATTGGCGTTGCAGCAGGCAGGTAATGCATGTGTGTGAGGCACCCTTGTGAGCCACCTTGATGGGCGCTGTGCTCATTACGTATGTACATGGATGGCATTGTTGTGACTGTAGGTTACCTGAGTATATTTTTGTGAATGCAATAAAGACCGTCGTCTTTTACAACGGATTGCAGGGCGCCAACACAACGCACACCGCTCGGAGACTCTTTCGTGCTCCGACCTTGTGAGGCCGTTGTCTCCGGGCCCGGCCCCACTCCCGGAGACTTTCTGCTTGCTCTTGTCTCGGAGAGGATGAGATGGATAGAATGCTCTAGTTTTCTTGGGGGAGGACAAGATGGATGGAACTTTGCATATTCGCTTGGGAGGGGATAATATGGATAGAATGTCGTGCACTTGTTTCGGAGAGGGCAAGATGCGTGAAATTCGTGTACTTGCCTCGCGGGAGGACAAGGGGTATCTATGAAAATCTTTATAAAATAAACAGAAAAACACACAAGGCTATACCCCCCCCCCCCCTCGGTGACCCTCATTTCAACAGCAAAGCCTCTCCTGACGCCAACTCCTTAAACACATACCCAGCCGCCGCCGCCTCCTCCTCTCCTCCTCCCCCGCCGCCACCCGCTTTCCGCTCCCGCGCCCGCCTCCTCTCATCGTGCGCCGCGGCTTGCTCAACAGTATACCGGGTCCGGCGCAGCAGCGGGGCAATCAGCCCCGCGCCCTTCTTTCTCCTCGTCGTGCGTTGGCGACCCAGTACCGCCGCCCGCGCCGCCCGCGCCGCCCGCACCCGCCTCGACCGCGTTGAGCGCGCGCCCAGGTTGAGCTGCCGTACAAACGGCGCCCAGCCGGACGTCGTGCAACCCGTGCAGCACCGCGAGGGTGGTGATGTCCCCGCCGCCGCCGCCGCCGCCGCCGCCGCTGGCATCCTGAAGCGCGGCGGAGAGGTTCGCCGGGGCGATGCCGTGTGGCGCGTAGACGACCGCCTCCGCCTGGTGGTGGTCGCCAATGTCAAAAGGCGACGAGGAGGGCGGAGTGGTAGTAGGAGGGGCGTTGCCCGACGTGACGAGGCGGCCGATGCGCAGCCACGCGGGAAGCAGGGTGCCCGGGAGGGATCGCCATGACTCCTGGCCGCCGCCGCCGCCGCCGGCGGGACGGGGGAACCCGGGGGTGGTGACGACGGTGTCGAAGAAGGACCAGCTGCGGATGAGCGCGGCGGCGGCGTCGGCGGCGTAGACGGGAGTGGCGCGGTGGCAGTGATCGGTGAACTCGTGGGAGACGGCGACGGCGTCGATCATCGTCGTCGTCGGGAGGTGGTGTCGCCGTTGAGATGGACGAGCACCGGACGGCGCGGCTCGGCGTGGAGGAGGGCCGCCCAGTGCTTGGTATCGCGGATGTCGATGGTTGTCATGATGATGTACATATGTATCGGGAGAGAGGACAAGCCGGAGACAGACCGGAGACAGGCAGTGATTGCCCGCGATCGATCTGGAACAGGTCTCCGACAGCTTGCGGGGTTGATGATTGGCGTTCTACAGGGTAGTTGCTGGTGGCGCAGCCCTTGCCATAGCCCAGGGGGGGGGTTGGAGCAGGTTGAGAACAAACTTGGAGGGCAGATTGTGAGAATATCCCTGATCCCCCACCAGGGGGAAGCTGTTCTGTTCTGTGCTGCTTTCCCTACATAGCAGGGGCGGTGTGTGCACCAAGGTCAGTCAGTCAGTCAGTCATGGAAGAACAAAAGCAAAACAACCAGGTGGCGTTCCAGCCCGTGCATGTATTGACGGCAGGGAGCGGAGAGGCGGAGGCTGGGATGGTAAAAAAGAAAGCAACTTGTATTAGGACCGCCTTTGGCTGTGGCTCTGATAGATGCTGGCTGTCAACACTCAACGTTGCTGCTTCCACAAACCACCAAAACAAAACTGTCATTCCCCCCAAGTCATGTTGAGATTCAAGTAGCGTCGTGGGTTCTCGCTAGAGACGTCATAACCTGACTGGCCATGTTCGTTTTCTCCATCTATACATGCCGCTTGTTGGAGAGACAGGGCTGCCGCTAAAAGACACCAACACTGACGGCAGAGTTTATTCCCGCTTCCATTCTCCAGCGACCGAGGAAACGATGCCGATGGGCAGCTAAGCTACTGGGACTCGAAAACAACAGGAAAAGAAGCTCCGGAGCATCATCTTTTTTCCTCTTGTTGAAATGTTGTTGACTGTCTATCCATCACTTGGAGACAACCAGTTGGCTGTGCTTTGTGCATCCCTACAGACAGGCACCTTGCAGCTCTCCCTCGCTCCCTCGCTCCCTCCCATCTAATCTTGGATGCAAACTGCAGGCCCGGCCCTGCATTGTCCCAGCTTGATCCATGTCGAGCGCAAAGTTTGCCAGCCTGCCCCCTGGTATTCTGTAGGGTCTTCCCCCCCCTTTCCATCTGCTGGGTTGTCTGTCTGAGACACCAATTCCCCGGAGCCCGATTCTCCCGACCGACTGGCGCAAGGGTTTATCGTTTAGCGGCTGGAGGAGTGAATCACCATCTGACGTGCAGCAAGAGAGCGAGCGAGCGAGCGAGCAAGCAGGCATGATTCGAAAGTATAGCACTCCCTTTCTCTGGAAACACACACGATGGGTTCTAGCGAGCGGACCATGGCCCGCCCGTACTATGACGGCATCGATCGATCGCTAATGCTAGGCTCTGAATTGTTGTCGTGACAAATACAGGCAACCAAGTTCCTCAAAAGAGGATAAACGATGAATAACAAGGCTAGGGCAGTTTGGCTAGGCAGCCAGCGCGAATGCCGAGCTAGAATAATAATCAATCTAAATTATAAATCTGCACAAAGCAACGCTACCAGTGACCAACCTCGAGAATGTCTCAGCATCATAAACTAAACTTGGGGGTAACCGTCAACCTAGTTTCCTGACGAATGGCCCCAGCTCTTACATCCATCCATGTCCTCCGGGGGGTTCCCCCAGTTGCCCTACCTGCCTCACGCTAAGTTTGTCCGATTTGTTTTCCTGTTTTCCCAGCTTGTCAAATCTACCAAGAACGGATCGAGTCAAACTACCTCTCCAGGTAGGTAGACGGATCGAAAGGTGGGCATCATAGGCCCCGAGCTGCTTGCTACCCGGGCCGGCCTATGATTTGGAAGAGAGGTTCCGCAATGGGAAGACTAGTTACAATTTACAATTGAAAGTACACACATCAACTCGGCCGGACAAGCAAGAAGCAACAAGGAACAAGCAACAAGGAAACAACGAGCTCCACTTGGACACCCTTCATCTCATGCAATGCAACGCTGGCATCATCGTCCTTGATGTGCGTGCATGAGCGAGCCATGACCGGTTAGCCGAGCCAAGTTAGGCGGCTGCACGGAATAGCATGTCTTGGATCACGGACCCGACATCTCCCAGATGATGAGAAAAAGGAAAACACAGTCAGGACGCATGCTAGCCCGAGCCGTGGAGCTAGATGGTTGCCGTCCTCTCACCCATGCATCCATCTATAAGACGGCCTCTCCTTCCTTGTTCTCCTCCATGCCATCCCAGCTCACACACATATACCCCTAGTGATTTCTCTGTCGTTCCTTCATCTTCATTTTTTTTCCCTTTATAGCAATCATGTATAACCTCATCCTCACTTCGGCGGCCCTCGTTGCCGCCGCCTCCGCCGCCGCCGTCTCGGCCTCGGATGCCCACGGCGGCAAGAACTGCCACGACATCCAGGTGCCCGTCACCGTCGACGCCACCCTCAAGCAGTTTGACTACACACCGAACAATGACGAGATTGACACGACAAACTTCTTCCTCGACTTTACGCGCCACGGCGGTGACTTTGCGACGCGCATCATCACGAGTGTATGTAATTGCTCCATCCCCGGCTGGCTTTTCAAAAGACGGGAAAAGGAAAGACAGGGGAAATAAACGGAAAAGCAATGACAAAGAAGCTAACACATCCTCAGAACAACACCAAGATTCACAAAGACTACACCCTCGCCGCCACCCTCTGCCACCCCCCCTCCGGGCCCTCCGACACCCTGCAGATCCTCACCCACGGCGTCGGCTTCGACCGGAGCTACTGGGACTTTCCCTTTGCCGGCTTCAACTACTCCTACGTCGCCCGCGCCCTCGCCGCCGGCCACTCCACCCTCTCCTGGGACCGCCTCGGCATCGCCGCCTCCTCCCACGGCGACCCCGTCCAGGAGATTCAGCTGCCCCTCGAAGTCGCCGCCCTACACCAACTCACCCTCGCCGCCACCTCCTCCTCCTCCTCCTCCGGCTCCTCCTCCGGCTCCTCCCGCCTCTGCGGTCTCCCCGCCGGCCACACCTTCTCCAAGACCGTCCACGTCGGCCACTCCTTCGGCTCCGCCATGACCTACGCCCTCGCCGACCAGCACCCCTCCGACACCCACGCCATCATCCTCACCGGCTTCTCCCAAGCCCCCGACTACATGGCCCTCTTCGCCCTCGGCGCCGACTTCGCCCCGCTGCCATCCGAGTCGTCCCTCCGCACGCAGTACACCCAGCCCGGCTACGTCGCGCCCCGGTCCGCCGTCGGCGTCCACACCGACTTCTTCGCACCCGGTGACTTTTCCGCCGAGATGCTCCGCGAGGCCACCGACAAGGGCCAGCCCGCCGCCCTCGGCGAGCTGCTCACCGTCGGCGACGGCGCCGCCAAGCCCAGCCGCTTTCCGGGAAAGGTCCTCGTCATCACCGGCGAGCGCGACGTGCCGTTTTGCGGCGGCGACTGCGGCAGGGTCATGCCGGGCCAGGACGCGCAGGACATCTTGCAGCTGTCCGCGCCCATGTTCGCGCAGGCCGCCGCGTTCAGGACGAGCATCGTGCCGGGCGCGGGCCATGGCCTCAACTTTGGCTACTCCCACGTCGAGACGTACAGCCGCATCCTCGACTTTTTGAAGCAGGAGCTGTGAAGGAGGAGGAAGGAAGGAAGGAAGGAAGCAAGGAAGGAGGAAGGAGGGGGAAGAGTCGGGACAGAGACACGGTGGCGGCGGGTTGGTTAGTACACGAGACGAAAACTAGATAGATACACGAGACAACGCCCTATTCTTTTCATAGTAGACTGAGGCCGTTCGATCCCTCGGCTTCTTTGTATATAAAATTTCTGCATCCGTCATAATTTGACATTACACAAAACAATCAATGCCTGGGTAGTGTAGCATTGTCGCACTTGATGCAGCCTTATCAGCCTTATCACGGAACAAACCAGGCTGCCCCAGATCTCACATCGTAGATCGCGTTGCACAGATCTTGGGCTCTGCAGCCATTTTATGCAATGCACAATCAAGCGAAATTAAAATGTTCAATAAAACTATAAAATAAATGTAAATCAAACGCTCACGTATTGAAAATGCCATCGTACAGCTTCCTGTCCGTACCCCCTCCCCATCGCTGTGCTTCTGCTGCGGCCGGGTATTTGAGTTATCGGAAGGAGGAGGAAAAAAAATACAAGTCGGTCAGACAACCTCGGTCCGCGTGCGACTTCCTGATTCCTTTTCATTCCTGTCGCCGCCAGACTCTGCCGAGTCCTCGCCTGGGATGCTCTCTTGCATCTGCCGGGCCTCTTCTTCCAGCTGCCCCTGTCGCTCCAGTTCGATGCGATACACTTCTTGTGGGCTTCGCGTCGGGATTTTCCCAAACCGTCGAAGCGGCATGCCGCTCGCAAACAGTTGGTCGACTTCCTCCAACTGGCGTCCTCTGAGCTCAGGTATGAAAAAGTACGTAACAATAATCATGATGAAGCTCGTGGAGCCGTAGATGTAGCCGACCTTGGCACCCAGGTTGGCGCCCTTATCTGAAATGAGATATGGAATTGTATAGGATGTGACAAACGTGGTGAGAACGGAGATGACGCAGGCAAAAAGATTCGTCTTTTCGCGAACACGCTGTGCCGCGACTTCGGACACGACAATGTACGAGACTGGCGCCCATGACAGGTTGTAGAAGAAGTAAAAGAGCATGAGACAGGCAACCATGAGGTTTTTCATGTTGTCGCCTCTCTGGCTCGGGTCCATGCTGCCGATACCTCCAAGGAGGAAGAAGAAAAAGGACATGAAAGCACCGCCAACGAGGAGAACAGGCCGGCGACCAGTCGAGTCTACAAATAGCCAGGTGATCATAACAGCAACCAAGCTAATGACGCTGTTGAGGACGTTGAAGAGAAAGGCCGAAGCTCCAAACCCTTGGGATTGGTAAAAGACGACCGAGTATTGCGAGGCAAAGGCCTGACCGGTAATCTGCTGACCAAACATGGCCAGCGTCGCAACACCGGTACGCAGACGGTTTTCCTTGTCGAACACTTCGGCCCAGGTTCCCTGGTTCTCTCGGTGATGAGAAAGGGCGATGCCGTTAAGCTCGACGCCGACTTCATCCAGCGTCGTCCTCTTTCGGAACTTGGCTAAGCTCTGTATGGCTTCCTCGCGGCGACCGTGACTCAAGAGCCAGCGGGGAGATTCGGGCAAGAAGTAGAGCATTGCGCAGAGCAGACAAGGGGCGATAAATTGAAGCCCGATGGGTATACGCCAGCCTGCAGGTGTCTGTATCGTCTCGGTCCCGTATGTGACTAGTGTGGAAACGACTTGGCCAAAGATAACCATGGCTTGCAATGTAGACCCAAACATGCCGCGAAGCACACGCGGCGAGGCTTCAGCCTGAAAGATGGGAACCACAACAATGGTCATGCCAGTCATGGCAAAGGTGAAAATGCGACCGACGGTGAACTGAGCGGCCGAGGCGGCCGAGGTTTGAAGGGTGACACCACTGGCCAGTTAGACAGGGGGAGTTACAGCAAGAGAGGGCTAGACGTACATGAACGACAGGATGCAGAGACCGAATATGGCAAATTTGCGACCCCATTTCTCGGCAATGGGACCACAGATGATACATCCAACAGCTTTCCCAAGGAAGGGAGTGGCGGTCATGATGGAGAGAAGCCATGGCGGGATGGCAAATCTGTTCTTTACTTCATTGAATTCGCCAAAGCGTCGAGTAAAGCTGTCCATGCCTTGGACACCGCTAAAGGTGCCAACATCGAAGCCGTAGTTGAAGGCACAGAGTGCCATGTACATCATGAAAAAGACGAGCATGCCATTGAAGTGCCTCAGCCGGTCTCTGATTTTCAATGGAGGCGGAAGATGCATGCTGGCTGACTCGTGGCTGGCGTTTTCGTCCTCATCTGCCAGCTTAGAGACAGGACAGGGACGAATGTCGCCAAGCGGAGTTTGGGCGGAGTCGGAGGCGGCGGGTGAATGAGGAGGAGACTGGCCAAGATGGGGTGAAGTGGTGGGAGGAGCAGCGGCCAAGCGCGAAGAGGAGATCATGGCGGCGGAGGGGGCGTGTAAGGCCAAGCGCGGTCGGGGAGGATTGACGCGCAATGAAGTGAGTGTCGTAAATGATCTAACAATGCGAAAGGACGGTGGGACTGGATCGTGCGAGATGCATGACAGCGGGAGGGTATAAGAAGGACTCGAGATATGTGCGCATGGGTCTGATTAGTGGCGCAGCGAGAGAGAGAGAGAGAGCGGGCGTGCGGCGGGTGAATAGAAGTTTATTTCAAGAGTCGTTGATCGTTTGCCGTGGTCGAGAATAGTAACACCACAATCAAAAAGCCACAAAAGTCGCAGTATCGTGATGGCGGGGAGGCGCGGGATTATGCAGCGGGCGCCGGGGACTGCCAAGGTAGCGATGATGACAGGGAGGGAGACCAAGAAGAAGAAGAAGCGAGGCTTGCGAGGCTTGCGAGGCTTGGGCGCGCGAGGTGACGAGCCGATTGATAACAAGAGGGAAAAGATGCAGAGAAGAAAAAGAAGTAGAACAATAGTGATGAAAAAACGGCGACAAGTCGAGATCCAAGTCAATAGCGCGGGTGGCGCATCCCAAATCGTCTGGCTGAACTGAATGAGGGCCTCTGACCGACCGTGACTTGAGTCGTGGACGGGACGGTGCAAGTACCGGGGCTGCGGGCCACTCGAGGCCAAGAAGTCGAGGGAGTTTTTTTTTTTTTTTTGTGGTAGTTGCCTGTTTTGGTTTGGTTTGAGGATTGGCTCGATGAATCAACGGTTGGCTGGAAGGGAAATGATCGAGGCCCTGCCTGGATCCCAGCCGCTTGGCGGCGTTTGTGGACGAGGGAGGGCGTTTTTGCGGGCGACGACGACGGCGGACGGAGACGGCGGGATGGTGAGGATGACGAATCAAGACTGCTTGCTTTGTGGCGGCGGCGAGGCGTCGACTGGCTGGTGGGGGATGGATGGGATGGCGACCGAGTGAGGCGAGGTAGGGAAGCGAGGAGAGGAAGGCGAGTTGACGGATGGTGGGTGGTGGTGACGATGATGATGATGATGATGATGATGATGATGAAGATGATGGTGATGGTGATGGTTGGTGACGACGATGGGATGCTGATTAAGACGGGGGAGGAAAAGTAAAGACTGTCGAGCAACACGTCCCCAAGTCAAGAGGAACGATGTATGATAATCAAACGACAAGTAAAAAACAAAAATTGCACTTTTTGGGTTCAGTGTCAGTGTCTAGTGAGCTAGAACAAGTGGCATGGCATGGGTTATGGGTGCGGCAGGTGATGAATTGAGCTTTCGGCTGAAGAAAAGAGGCTGACTGACGGCTGAGGAGGGACTTGGACTTGGTTCGGAGAGAAATGGGAAGGGGCGACCCTTGGGTGGTGCTTTGCTTTGCCTCTAACTATCTTGGTAGAATCTAGACTGATATCTGTAGATTGGGGCTGATTGATGCATTCTTCTTACTCGAGCAAACAAGCAAGAAACTTGCAAAGGAAAAAAAAAAAAAAAAAAAAAGACTCTTGGCATTGCCATTGACTTGCGCCGCCTCAAAAACAGTTGACAAGGTTTATTCCAATGTGGACTCGGTCTGAGAATGTGGGTAGGTGAGTTGGTAGTTTTGGGGCATCCGTACGAACGAATTAACTACTGGTGGTTCACTCTACTGCTACTAATGTACTATCCGTACTGGGTACTAGGTTATTATAGTGGTGGTTTGTCTGATGCTTGTTCGCCACCGTTTATTTATTAGTCACGCTACTCGGATGACTTTCTTACTGGTGATGGGCTGTCTTGGCTAATAATAGTCGGGTATACTTATCATTGGGGACAGCGGCAAGCTTGGAAAAAAATGGCGAGAGAGGGGGAGAGAGAGAGAGAGAAAGGTCAAGAACAAAGAAATCAAAAATCAAAAATTCAATATGCAGCCAGGTCCCCCTTCCCCTGCTTCAACCGGCACCTACCATCTGGATAAATCGGGCGCACTCCAACGGTCCGCCACACACACAAAAAAAAAAACAAAAAAACTGAAGAAGCAAGCCAACCACAGGGCCGGGCTTGTCTCGTCCCAGTGCATCGTGCATCTTGTATCATGCGCGTTGTCACAGAAGAACCAGGTGCCGAGCCAATGGGATCTTGACAGCCTGTCTCCGGGGCCTCGTTTGTCACTTGGGCGTTGATTTTGTTCCATCCTGCTTATTGTATCCCGACTAGGTACCGATAGGCATCGAACCGTTGTGTTGCACCCGCTACTGACCTTTGTGTTTTGACCGAGCCAGTTTAAACTTTTGCGCCACGTCCATGCCATGGCCATCCATGCCAGTTCCATGTCCATGTCATGGTCCATGTCCATGTCCAGAGGGCGACCATCAGCTGAGGCGGGCTCGCAGCACACCCCATCCATCCATCCCGTCCGTACTGTGTGTTCTTGTCCTGCAGGAAATAGACTGAAGAGCATCATCGTCAAGTGAAGAAACAAGCAGCTACCCCGGCTCGCCCTCTTCCATCAGAGGCACTGACTGGTATACCCGCTACCCGTAAATAGCTACCGGAAACAGTTCCGCTTCTTATTAATTACCGAGTTCTCGTGTTGGCAGTGGAGTACATACGAATATGTTATGTACTGTAGAAGACATCTCGAACCCCCCCCCCTCCCCCCCTTCCCAAAGTCATGGATGCGTAAACTTCCCCTATCTATGCATCCAGTGGATCGGCAAGCCGTTGAACCCTCCATGAATCAGTCTTGACTACCGTCTCAGCCGCAACTGTTGGATCAAATTGCGGGCGCCGTGACCGGGCCTCGGAATAGATCTCATCTTCCTCTTTCTTTTTGGGTGCGGGCGACACAGCGTTCCCTGTTCCCTGTCCCATCCATCCATCTCCCACCCACCTCCCACTTGCCGTACCNTCCTCCTCCTCCTCCTCCTCCTCCTCCTCCTCCTCCTCCTCCTCCTCTTGACACCTGAACCACCCCTCTCTCTGTGGATGCCGCAAAATGGACAGCTCTCACCCACTTGGATGGAGCCACAGCATAGCATCAAATCGTCCGCTCCATGTCCCGCCGGCGGCCCCGGATAGGTCAGTCAGTCACCACCAACCAGAGCCAGAGACCCAGGCTTCACCTCTGCCTGGCTCACGATAAAAATGCACTAACCGCCCGCCAAGATCTTGGGACAGAGATGAACGGCCCTCTTGAATAACTACCTGCCAAGACTTGCTTTCGGCGTTTGCATGTTCCACGGGTACCAGGTAACTAGTACTCGTACAGCATATTACTTGTATCAATATTACTGCTATTTAGTACTGGTACTCACCTCCAAGTGAAAACGGAAAAGCGCCGAGGCTTGCCAACATCTGCGCGGGGGGGTCTTTTTTTTTTTCACATCATCACATCACATCACATCACAAGCTCATGCAGTGACTTGGATCCTGACAAAACTTTCGAGTCAACCCAGTCGCTATTCCTGCCGAGTACCCAAGTATCCGACGTCGCTGCCCTCCTCGGCATTACAAACTACTCGTAACAGTCATCGCCTTCTCCCATCCCTCTCCATGCATATGTATCTGCATCTATCTGCATGGGCATGCGCTGCCGAGGCCACAGGCAGGCCGGCCCCCAACAACCATTGCCAACCATGAAAGAAACAACACTTGCCTTCCGCGAAACGTTGCAGGCTTCAATTTTTTTTTTTCCTTTGGCGTTCACAAGCTGCCCTTTGTCTTCAATAGAAACCCAGCAGACGAGCAAAAAAAAAAAAGGAAAGAAAAAGAAAACGACTCGGTCTTTTCCCCAAACCCCCCCCCCCCCCCTTTCAAGATCTTCTACTTCAGCCTTGTTTGTCCACCCACCCAATGTGTAGCCTATGTAAAACGTGTCATGCCTCCAATGAAACATTCCGAGGACAGGAAAAAAAAACCCCCAGTCATCGTTGCCTACCCGCCACAGATTCATCCCTCAACCGGTAAACCGATGTGCATTGATGGAGTCAATGCACGAATAAAACATCTTCTCTCGCCAATATCTGCATATCGGTGCTCCTGCTCCCCATTCACTGTGGCTGCAAGGCCTTTTTTCCCATCCTGTCACAAGCCTGCCTCTCTCTCTTTCTGCGCAACGTCTTCGAACCATCGAGGACACCATCCAAAGCTTGCCTGCCAACCTACCTACCCCCCCTTGTGCTTATTTTTGCTTATTAGGGCCCTCATAATGTCCCCTGCCACCTATTGTCCATGGCAAGTCTAGCCGCGCCATTCATCCTGTTTCTACAAAGGACCTTGCTACCCTCATGATTCGCGATGTGACCATATTCTTCCCGTCCATCGCCAAAGAGCACCATTGATGCAATAAAGTGGATTGTGCCCGTAGGCAAACGTATATGCGGCTTCAATAATCTAACTGTATCCAAGATACTGAGTAAAATGCTGAAATATTCCCCGAGCCCCAGTCGGCCCAATAAAACGCCACCCCATGCATGTCGAAGCAAAGAACAAAAACTGAGCCCAAGTCGTGCTCTCTCTCCTGGCAGTCTTGTGCAGCACCTTGCAGTGCCGCTTCCTGATCCCTGTCTTCAGCTTACAACGAGCGTGCTGAGTCAATAATAAACCATCGGTCAGCCTCATAATAAATCTCCATGACCAGCCCCGTCTCGTCCAGCCGATAGCCATGGCGTGGCGTGGCGTTGGATCAATCAATTCCTTCCGCCCTTCCTTGTTAGCCTCTTGGCGCTGCTGACATGCCTTTGTTAAGCGTGAAGCCACGCCTAGACAGTTCCGTGTCACCCGTGCCAAATGCCTTCCCACACCTGGCTGATTCAGAAACGCCCCCGACTGAATGGCCAGCCGGACCTTGGCTCGTCATCAATCGGCATAGCTCACTCGTGGCAAGCTTCGTCACATCAGCTCGGAAGGAGCACATTGTCAAAAGTGAACCATGGAGATAGGTCTGGCATGTTCCACGTAAGAAGACTCGACATTTCGTCGGCCGTTTTGATGTAATCGTCGATGGAGGGCTGAAGCATAGCTCCGTTTTGCGCCATGACACCCGCCGAGGGCATGATCTGTAGAGGCGGTCGCTGAGTTGGTCCAGGTGCTGCTAGGGGGCCCATGCTTCCATCCATTGCCATGGGCATCATTCCGTTGAACGGCACAGCGTTTTGACTGTGTGCGCTCCTCGGAGGAACGTTTCGGCTCGACTGCGTCATCGGCGATGGGTACGTGTTCGAGGATGAGGATGGTGTTTTCGGGCTATGTGAAGCATGCGAAGCTCGTTGAAGCTCGGATCGGCCTCGTCGGAATGGGGCGAGTCGAGACAAGTGATGCATGTCAGCAGAACCAGTCACTTCCGACTCGTCTGGCGTTTCCCCGCTTGGTGCAAACTTTTCTGCAATTTCTCGGAATCCAAATAGCGTGCAGATTGGAAGCAGCGCTCGGAGCACCGAGTTTCGGGTGGCCGTGTCTCGGCTAAACGTCTGAAGGCATTCAATGTTGGTGCCGAGGTTGGACTTGGTCTGCTGAACGATAAACGGGCTATGGTTAACAGTGGCGGCGTATACAAGTTGCACTTTCGATGACTCAAACGCGGCATCGACACAGAACAAGTCATCAAAAGCACTTCGTCCCATGTACAGAGCTCTGCGGAAGAGCTGCGATACCTCCATGGCGTGTTGTCGGCAAAGATCCTGACACTTGGTCTTGAAGGCTTCCGGCGCGACCTTGAAGTCATTCGACAATGGGAAGTTGAAGCCGGCTAGCGACGTCCGTGTCAGGTCGAAGATAACTGCGTGCATGAGCAGATGCAGCACGAATACCGCCCCGAGGATGTTGTCTTCTCTGAGAATGTACATGTTTATGTCGGTCATGAGGTATTTCTCCGGAAGTTTGGCCAGAATGGTCTCGAGGCGGCTGATAATCTGTAGAAATTTCGAGTCATTGTCCCAGGCCTTGCTGTCTTTTTCGGGTGTTCGGATGAGGCTGCTCCCGTTAGTTCTGCTCAAATACCAAAAAGTGGTCCTCTACTCACTGCATGACTTTGGATCGAAGGCGTAATATCAAGATCGAAAGTGCTTGGAAGTCCAGGTGCGGCACCACATCCGCCAAATCATTCCGCTCAATGTCTTCGAGGAAGTATGGTTGCGATGCTGTCTGGGATGTAAAATTCTGCTCGGGGCAGGGCAAGGGAATCGCAGGGACGTCGTCTCTCCAGCAGAGGTTCTTTTCTACGCCATTTCCGACGAGCACATCTAGGTAGTAGCATGCCCAGACAAGCCGAATCTCGCTCTCTCGTTCCATGATCTCGGTCGGGGTGGCATCGACGTCCAGGGGTCGATATGAGTCCAGGCTCAACAGACGGACCATGCGGTACAAAACGGATATGAGAACAAACACCATGGCGTTTTTATCCTCACGGAGACTATAATCGCATAGCAACACCAAAGTCTACTCAGATTTGTTAGACTAGTCCACACACGGTAAGAGACGTTTCGTGTCATACCATAAGATTATGCACATCGGGCGTATGAAGATCGCGCATGGCATCCTGCCGAGCTTTGACGGCCCACTTCTCGCCCGGGACTTGGTTCGCATCCACGACCATTGGCTCACCGCTTTCAGCGACATGGTCGAAGTAGAGGTGTCTATGGCAAAGGTTAGTCTTACTGGACTGGTCATGCCAAAGCTGCGGGACAACATACCGGGCACCGAGGGCACACATTACGTAAAGCAAGGGTTCTCCGTAGTCTTGCACCACACTGTCCTGATCCAGCGATTTCATAAACGACGGCTTGTGAATGAAGGACAGATTTCGTAGAGGAGCGGACCGGTTGAAGTATGTCTTGATGAGGATTTCGCGGAAGCCGCGATTTTCAGGTAACCGTTCCGAATAGACGCCTTCAGGCTCCTGCGCGAGGATATCAGGGAGAGGGCCTTTTGTTTTCAGGTTTAGCTGTGGCTGGATGTGTTGTTGGGGTTGTCGCGGCGGCTGCTGATACTGTGGAATGCTCGATAGCGCCGGCGGCACCTGATGATAGCTGTCGTGGGCCATGGGTTGATGGGTATAATTGCTCAGCCCATTCGGTAGGGCGTTGTGGTTGTACATGTGACTTTGTGTGCTCGCAGGTTCCTGATGATGCCGAAGCTGTGGTAATTGGTAAGGTGTCTGCTGATAGCTCATGGGTACTGGCGGCTCCTCCAGGTGGGCATTTTGGCGATTGAGTGGCTGGAACTGCCGGTGGTCGGGTTCGGGTCGTATAGGATGCATGTCCATCGGAGTATAAGTATCGTGCGGCTCTGGTTTCGTCGGTGTGGTGCCATGGCCTTGTCTGCCAGGGGATAAGCTGCCGCTGATGGAGGGCTCACGCTCCTGTTTGCCGGGGTAGGTGCATGTGAGGTTGCGCAAGATGCAGCGGCGACAGGCAGGACGGGTCTTTGTGCAGCGATGCTTGGATGCGCGGCATTCCTCACAGGAGCCTACTTTGCGTTTTTCCACACCGGCGGCACGAAAAATATCGTCGGCAGATTTCTGGAGCTCTTTGCGGGAGATGAATTCATTTTCGCGGTCGTATCTGGGGCAAGGCACGCCAAGGCGCAAGCAGTTTCGGCAGTCGGGGAGGGATCGATCGCATCGAACCTATATGAAACGAAGTGTTATTCACGGCTCATATAAATTTTCCGTTACCCCCTTGATCCCTCGAGCCTCTTTGCAGTCGACAATGGAGAGTCTTGTTTGACTCTTGATGGACGCACTCGGCTGGGCGGCGAGTCTGCGGGGGGGCCAGAGACCGGACGGTCGGGCAGGTGACGACGACATACCTTGCGGGAACGACAAATGAGGCAGGCTACAGAGGAAAAGGTTGAAAGCATGTCAGTAAAATACAAGAGAGGATAACATTTATATAATAAAGGGCATGATAGTGAGTTAAGTAGGAGCGGATCTCGTTGGCGAGATTTCTGGGTCACTGACCGATATCAGACTTGGGGCTGTCATTGGAGGCTGCGGCAGTCGCAGCCTGTTCTGTAGAATCCACGGCGGTCGCAGGCATGATGGTGGGCGCAGCGAGCAAGCGGGCGGCAGTTGCGCGCTGAAATGGCGGACAATGGTAGGGGCGGGTTCAGAAATGCGACGGGATGAGTTAGAGATTCATGATAGTGTGCGCGACTGAGGAAAGAGAGGCATGATCGAGCAGAGCGGGCGTCGATGGAGAGAAAAAAAAGGAAAAAGCAAGAGGCAAAGGCACAGGCACAGACAGGCCTGCTGTGTAGGTAAGGTAAGGTAGGCAGCAGGTATGCAGCGAAAGAGGAGCTGGCAGCTCTGTC
Source organism: Cordyceps cicadae (assembly GCA_002968875.1). Taxonomy (NCBI): domain Eukaryota; kingdom Fungi; phylum Ascomycota; class Sordariomycetes; order Hypocreales; family Cordycipitaceae; genus Cordyceps; species Cordyceps cicadae. The sequence continues at coordinate 94,087 of MWMN01000001.1, read as the reverse complement.
TGATGCGGCGGCGGGCGAGTCAGCCTCTCCAGTAACGGCACACAAAGGGCTTAGTAGGTGTGAGTGAGGAGGGTAGGTGAGAGGGAGACGGAGAGGAGAGGCTGGCCGGAGAGCAGAAACATCCGAGTACCGGGCGATCCCTCGAACAGGTTGACGATGGGGATGGGGACGGGGATGGGGATGGGGATGGGGATGGGGAGGAGGTGGCCTCCTCGTTAGTTAGTTTGTGTCGGGCAGAGCGGCAGATCCAAAGTGAGGAGGATACGGACGAGGGCAAGTCGATAGATAGAAAAGCGCCTGGGTGTGATGGACAGGTGGATGTGCTAGTTAGTTGGTTTGATGGGCTGGATATGGTTTGTTTGTTTGGTGGATTATCGAGTGGATGTTGCTTGTGGGTTGTGGGTGAATGACCGTATGCGGTTTTGGCGTGGCACTTGTCAAGAGAGAGAGAGCGGGCGGGCGTGGAGGAGCTGAGTTGGCTGGCTGGGCTGATGAGGCAGGTGGCCAGTTCATTTATTATCAGGGCTGGTCGCGTTGCGCTTCTTTCCGTGGCGGCTGCATCCTTGGAAACAGCGGATAACCGAGGGTTTCTTGTCGGAATACCACTACATACAGCTATTCCCGTCAGGTAGGTAGTTAATCGGCACGTCTGTGCTTGTGTGTGTTGAGTGAGTTGAGATTCGTCACCGGCGGACAAGGCTTTGGCGGGAACAAGAACGAGTCAATTATAGGTAGGTACCAATCTTAGTATGTAGGTACTTGGCAGGCTGTACGAGGTAAGTAACCCGACGCAGTGGAGGAGTCTTATTATCCATTACTTCTAGGCAACATTTTCAATGACCCATTTCGATTAAAAGCTAGGGATTGACGGGCGACAGTTATAACAAAACAGTTTCAACGGTTTGAATGGGTAATGGATCGCGAGGGGCCGCACATAAATTTCCCACTGGTCTTCTGCCTGCATTGTGGCTGAGTGGCTTGAGGCGAAGGATTTCGCTTTGTTGGGTTGCGCAGCGAGTTCGAGTTTACAGTAAGGCTTGCAGGGGCTTTCAGTGCGAACTGCGGTGACACGGAAACGCCCAGGTACCAGGTAATGCTAGCACCGAAGAAAACCTATTAACTGACTTAGTACCTAGGTAAGTTAGGTAGTAGGTAGGTACCGAGGTACCTAACAAAAACGAGGCGTCTGGTAATTTATTTATTAGCCCAACGCAATAATAAGCTTTGAGCCAGCAGGTAGGCTATTGAGATTGAGAGCAAAGTCCATGACTTATTATCCACACTTTGCACCCGTCCGTAGTCAACTTCGAGACCAGGGTTTGACGGGCATCGTCCCCAATTTGCATGTGTCCGGCTCCGGATTGCATAATATAAGATGGGACGTGCAGCTGTCAAGTACTCTTAATTCCAACCTAATAAGCGTCCCAGGTTACACTGTACTACTACACACGGCCTTCTACTCTGCACCTGCACGTCACGTCACAAGCAGCCCGCCACCAGCACAACCAAGCTGGCAAGCTGCCTGCTGTGCTGACAGCTGACAGGCTTACGACGGCGCGTCAAACCCCTTGTGCCTCTCTCTCTCCTCTCCCTCCCAGTTTGGCGCCCCATAACGAGCCATCCCAAGACCGATTGTTGAACAGTGGACCCAGACAGCCCCAGTCTCCGAATCGGGCTAGCGCATCCCCTCGGGCCTGTCACCTTGCAAATGGCTGGACAACATACCAGACTAATTCCTGGATGAGATGAAAGAGACGATTTCGGGATGGAAGCTTGCAGACTACGAAGTAAATACCCTATCCTTTTCTTCCTTGGAAACGCTAGCTTTGAAAAAAATCAGGCCTTCACTTGAATGCCCTGAAGTAGCCGCCCTTCACGTGCTTCTCTACACCTGCGATCAGCGCTCTTGTCAACCGAGACAGAATCTTGCCCCCAGCCCCACCACTAAACATTTTTAGTCAGTTCACCGTTCACCTGGTCTCCCCAGCCCAGCTTGCCTGCTGCTGCTCTTCATCGCTCGATAATAAACAAAACAATTGCCACCGACGCAAAAGGTAATGATTCGCCCCTATCAGCAGCACGGATCTTATTTCGGCATCTCTCCGCTGACCAGTCACCTGGTCTCCCCTCGCTTCGACACGAGCCCTCGACCAGCAACCGAGTCATACCTGCAAATCCGTACTCTGTGCAAACACGCCATCTTTCAAAGCCGCCTTGCCTCTCAAAAAGAACCATCCATGTGCGCCCTAATCCCGGCCCGAAGCCTGTCTAAGCGTCTCGGCACCTATTAGTATACAATGTATGACACCATGTCGCTTGTCGCGCGCGGGCGCGGGCGCAGTGTCACGGCCTAGGAAATCAACTAGCAATAAGGCTCACTGCGACTGAGGGCGACCATACGACTGCCGGACCATTCCACGATGTGAAATCATCACCAGGACACGGATTCCCTCATGCCCCTCTCAGGCTACTCGTACCGCCCATCCATTGCCCGAGCTACCGTTAACTACCCATTAGTCCAGCCCGAGTCATTACCGTCGTTCATATTTGACTGGCTGTATTTTACCATTTTACTCAGCCTCCGCATCGTATCGTGCTATTGCTGGGCTGCGGCTCAATCTACTGTGGCGTCCTCCCCCCTCAACTTCGGCTACTTGCAGTATAGATCATCGCTTCAACGGCTGCGCAGTCCTAACCAGTTACTAATGGCCAAGTTGGCCAAGCTGGAAACACGAATGTGCCCTGGGATCTTTGAGTTCATGAGATGGGCCCTTTCTTGCTGAGTATCTTGCCATATGAGCGTTGCCTTGCATTCAGGTGGACGTAAACAGTTCATCTGTTTGTAGCCTTCTGTTGGCTCTTCAACCCACTTTCGGTGCTAGTTCCATCGCGTAGATAAGCAGACGCTGATCAAGCTGGTTATATCCATGCAAAATGTTGTATCTACCTGTAAAGCCCACGCCATGTCTTGCAACTTAGCTGCCTGCCCAGTCGTAAGCCTGCCCGTTACCTTATTTTTGTTGCTCGAAGGCATTAAACCCTACCACCTGTAATCCCGCTCTGTCGGTCATACATATACTGACGTTGCTGTTAATGAGCGATGCGAGATCAGCTATTGTGCTTCAGCCGCGGCGTTATGCAGCTTGTGACCATGCAACATGTTTCTGACATGCTACCCCTGTCTGGTCTGGCGAATGGAAGGCTTTCCCCGGAAATTTCACATCGCTCCCTGCACCCAATGCTTTTTTGTTCAGCGCGGCTCTAGTCTTGGGACATGTTCGTTGGTATCTTGAACGCGATCTGCCCGTTCTCGCCGTTGTTGAAGGGTTCGAAGTCGGCCTTTGTGTGGCCGCGGCCCAGGTCCGGCACGCAGTGGGATTGACAGTAGCTGTCGACGCGCTCGGGAGAGCCACGGATGATGCTGTCGCATTTTATGGGCGTGTCTTTGCGCGTCTCGCATTGCTGAAACCTGCTATCCTTGACGCAACCGCAGCTGTACTGCACTCTCAGGATGCTGCACATGGCGCGATGTTTGGCGGCGGCGTGGGTTGTATGGGATCTATGTGATCGATCCGAGAGCGGAGAGCAGAGAGTGGAGTTTTTAGATGAGCACTGCCTTTGACTGCCGTTTTTCTGGAGTTTGCTCAAGAGTCAGGAGAGGTTATCGTGTGAACTGGTGAGGGGCTACAAAGAAACAGAAGGAGCGTAAGGCTGCGGGGAAGCTTAGTCAGTATGTAGGTTACACAAGGAATAGGCAGCTTATCTGGGTGCGTGCAAATGTGCTGAACATATCTCTACTCTATCTATTCAGTACACTGCGGTTTTACGGGGGTTTCTTTGAATTCATACATTTCAACTTGTCAATGTCTAGCTTACCCCCAACTACGGCGAATGGAGTTGGGTATGAATGCATCATCCTAGAAAGTGCGACTGCATTTACTGCATCCAGTGACAACTCAGCGGCAGCAGCGTTTGTTGTTCATCTGTCGGCAGCTCTGCACTCGAATTAATATCAGCCAAAAACGTTCAGAGGTGAGGTGAATGGAATCAGACCTGCATCACTGCCCAGGAACTGTGGCTGCATACACTGCAGGCAGGCCCAACACCTCAGCGGCTACAGCATTGCTGGCAATCGGGCCTGGCCGGCCAATCATGACAAAATCACTGAGGCTTCTGTCTCACTTGTTTACTCTCGTTGCCTGTGATGCAGACTGCAGACTGTAGACTGCAGACTGTAGACTGCAGAATGCCGGCTGATCACTGGCCCGCGTTCTACGTACTTAACTGCGAGCTTCCTCGCGCTGCTGTGGAGGAAATAACAGCCTGCTTCGCAACTCACTCACTCACTAACTCGCCGTCCGCTTATAATGATGAGCGAGATAATGAAATCCCTGACGGCAAAGGGCCTGGAGCAGCTCTGCTCCAAGCAGCAGCTGCACCTGCTAAATGCCGTGGACTCGCTCCGGTCCCAGGGCGTCAGCCACTACATATCGCTGCCACAAATTATCGTGTGCGGCGACCAGTCGTCGGGCAAGAGCTCCGTGTTGGAAAGTATTTCTGGCGTGTCCTTTCCGGTGAAGAGCAGCCTGTGCACTCGATTCCCGACCGAGCTTATCCTCCGAAAGACGGCCCCTTCTTCCATCAACGTCTCCATTGTGCCGCATCATTCTCGCAGCACGGCCGACAAAGAACGCCTCTTGCAATTCAGCGAGAAATTGCTTGACTTCAAAGAACTGCCAGAACTAATCGAAGTCGCAAAGACCGCCATGGGCGTGACGACGACGGGCAAGGCATTTTCTGAAGATATTCTGCGTGTTGAAGTGAACGGCCCTGATCGCCCACATCTCACCATCGTGGATCTGCCCGGTCTCATTCATTCCGAAAACAAGCATCAGTCCGAATCGGACATCCAACTCGTAAAAAGTGTTGTCCAGGGCTACATGGAAGAGCCGCGAAGTATTATCCTGGCCGTTGTGTCCGCCAAGAACGACTACGCCAACCAAATTGTCTTGAAGCTCGCTCGTGACGCGGATCCTAGAGGGACACGGACGCTCGGGGTGATCACCAAGCCCGATACACTTATTCCAGGATCTGGGAGTGAGAAAATGTTTGTCTCACTAGCAAGAAACCAAGATGTCGAGTTCCGCTTGGGCTGGCACGTGTTGAGAAACTGCGATACCGAGGCGGAGAATTGGACGTTCGACCAACGCGATGCCGCGGAGCTCGAATTTCTATCTTCAGGTGCCTGGGCAGACCTTTCTTCAAAAGACTTGGGCATCCAGTCGTTACGGAGCCGCCTGAGCAACGTTCTTGTCCGACAGATCGCCGCTGAGCTCCCGAATCTGATGAAGGAAATCGTCGACTTGACTTCTAAATGCCGAAAAAGTCTTGGCAAGCTCGGCCTACCTCGCAAGACTATCGATGAGCAGAGACTGTATCTCCTTCAGATCAGTCAATCATTCCAAGCCCTGCTTCAGGCAGCGACTCATGGAAGTTACAACGATCCGTATTTTGGGGATGCCATGTCATGCGCTGGCCACAAAAGCCGCATCCGAGCGGTTGTTCAGAACCTTAATCGAGATTTTGCAGAAGATATGACCCAGCATGGTCGCCGGTACACAGTCGTGGCCAACCTGCCCGATGCCGGTGATTCAGCCCCCGAGAGCTCCGAGCTGCTGACTCGTGCCGATTATCTTAGAAAAATTATTCTGACCATCCAGAGAGGTCGAGGGAGAGAGCTACCTGGTATGTTTAATCCCATGATAGTTACAGAGCTCTTCAAGGAACTCTCGTCTCCATGGGGTAAAATCGCGGAAAGCCATATACAGCAGGTCTGGGAGGCCGTTCGTCTGTCGCTGAGCAATCTCGTAATGCACGCTGCAGATCTTACGACCTCGAAATCAATATTGGCGAATGTGGTCGATCCGAAGCTGAATTCTCTGCGGCAAGCTTTGCATGACAAGCTCGCTGGGCTACTGAAACCACACCAAAGCGGACATCCGATCACGTACAACCATTACTTCACAGAGACTCTGCAAAACATTCGTCAGGAGCGCGAAAGGTCGCGAGTGACAGAGATGGTGAAGAAAGCATTTGGTCTGACTTCATTGCCATCGCAATCTGACTATGTCGCAGGTGGTCAACTTCTCACTTTAATTGACCAACTGACTCTGCCGAAAGAACCAGACATGGACCATTTTGCAGCCTCTGAGGCGCTTGACTGCTTAGATGCGTATTATAAGGTCGGATTCCCGCAAAGTATCTACAGCCCCACGTCCCTTCGCAGCTAACCTTTCTAGATCTTAGGTTGCCTTGAAGCGTTTCATAGATGACGTTGCCGTCGAGGTTGTTGAGACTTGTCTCTTGGATCAACTCGGCGAGATCCTGGACCCGACCTCCATCTTCAGGATGAGTGATACTGAAGTTTCTAGCATCGCGGCTGAGACGGAAGAGAGTCGTGGCGCTCGCGAGAAGCTCGAGCTGAAGTTAAAAATACTCAACAGTGGCAGCGAAACGTGCAAAGAGTTTGTGGCATTATATGTTAACGGTACGGTTCACGCGTAGCCTGCTAGCGACATGGCTCACACTCTTTAGTCCGGGACATTTCTGAGGAAGATGCCGAGGAACCGGTCGGTATATCCAGCGACGCTGGAACAGCGCCGGCTCGCACGCTCGACAGTGACCAACAGTCTCTCAGTGCAGCCGTTCCGGATTCTACCTCATCGGAGAATATATTCGTGGGTGACGAGCAGAGAGCCGGGTCTGTTCATGAGCCGGTGACACCTACACTGTTTGGCAATGGGGAGTATACAGTCACAGCGGGAGGTGAAACTGGAATTAAGAAAGCGCCGTCCAAGAAGAAGAAGAAAAAGAGTAAATCTCTTGCGTGCAAGAAGCCGGCGCCACCCAAGAGACAAGATGTCCCCTAGTCTAGCAGCGTACATCCTAGTTATAATGCGCATTCACACTGTGGAGGGTAACAGAACGACGCGTCCGTCTTGAGAGCAGATGATTAAACGTAATCGTATTATTTTTAGTCTATGTCTAATTTAGTTTTCCCAATTACTGAAGAAGCTTCTTGTACTGCTCCAGAACAAACTCCTCGGAGATGTGGCCGAGGCCAAGGAGCTCATTATCAGACTTGGCAAAGTTGCCGCCGTAGCCCTCGGTCAGGAAGGTCTTGTAGATGAACGGGGCAATGTTGTCGAATGTGAAGACGCCCTTGGCCAGGCCCTCGCCGGCGACCTTGACGAGGTCGTCAATCTTGGCGTAGCTGACCTCCCAGGGCTTCTCCGGGGCGGCCTGCTTAGCCAGCTCCAGCAGGCGGACCTGCGAGATCTTGATGTCCTCCAGGAAGACAGCGCGGTTCTTGGTCTCCTCCAGGTGGTCGAGGATGGCCGCGAGCGCGCCGCCGACCGTCTCCAGGGTGGTGGAGCTGAAGACGGCCTTGCCGTCGTTAAACAGGGTCGGCTTGTACCCCGCGACGTTGAGCACGAACTGGTTCTGAATGCCCCAGTCGAGGAATGGCCCGTTGTAGACGAATGTGTACGAGATGGCGCCGGCGGCCGCCTTCTCCTTCAAGTACTCCTCCACCTTGACCTTTTCGCCAAAGACGGGGATCTGGCGCGCGAGCGGGTTCTCAATGTCAGAGCCGAAGTCGCTGGGGAGGAAGCGGCGCACGCCGGCGGCGATGGCGGCGTCGATGAGGGTGGTCTGTAGAGAGGTCGCCTCGTCGGGCAGCGCGGAGATGACGACGTCCTGGCCCTTGAGGGCGCTGGTCAGGGCAGAGGGGGAAGAGAAGTCGACGTCAACAACCTTGACGCCGGCGGGGATGGCGGACTTGGAGCCGGCGCGACGCAGGACTTGGAGGTTGTGGCGGGAGGCAGCGAGCTTCTCAAGGGCGATGGTGCCGACGTTGCCAGCGGCGCCTACCAGGGTGACGTTTTGGACGGGAGAAGTCATGGTTATGGGTGCTTGAGTATATGAGTAAGTGGGTGACTGGGTGGGTAGGGGACTCTTGATGCGTTTCAAGTTGTTGTTGAGATATTAGGCGGTGTGAGTTGAGTGTGGTTGTCCTGCTGGATGAGTGATGAGTGTCGATGATGGTAAAGCGACAGAGTTGCAGAGATCTACCATCTCTTTATAAAGACAATTCTCAGCAAACTCGTCGCCATCGATAGACAAATTGTTCGACATGTCTTAATAATCTGTGCAGGATCGCCATCGCATCCGCGCATCGCTCCCGGCCGCATCTCCGCCGAATTTCCAACTTGTAGCGGCCCGGCTGACCCTGTTCCTGGGGGTGGGATGGCGGACTGATTGACTGATTACAGATCATCCGGCGTTGGCCGCGGACCGAATGGGCACTAGCTTCCCATGGCGTCTTGCTGAGACAGCGGGTGTTTGATTCCCAATTCTCAGTGGTGTTTTGTCTTGGTATTTGGTCCTCTGCGATAGAGTTCGTGACTGGACTGGGCTGAGAGTAGGCTGATCTTGACTCGCCTTCTTAGGCGGGATCGCATCATCTTAACCAGCCTTTGTGACACGTCCAAAATGCGAGATGCAAGAAGGGCACTTGTCAACCAAGGCAATTCATTTAACCGGCGGTGAGCGGTTTGGTTACTTGGTTAGCATCGCTCGTCCGTCCACGCATCGGGGTTCTCGCACTGCATTCATTTCAACCATATGCGCATACATGAAGCGAAGAAGCAGTTCTCTTATCCGATCCAGCTAGCTATCCGCTTTACGTTGGAGACGATGACAATGAGTAGAGTTGGAGGGGGTCAGGAGGGAGACGTTTGCGGATGAGGCAAAGCAGAACGTGGTAGCTTTCAGCTCCACTCGTGGTCCTGTGCCTGGCGGCTTTTTTCTTCGAGGCTATTTCTCCTCAGACCAGGGTGTAGGTAGGGTTTATCACCACTTTGCTTGCTATCGTATCGCGAGGTTATTATGTCGTCGAATCTTGGCTATGTACTGGTACTTGAGGAGTGGTCACCGTTTGCTTTGGTTATTAGGATCAACGGCGGTTCGGTGATGAGCTGGAGTAGGTGATTTTCCTTGGCTGAGGAATACGAAAAAAAAAAAAAAAAAAAAAAAAAAAAATTAAGGTGGTCCTGGCAGATGCTTGAATTTGATGAAGCCGAATTTTCTGCGCAGGAATAGATGGACTTGAGGAAACAGACGCAGCGATAGTGGCAGAGGCAGAGACAGGGGAGAGAAAAGGGAGGAGGGAAAGAGGGGAGGGAACCTGTATGTCCTTGGTTCCTGCCTTCTTCGTCCTAACCAACCATCTTCAACGGCCGGCCTGAACCCAACGGCCAGCCGGACCCGCTAAAATGAATAACAAGATAAGGTGACAAAGAATCAATGCGAGAAACTGGAGCCTGTGCCCTAATCTGAAATAGGCTTGGTGCATCGTCCCCTTCAGAACGGCAACTCCAGCGGGATGGCCGAGACAAAACTCGGCCATCCCACTCCTCTCACCAAATACATTTCACTTCTTCAACGCACCAGCCAGGGCGGCTTAGAAACACAACGAGGCCATGTCAATGCTTAAAACCATTTTTCACGAATGCGCCGTGTCATTATGGCACTCTCTACGATCTTTCTTCAATGTTTATTTTTCACTGTCGAGAAGCCACCTTGATCATCCATCCATCCTTCCGTCCATCCATCCATCCATCCTTTTTTCGACCCCTCACCCACAGACAAATCAATCTTCGCCATCCCGCACAGTTCATCCCGCAAAGCTGGGTCTGTGGTAAGCCATCGCGCCGGTAGTGTCGTTCAACCGGACCGCGGAGTCGCTCACCCGCCGCCACACACCGAAAGTCTCAGTCAGCCAGTCAGTCAGCCAGTCAGTCAGCCAGCCAGCCAGCCAGCCATGGCCGAAGGTCCCGTCAGGAAGCAGTTTGTCTGCGAGTGTGGTCGGGAATATATTCGAAAAGAGCATTTGCAACGCCACAAAGCTACACACGGCCGGCCTTCTTTTACCTGTCCGTCCTGCGACAGATCCTTTACTCGACTGTAAGTTGCCCTGACGCCCTCTGACTCCTGCTTGGACAGCCTAGTGCCTGCGCTCCCCTTTTACGAAACCAAACAGCGTACATCGCGACAACGCGATTCATCCCAGTGGGCGCCAGCAAGAAAGAAAAAAACATGAAAATAAAATTAGAAATATCAGAGGAATCACGGGTTACTGACTGTCCTCATATTAGCGATCTACTCCGACGCCATTCAAAAATCCATGGCGCCGTCGTGCCCGACTCCCGCAAGGAACCGGCTTGCGATGCCTGTCACTCCAGCAAGATCAAATGCGATGGTGGCAGCCGGTGCTCCCTGTGCCGCAAACGTGACATCGAGTGCACCTATCAGCGCGCCAATCTCGCCCGCCGTGTGATTGACGCCAACCCCGATGTTGTCTTTGATCTTAGCGGCGGCAACTTTTCCGTCAACCGGGCACAGTCCACCACAAGCCACCACGGCACCCCAAAGGCAACCACCCGGCGCGGGCGCGCTACCAGCCGGACCAGCAGCAGTTCCGCAAGCGATGCCTCGCCGCCGCCGCCCACTCTCATGGCCCCCATCAGTGCGACACCATTCGAGGCCTCTTGGAACGAGCGCACCAAGGCCGGCACGCGTGTCATTGCCCAGGCCATGGGCGTCCTCCGCGATGGCGCAGAAAGCGACTTGCTTTCCAACCCCTCCCCAAAAATGAAGATTTGGTTGGATAGCTGCTTCCAATCATATTTTGGTCAGTTCCACGAGACCTGGCCCTTCCTGCATGCCCCCGAGTCTGAGGACCTTGTTGAGCATGTGCCGCTTGCCGCCTCAATCGCCATCATTGGGGCCTGGCGCCAAGTCAGCGACCCGGCCGCCTTGCAAATGATCTTTGCAATCCATCAAATATTGATGCAATATCTATTCGCGCAATTGGTACGTCGCAGAGTGCGCACAGGGTTACGCATCAACGCTAACCGACTTTGCGCCAACAGACACGATTTACATTCGATTCAGGTCAGCCTTGGCCTATCGAGTTATACCAGGCTAGTCTTCTGAATGCCATTTTTGCATTCGAGATAGGGGTACGTGGCATGGAAGCAAATTCGGATTCCGTAACTAACCTGTTGAAGAAATGGTCCTTCATACCAAGAGGCAGGATGCTGCATGTAGCTGTGTGTACAATTTTACGACAAACCAACATGTTGAATAGCGAGAGCGCTATACATCATCAACGGAGACATTACCCGAGCACATTCATGCCGTGGATATATGGAAAGCATGAGTCATGGAAGAGGTTCGTGCCATCTGGAGCAGCACCACCAATACGGCCTATAATAGGTAGTACGTTATGCTGACCGCTGCAGGCTGGCCATGAGCGCCCTCAAACTTGACCGCGACATTGCGTTGCTTTACAACCAATCTTCGTTCATCCACAACGAAGAGCTCAACATGCAATTAACGTCTTCATATGGCATGTGGAATGCACATGGACTTCATCTGCTGTATCGTCGAATCCCGCATGAATTGACGCAGCGGCAGGACTACCGGGCCTCGCAGCTGATGAACATGACGGATTTCAATCTGCCATTTCCCTTACTCACCGAAGACATAGAGCTTATACTGCTCGGCACCGCCAATCATGTCTGGACGTACCGGCGACAGCTCGGTGCCGGTGCAAGCCGTGCGGACCTGGCCGGCCAGCATATCCACATCATGCTGCAACTGGAGCTTTGCCGGCACCAGCTAAACCGCATGTACAGCATACAAATGTTCCCGAAAGAACACGCAGCAGAGCTTGAGGTGATTCTGGCAGCATACTATGGGCGGGAGGATGATGAGACGGACCCGGTGCTGCTCGTGACGGAGGCGATGCGGCGCTTCTGCCAAGGGACCTTTGGCGCGGCCATGCTTCAACAGTTGCTGGAGCTGCACATGTGCGCTGACGTGCAGCATCTCATAGACGTGACTTCGGGCCTGTACGAGGGCAACGATCTGTACACAGAATCGGTGCTGCGCAAGCAGGCGCTCATTTCCGAGTGGGTGGTCAGCGGTGAGGGGCGCGCGGCGGCGATCCGCGCGGTGACGATCCTGCGCCTCTACGAGGAGCACGTCGCGCGCACAGGCAACATCGATAGCCGGTGCCTTGATCCGATTGTCCATATCAGCCTGCTCGCGGCTGCCGTAGTCGCCCGCGCGTGGGCCGAGGGCGTTGCGCACGGCTGCGTCTGTGGCGCGGCCCTCCCGACGCTCGAGCTCGGCGGGATGGCTGGGCTTCCGGATGATGGGCCGGCCTTTGCGCCGTGGATTGCTACGGGTGGTCGGCTGCAGTACAACGGCGTCGCGCTGTGCGGGTGTAACTTGCCGCAGTGGCGGGGGAGGTTCACCAGGGGGTTGCCGGAGGGGGGCTGGCGTCAACGGATGGATCGAAACTGGCCGATTATGTAGGAGTGTGTGTGTGTGTGTATGTATATATCAAGTCATGGCGAGAGTTGAATACAGGAAGCGAATGACGTATTTTTTCGATGAGTGAGATGGTTTATGAGTGAGATGGTTCATGAGTGAGATGGTTCATGAGTGAGATGTGCAGCTTATTCACCGGCAACTTGTTCTTATTGTCTTACTTGTACCTGCTAGGACAGACACTGGCAGGCAGCAAAAGCAGCCAGCCAGCCAGCCAGCCTTGTGACTTGTGTGACCCTTGTGACTTGTGTGAAATCGAAACATCTCCAACTCTATCCGTACCCGTACATGCCCGATTAATCTTGGCTACGAGAAAGAGATGTTGGGAGGTAAACGAACAAGCCCCAGCAGCCCAGCAGCCCAGCAGCCTGATTAAGCCTCTAACTATTTATGGCCTTGAACCCGGTCTAGCGCCACGCAAGCAACTCCGGCGACGGAAGGAGGCCTTTTTTTTTTTTTTTTTTTCCTTTACCGCATCTTGTTCGTTTGCCTGTGCTGACATGCAGATCGTCATGCAGCTCCCATATCATCCATATTCCCATCTCCCTCCGTCAACCCCACCAATACTTTTCTCAAAGGCCCGTCCGTCACGGTCTTTTTTCCTCTTTTTTTTTTTTTTTTCATCGAGCTTCCTCTGCTCGGTTCTTGTCACAGCTTTCCGCAAGTCCAAAACCTCCGTCCCCTGCTGTTTCATGCGCCCCCTTCAGAGCCAACGAAACCCGCCAACAGGGGATCCTTGAGAGAAGGTCCAGTAGAGGAGCAAGCCCTCCTTCTCTCTCTCGCCGCCGCCGACGGTCTGCTCGTGGAACGAGAAAACTGGACAGACAAGAAGAGCGATGAGTCTGCCACGAGGTGCCAATGGCAGCAGCACCGGCAACAGCGCCGAGCACGCCGCGACGAGCCATGCCCACCAACACCACCACGATGGTGACGAGACGACGCCTCTCCTCGCCGCCACCAGCCTGCTATCCGGCCTCGCCGTCGATGAGGACCCCGAAGCCGGCTGCCACGGTGGTGCCGGCAACGACGGCGACGACGATGACCGCCCCGCCCCCGAGGAGAAGCCGCTGCCCACGCTGCAGATCGCGCTGCTCTGCTACGCGCGCATCATGGAGCCCATCGCCTTCTTCGCCATCGTCCCCTACATCGCCGCCATGGTGTCGCGCGCCGGCCGCCTGCCCGCCTCCGACGTCGGCTTCTACAGCGGCCTGATCGAGAGCCTCTTCTCCGCCGTGCAGGTCTGCGTGCTCATCGCCTGGGGCCGCCTCGCCGACCGCCTCGGCCGCCGGCCCGTCCTCCTCGCCAGCCTCGCCGGCATGGCCGTCGGCCCCGCCCTCTTCGGCCTCGCCACCACCATCCCCCAGATGATCCTCTTCCGCTGCCTCGCCGGCGTCTTCTCCGGCTCCACCCTCATCATCCGCACCATGATCGCGGACCACTGCGCCGGCGGCGGCCACGCGCCCAAGGCGTACAGCTGGTTCGCGTTTGCCGGCAACGTCGGTATCCTGGTCGGGCCGATCATCGGCGGCTTGCTGGCGGATCCGGCTGCGCAGTATCCGCGGTGGTTTGGCGGGAGCCCGTTCTTGCGGCGGTTTCCGTATGCGGCGCCCGGGTTCGCGGTGTCGGCGATGGCGGTGACGGGCGTGCTGGCGTGCTTCCTCTTCCTGGAGGAGACGCTGGACAAGACAACGGCAGCGACGGCGAACAACGGCCCGCAAAAGTCCGCGGCGGCCGGCAAGATGACCATCCGGCAGCTGCTCCGGACGCCCGGCGTGCCGACGGTGCTGCTCGTCAACGGGTCCGTCATGATCATGGCGTTCGCCTTCACCGCGCTCCTCCCCGTCGTGCTGTACACGCCCGTCCCGCTCGGCGGCCTCGGGCTCTCCGCCTTTGGCATCTCCCTCTACATGGCCCTGCAGGGCGCCTCCCAGGCCGCCTGGCTGCTGCTCGCCTTCCCGCCGCTCCACCGCCGCCTCGGCAACCGCCGCCTGCTCCTCGCCTGCGCCGCCGCCTACCCCTTCTTCTTCCTGAGCTACGTTCGCCCTCAACGAGCTGCTGCGCGCCCGCGCCGTCGCCGCCGCGTGGGCCGTCGGCCCGCTCGCCGCCGCGGTCGGGCCCGGCGTCTCCATGGCCTTCACGGGCGTCCAGCTCGCGCTCAACGACGCCTCGCCCGACCCCCGCGTCATGGGCACGCTCAACGGCATCGCCCTCACCGTCGCCAGCGCGCTGCGGTCCTTCGTCCCGGGCCTCACCACGGCGCTGTACGCGGTCGGCGTCAGAGAGCAGCTGCTGCGCGGACACCTGGCCTGGGCGGTGCTCATTCCCGTGTCCGCGCTGATGCTGGTGGTGATCCCGAAGCTACCGGACGACAGGCCGGCAATGACCCCGGAGCTACCGGATTCCGGGTCGGCAGCGGCGTCCGACGAAGAATCCATCCCGTGATATTTTACCATGACACATACCTGCTGCACATATATTACATTTAAACATGTAAAAAGGCAAAAAACATTATATTATGCTAGAAACTCCATTTTCCCACTTCCCAGTAATTCTCTAATTTCTTTTCATGTCTTGATGACTTTTCTTTCCAGGCATGATGTAGACGCATGAGGTATTTTTACTTTTAAACATTCTTGTCTCCGACAACCTTTTGCCCTCCCCGGGCATTCTTCCAGTCAAACATGACGTTGGGCTTTGACCGGATGGTGTGGCGGAGCTTCTGCTCGCTGCGCTGCAGCCAGATGCTAGCAGGTGCCGTGCTGACGGGATACAACGGAAGGTTGGTGTCCCTGTTGAAGACTGCCGCGGTCGGCTTCTTCTCGAAGCTGGCAATGATGTCGAGCTCGGTGGCGACCTGCTCGCAGAAGCACTCGAGTGGCAGATCGTTGACGTCCTGGCCAAAGGGGTTCTCAATCTCGCGGCCGATGAGTAGCAGGCCGAGGATGATGTAGGCGGCGGCGATGGTGGCGGGGATGGCGACGTAGTGCAGCAGATTGACGAGCTGGAAGGGCAGCAGCATGACGTAGACCCAGGTGATCTGGCTGATGGCGATGCTGTAGGCGATGGGCAGGGGCGTGTTGAGGATGCGCTCGCAGCCGGCGAGGACGTCGCCGAGGATGTTGAGGTTGTTGTAGGCGAGCGTCTGCTGCATGGGCACGGGGAGCTGCTGGTTGGCGACGAGCTCGTCGATGGCTGAGGCCAGGTGGCTCATGATCTCGAGGGGCAGGTTGCCGAGGGGGCGGGTGGCGCGCTTGAGCGTCTTGCGCGGGTTGCTGGCGGCGAAGGAGACGCCGAGGTACTCGCCGACCTCCTTGAAGAGGTTCTTGCGCTTGCTGGTGCCGGCGGCGACGGAGCTGCCGCCGGCGTCATCGGTGGCGGCGCGGGCAAAGGTGTCGAGGTGGCCGATGAGGTGCTGCAGATCGTCGTAGTCGGTGTAGGGCTCGAAGCGGAGGGTGTGCTTGAGGGCGACGGCAAAGGCAACGAGCAGGTTCATGGCGCTGAGCTTGGCCAGGATGGTCTCTCGCGGGTCCTGGTCGGCGCGTTCGTCCTTGGCGTGGATCCAGAAGATGCGGCCGAGGTTCTGCGACGAGGTGATGAGGGCGGTCCAGTACTTGCGGCCCTCCTGGTAGCGCTCATAGGCAGTCGAGCTGCGGAAGGAGAGTCCCAGACCGACGACGAAACCGGTAATGGTCAGGAGGACCGAGTTGACGCCGAGCGAGTGCGTCGTCTCCGAGATGACGGTGACGGCGGTGGCCCAGGCGCCGACGAAGAAGAGCGGCAGGATCATCTTGGGCAGGATGCTGCCGTGCATCTGCAGGAAGACGGGCCATTTAGAGTGCCGGGAGAGGTCGCGCGGGCCGGTGAAGTAGTCGTCGATTCCCTGTGGGCCGTGACGCTGGAAGGAGGTGGGCGGGAAGGCGGAGAAGGGGAGGGTCGGTGAGAGGATGTCATCGCGGGTGAGGGTCTCGCCGGTCATGGCCCGGGATGCCGTAGGGTCGGGCATGGGCGGCACCGGCACCGGCACTGCAAGCGGAGGGGGATGAGGGCGGGCGTAGTCGGCACCGGCGTCGGACATGTTGTCGATGCGATGTAGGTTTGATGTGGTGGTGTCTGGGTTGATGGGGAAAGCTGGATAGTCGGAGTGGTCAGTCATGGAGGGGGAGTATGAGAAGGATGAGGAAGAGAGGACTAGAAGGACAGTAAGGAGAAGAAAGAGAGAAGGAGAGAAGGAGAGAAGGAGAGAAGGAGAGAAGGAAAGAAAGAGGGTCAGATTTGGTAGTTGATTGAGTGCAGACGAGCAAAGATGGTGAAAGAAAAGGTCAAGCAAAAAGTGTCAACGAAAGTAGTTGTTAGGTGAATCAATCATCAGTCAAGTTTGAGGTCGAGCAAGAAGGAAAATGGTCGAGGAAGGCGCAACCGAGCGCGCGCATGTAGTCTCTTCCCACTTCTTTCCCGGAGACTCTGTTGGCTATCGGCACGGTATATGGGTAATAACTTGGAAAATTAAGAGAAAAAAATAGGAATTAGGAATTAAAAATTAAAAATTCGAGAAAAATACGAGGACAGCCTCGCCAAACAAAGGCACAAAGAACAGGCTACCCGGACCTAGACCCGGACCCCTGTGCCCGGTGTGGCCAAAGAAAGAATGAACAGGGTCTCAAGAACCAATCAGTCCGTCCCCTGCTTTGCAACTTCAGGCTTGGACCCGCAGAGTACGTGTTCGGGGACAGGATAAAAGAATAAAAAGAGGCGGCAGTCCCCGCTGTCTGCCCTGTTGAGTGATGAAACAGGTCAGCAAGAAGAAGGGTCAGGAGAAGGTCTGTGACAATCCTTGTGTGGCGGTTGTCGTGACTCTTTCTCAGGTGAGTGAGATGGATCGGCTTTTTTTCTTTTCCTTGTTGGCGCCGAGTGAGAATCATATCCCACCGTCGGTTACACCAGTGTCACCTCGAGTCTTGCTTTGAGTTTTTTTTTTTTTTTGGAATTTTTTTTTTCCTTTTTCTTTTTACCTCGAAACTTGGCTTTGCATGGGCCCGGCCCACGGGAGCTACAGGAAGGACAGACAGGGGCTTCTTCGGTGCAAACCCCAGTGGCTTATTGTCCTGTATTAGCATTGTCAGCCTATAATCTTCGAGGGAATCCATGGAAGCCATGGGACTTATTTATGCATAGAGCCGGCAACTGCGCGCCCTTTTTGACTTGACCGCCATGTGATCGCCAGGAGTCCGTCAGCCACGGTGGATGATGGATGGGTGGATGGGTGGACTGGACAAGGGAGGACGAGGGGAGGCAAAAGAGGACGAAACACTCCCATGCTATCCTTCCAGGATTCCATCCATCATCATTCATCGCAAGTCGCCGAGTTTCGTCGCCTCGGCCTAATCGAGCTGGTCAATGGTGTGCTGAGTTTGAGTTGAGTTGAGTTGAGCTGGCGTCGTGTTTCATGCAACACCCTCGACCATCTTGAGCCTCTTTTCATGTCAGTTTCTAGTGGTCAGGCAGTGTCCACCAGTAAATATCTACCTACCAATTGCAATAATCGCCGCTTATTAGAGGGCCCCTTTGCCGCCTGCTAGCTAGGCCGCGCCGGCCCGCAGCGCAGGGACTGGGCTCCCCGACGCTTATGACAGCACAGACTACACGACTACACGCATAGCCTCATTCCTTCTTATTATTCATTTTCATTCGTGTTCATATCAATGCCCGCTGCCTTGTTCGGTCCTGCCGGATTTGACTCGCGTCTAAAATTCTGTTCTGTCCAATCCTACACCTTAATTCTATGCGCTCCCATACCGCCATCCGGCTGGTTTATGCCCTGTCTGCTGTGTGTCCTCTCGGCCCTGGATCCTCTTCTCGTCATTACCCAGACTGATCGATAAGCTCTCGTCATTACCCAGACTGGTCGATGAGCAGGCCACGCCAGCTACATGCTCATTAACACATCACCACTCGAAAGAAAGGGGTAGCGAAGCACCAAACCTAACAATTCTCACCACCGTATACACTGTTGTTCAATATTACCTACCAAACTAGTTCGTTAGCCGCCCAATTCTTCTTCATCGTACAGTACTCACCCAAGTATACTACACACCAAACTAGGTCCCAATCCTGTAACAAACTAAGCAACTAGTTAATAATCAATTGCCGCCGTTGGCATTGCCGCTGTACACACGAGCCAGTGCCGCACCATCGGGTAGCCGAAAAGGGGCAGCGGGAGTATCCGTCCGTCCATACGGAGCACGCGAGGTGCCCAGGCAGAAGCAGGAAGGGGAACAGGAGGGGCTTCCCTTTCTCTACTATTGGATCAGCTGGACTGTGAATGAAAAATGGAGGGACGGAGGGGCGACTGTTGGTTCCAGAACGACACAACAAGTAAGAGAACGCCAAAAGGTGCCTAATAACGAGTTTATTGGTTCATCTTGCATCTTGCGAGTATGGAAAGTCTAGTTGACTCTAAAGCCATGCTAAAAAATCTTTCGCAATACCAGCCAGTTCATGGTATACTGCCCCTATTTCGTTTGACTTGTGGCTCTGTGATTTTGGTAGTTCAATAGGTATGGGGCTTGAACTATCTACACGAAAACTTCCAGATTCTGGCTTTTTTTTTTTGTTTTTTTTTATCCAAGGCTATTGTGGGAGCCATCGTCGACTGTTGATCTATTTAGCCTCGGGTCTATCCTGTACCCGATTTTGAAAGGACACCGGCCATTCCGCGCGGATACTGGGCCCTTTGCCTCTATTGAGGATACGCAAAAGCATGCAGCGCGTGTAGATGCCAAATTTGCGGAGGACGAATTCCCAGGCGTTGAGGCATTGTTTTTTGGGGGGGGGGGGGGGCATATAATACTGGGCTATTGGGATGGAACATTTTCAAAGGCTTCGGAAACCATGGCCGCTGCTGAAATGCTTGACAGGGTGGCCTGACTTGGGTAGTTCCCTGTATGCAAAAAGCCGTGTATTAAAATATAGAAACTACGGGCTTCATGGGAATTTTCGTCTGCTGGAAACAAGAATTGAACGCAGCAGTCGTAAGAAAGTGAAAAACTGTTCTCTTGGTAGACTACAGGGTAGGACTTGTCTACTTGGTAGATGAGAAGGAACCCACCAAATTATACGGGTGGCTGAGACAGTCCACTAACAGTTTTGTGTGTGTGATTGGCCGGCAGCTGTTAGTGGCGTTTTCACAGTCAGACACTGGAGGTACGCTGACGAAAGAGCCCCCTTGGCTGTCGCAGATTCAGCCCCCTTTTTTCTACTAGGTTCGACGGTAACTATCTGTAACTGAGTTGGAAACATTCAGAGGTTGCTTTCGGGAGTTTAATATTTTCCCTTTGCAGAGGGGAACAAGGAGGGGAAAAAGTTACGCGAGTACGGCATAAACAACGTTGCATGCACACTAAATTTTAATCCGATCTGGGGCAGTGCACGGAAGATCTGCATCAGTGCACAAGACAAGCAAGCAAAGACGCGCTGGGAGAGAATGAAGATGAGCTCTAGAAAAAAGACGAAAAAAAAAGCAAAAAAGAAAAAAAAAAGAGAAAAAAAAAGAAAAAAAAAAATACCAAGCTTCATCATCGATTCTAGTCCTTTCAATTCCCGAGCAAGCCGTGCTGACCTTGGAAATACATGGAAACGGCGGCCGCTAGCAGGGACTAGATGGTAAAGAGCCGCACACGACTCACTGGGGCTTCAAGGAGGGAAAAAGACAAAAGGGTGGTCGTCGCGAGTGGTGATGGTGGCTGGTTCAACGAGCCCGCCCACCAGCAAACGGCAGAAGGCCTTGTAGAGCATGTTATCATGGGAACCGAGATGAGCAAAATATTTTAAATAAAATTAAAATAAAATAAACAAGTAAAATAAACAAGCAACTAATACCCTGAGAGGGCCACGCGTAACCCAGCCGAAAGATGCCGGCAGCTCCGTCGTGTCGCTCAATTTTTCAGCTGCTGCACCTGGCCGTTTTTTGACAGGCTTATCAGGCTGGCTATCTGGCTGGCTGGCTGGCTGGCTGGCTGGCTGGCTGGCTGGCTGTTATTAATTAGTTGTATTAATTAGGTAGTTGTCGACTTTTAAATTCCAAAGCCACGGCGGGTAAATAAATAAAGAAAAAAAAAAAAAGCCGACGTCACCTCATCCTCTTTGAGCGAGTTGCCTTGCCGATCCAGCAACTCCTCTTCTTGCCGACTTTGGTCAATTTCTTCATTCCAGTCTTCTCCTCCTTTTCTCCCCCCTTCTCCCCTTTCTCCTCTCTTTCCTGTCCCGTCCCGATCTTGGCATCTCAGCTTCTTCCCCATCCCATCCACCTCCACCGAATCTCGCCCTGCCCCTCTCTCCGTATTGTCTGTCACCAGCCAGCCCAACATCGATCCATATCGCCCCTCCTTGCGCTGCATGCCGTCGCCATGCTCATGAGGCGCGGTCAACTCCGCTGGCTTGTGCTCTGCGCCGCCTCCATCGCCGCCGTCCTGCTCATCGTGTATTACGGCGAGAACGGCGCGTCGATCCGGCGGATAGCGACGTCTTCACCATGGCGGACGCCACAGACCGACACCACGGCTACCCAGCTATCTCAGATGCAACCACAGCACGCCGGCGATGCTGAACTCGAAATTGTCGTCGCCTCGACAAAAACGGAAAACGTCACCTGGCTCCGCGACTACCTCCTCGACTGGCCCAAAAACATTTACGTTGTCGACGATCCCGCTGCGGCGCTGACTGTTCCCCAGAACAAGGGCCGCGAGGCCATGGTGATATTGACGTACGTTTGCAATCACATCACATCCAGCAAAGACAACTCCTCTTGGAACATCCATCCGTCCCAAGATTCATCATCCGATATCCCCATTCGATGAAAACCAAACTCTGACTATCTCTGCCTTCCCACCCCCACTAACGCACCCTCTCTCTTCCTCATCAACAGATACATCATCGACCGCTACGACTCCCTCCCCGCCACCGTCGTCTTCCACCACGCCCAGCGCTTTCAGTGGCACAACGACGACCCGGACTACGACGCCCTGCAGCTGCTCAAGCGCTTCCGCGTCTCTCACCTCCGCTCCGAGGGCTACATCAACCTGCGCTGCGCTTGGATCCTCGGCTGCCCCGTCGAGATCCGCCCGCTCGCCGACGCCGAGACGTCCCCGGAGAACGACATACCCCACGCCAAGCACATCTACAGCCGTGCCTTTGCCGAACTCTTCCCCGGCGTCAAGGTTCCCGAGGAGGTTGGCGTGCCGTGCTGCTCGCAGTTTGGCGTCACACGCGAGACGATCCGTGCGAGGCCCCGCGAGGACTACATGCGCTTCCGCGAGTGGCTCGTGGCCACGGACCTCGACGATGCCATCAGCGGTCGGGTGTTTGAATATGCATGGCATGGTACGTTTTTGCTATATTGCTGATGTGCTGTTACGTAAGCGCTGTGATGTAATGAGTGCTGACCCATTCTCTTTGTGCAGTCATCTTCAACAAGAAAGCCGTCCATTGCCCCAACGCCGCCGACTGCTACTGCAAGCAGTACGGCATGTGCGACAAGCCCGACTGCAACGAGCAGGGCTGCGCCGGCCAGTACCATCTTCCCAAGTACTCCAACCTGCCGCAGGGCTGGCCCATGTTTGGTTGGGACGGCGAGGATCGGCACTGGAGCGGCGAGCTGTAAAAGAAGGAAAGGAAAAAAAAAAAAGTCGCACCAGCAGTGATGAATTTGACCAGAGTTTTGTTTTGGAATTAATTTGGGCCAGGGTTAACATTGGATTGCATCGCAAGGGGCGTTTTTTATTAACAAAATTTGTTGTTCTCGCTCTGCTGAATATTGGAACCTATTGACTACCTACCTAGGTAGAAGAACATTCTTGTAATACACTGTTAATGAGTATCATGTCCTCGCAGCGTTACGGTTCCCATAACTGAAAGTGCGCTGGACAGGCGAAAACAAAGAAACAAAAGATGCGGAAACTACCAGGTTCCGATGATTTTTTTTTGTTTTATTTATTATGAGAAATTCTGTCTGTCATGGTTGTTCTTTTGTCGTCAATGCTCTCTCTACACCCAACCCAGCCCCCCCAAACCCGCGCCTGCACTGACCCACCAACAACGCCCACTCAAACAAACCAATGTACGGATATGGCCTTTTCATCTCGACGACTTTCCTTCAACCCTCCCTCCATGAGCACCGCGTTACGCCCCCCCCATCGCGAGGCTTGCCCAGACAACAAAACGATGGACCGCTCACAGCCCGCGTCCTCCAACTTGATGGGTACGAACACACCCCCCTTCCTGAATGACAATCTCAACCAAACGCCCTCCCCAGCGCGATACTGAACAAATCCCCCCGTACAGAGACGCACAACCGCCTCGTCGCCGCCATACTCACCCACTACCGCACCCTCATGATGCTCGCCACCGTGCAGGCCGAAGCCACCACCACGCCCCCCCAACTCTCCTCCTCCTCGTCCCCCGGCCCCGACGGCGCCGCGCCCACCACCACCACCACCACCACCCCGGAAGCCATCGCCGTCGCCGGCATCGCCATGAAGATGGAATTTGACGGACTCGTAAAACAAAACCCCCCCCCCCTTCCCCCCCCGGGCCGGTCCTAACTGACTCTCCTCTTCGACTTAGTACTCATCGGTCAAGGAACTCCTCACGCTGTCGAGGCGGATCAAGGAGTTGTGGGTGTTTGGCGCGCTGGGGAGGCAGGACCCGCGCGGCGCGGAGAGGGCGGCCCGCGTGGAGGCGGACGTGAGGGCGGTCGCGCGGTCGCTGGCTGCGTGGGAGGAGCGCGGGATGGGCGAGTTGGCGGCGAGGCACCGGCGGCGCGTGGGAGCCGCTGCGCAGGGAGGACGTGTTGGCGCTGCAGGCGCTGGCGGGGAAGCAGCCGCAG
>MWMN01000001.1:57913-68668 GCA_002968875.1 Cordyceps cicadae | reverse complement strand
GGGGGGGGGGGGGTTTTTTTTTTTTCGTATTAGAGGGCGAAAGGGGGGATCATGATCTGGACGATGGTCTGGACGACATGTCACATGTACAGCCAACATGGATAAATCATGCATCTCAGGCCTTGCACCGCGTTTTCGTCAAACAACGCTCTATTCTCTAAACGTTACGCAGTCTACAAGTTGTGAGGTATATGCCTTTTAGCCCTGGCCGCCGTCGGGATCCTCCTCGTCTTCGTCGCCCAGCTGTTTATCCAAACTCGCCTCCGCCTTGCCGCTCTCCTCCCTCGCAATCTCGGCCACCTTGAGCCCGCCCGCCGTCAGCCAGAGGAAGTGGTTCGCCTTGAACTGGTCAATCTGGTTGAAGAAGGCGTGGAAGCTAGAAAAAGAAGAAAAAAAGGGGGGGCGTTAGCAACACTGCCGCCGCGGCATGCTTGGAAACACTACCGGGAGAAAAAAAAAAAAAACTCACGTATTCTCCTTCTCCTCCACGTCAAAGATGCGCTGGTAAATCTCGCGGTCCTTGAACGCGCCCATCTCCGCCTCGTACCGACCAAAGTCAATCTCCGCGCGGCCCAGGTTGTCCGTCGCGCGGCGGTTGTAGTTCTCAAACACCGGGTGCTCCAGCAGCAGGCCGAGCCCGGGCGCCTTGGGGATCGCCATGCGGTTGTCGCGGTAGCTCTCCTCCACGCGGCCCGCCGGCGTGCCGCAGCGAACCACCAGGCTCGCCAGCCCGACCATCTTGCGGATCTGGTGCATCATGAAGCTCTGCCCGTGCACCTTGAGCGACAGCCACTCGGTGTTGTTGATGATGACCGGCGTCGGGTTCACCCGGAACGACTTGATGGTCCGCTTCGCCGACGGGTCGGAGAAGGGCTTCTGCACCGTGTAGTTGTGGAAGTTGCGCGTGCCCGTGTACTTGTCGAGCGTCGCCTGCAGCCGCTCCCGCCGCGCCGGCGTCACGCGGTAGTTGCGCTTGGCGTTGATGTACGCCGCCTTGATGTCGCGCAGCGCAAAGTCGACCGGGCCCAGCTCGCGGCCCTTGGGCTTGGCACTCGCGAGGACGACCGGGTTCTCCGTGGTGGCCGGCTTCGCCTCGCCGTCGGCGGTCGCGTTCCCGGCCTCCTCGGCGGCGGGCTCGTCGCTCTTGGCCGGCTTGGCCACCTCCTCCTTGTCCGCCTCCGGGTCGTCCATCGAGTGTATGCGCTCCAGCACGGCCGCGCGGACTTCCGGGTCTAGCTTGGCCAGGATCGGCTTGATGTCCTTCTCCTCCACCTCTGCCCAGAAATCCTTGACGTCGGCCATGCTGGCGTTGTACTCGTCCTCGTAGCCGTACTCCTTGTTCAGCTCGACGAGCTTCTGGCCCAGAAAAGTCTGCGGGTGCGGCGGCAGCAGGCAGTAGCTGGGCAGCAGGTACTCGTAGAATCGTGAGTCGCAGTACTGGTAGCAGTTGAAGCTGTTGTTGGTGCGCTGGATGCCCCAGATGCGGATCTGCGCCGGCAGCGCCTCGTTGATCTTGTCCACGATGTCCTCGTCCTCGATGATGAGCTTCAGGCTGATGACGTTGCCGGCAGCGTGGACGCCCTTGTCTGTGCGTGCGCACCGGGCCAGGCTCGACTTGCGCGGGTCGTCAGCATTGGCCTTGGAGATGGCGCCGGCCTTGATGAAGGCCTGGAAGAGGTCCCTCTCGATTGTGGGCTCGTCGCCGTTGACCTGCATGCCCTTGTACCCGGTGCCGCTGTAGCCGATCATGACGGCCACCTTGCGCTTCGGCCGCCGCTCCTCGGCCGCGATCTCATCCTTGGAGAAGGGGTTCTTGGCCTCGATGACCTCGCCCGCCGAGTCTACCTTGCGTCGCTTGTACTCTCGCCAGTCGCTGGTGCCCTCGGGCTTCTCCCCCCGCTTGCCACTACGACCTGTTAGTCTCATTGGTTGGCGGCCGTGAACTTGAGAGCAGAAGATGACGAGATAACGTGGGAGCGATGCACAAGGCGTCCCATGGGCAGGTAGGCAACATACTTGGACGACTTCCCGCCGCGGCCCTTCTTGCGCTGGTTGTTGCTGCTGAATCGAGAACCCCCGAAGCGCTTCTTGTGGTCCTGGCCAGAACTGTTACTGCCACCCGCGGATGGGGCCGTAGCAGAAGACTCGCCATTTGTCGCCATGGTAGCATTGACTCGAATTTATCGATGCAGGGGAATTTCAACGTATGGACAATCGGCCTTGCCGTTAGTCGAGCAGAGAATTTCTGAGCCTGTCATGGCAGATTGTGGGGCAGTGGGGCGCTATCACGATGGCACGTATCAAAAAGCAACAAGATAATGCGAATAATAATGGACTTGTTTATCAGTGCCCGACTATAATAATAAGTCCAGAAGAGAATGATACTACTTGATACTATTTAAACAAAGAAGGAAGATGCTATGTTTTAATGCTATGTTTTCATGCCTAGATTTCATCACTTGTCCCAGTTGATACCTAACCAGAGGCATCGTGTACTTCGACAATTGGTCCGCTGAACTGCTTCTTGGCAGTCGCAAAGTAGTAGATGGTGCTGAAGCCGATCACCGCCAGGGTACCCATGAAAGAATAATTCATGGTTTCAGCTTTGACTGGCGTTGCAGGGGGCCAGAAGCTGAAGAACAGGACGAATGCCAAGTAAAGACAGGCAAAAATGTTGTTCACGGTGCCCAGCACGCCGCTGATGCGCCAAGGACCCCATACCAGGGCATCCGGGTCGACTTGCTCGTCACTGAATGGCTCGACGATGGCACCTGTGAGACGACGGTATAGAAAGAAGACGAGTGTGATCAGGTATGATGAATAGAGACATGAAATCGACAAAGACAACACGTCATTTAGGGCTACCTCGGAGCCAATGTTGATGAGCGTGAGGAGGCTCGTGATAACGGCAGTAATAGTGACTGCCCAGATCGGAACCTGGGTTCTTCTGCTGACCTACAAGTTTGTTAGTGGTGATCTTTCCTGGAGAATGCCGCGTTTTGTCCCTGATGACGGGCAGACCTACTTTTGAGACGGTTCGCCAGCCTGGGACGCCATGATCACGGGCGAAGGACCACAGGACACGCGACGCCGAAACAAACAGACCAATCAGGGCAAAAATACCCATGGTGGCGATGACGGATCCTATTGCGGCTGCGGCCGGAACAGACTTTGTCACCGCGAAGAAAACGTCCAGCATGGGGAAAATGAACTGGGGCGGGCCGTCGGGCAGGTTGACGAGACTGAAGCAGACGGCAATCAACATGGCTAGGCCAAGGACTCCGTTGATCAACATGCCCGAGACCATAGCTCGCGGGATGTAAAGGGACGGCTTGTGGATTTCTTCGGCCAACTGCAAACAGTTAGTATCGTGTTACGAGTCAGTGGTGGTTGCGCGCGGTAGGGCTTACGTGAAAAGCCGCGTCGGCTCCTGTGCGCAACAGTCAGTACTTTGTTTTGAATCGAGTCGAGCCGAGTCGAGCGCCAACGTACCGATAAAGGCAAATGCGTTGCCAATCATGCCGACCATGACGGAAAGACCCTGCGTCGGCCAGTTTCCACCGTTGTTGAACGTAGCAAACACGCTGCGCGCGTCACCGTGCTCGCCCATGGTCGCCATTGTGATGAGGATGCCGACAAAGCCTGCAACGTGCATCACCAGGATGCACACCTCAATCTTGGGCAGCAAGAAATTGAGATATAGCGCGACGAACAGGCAGAAGACCGCGATGCCGATGCTCAGGAGCGTGTTCTGCCAGCCCGTCGGCACGTAGCTGGGAACGGTGAGGACGGCGAGGCCCTGGGAGAGGTTGCCGCAGAGGTAGGCGGCCGATGCGACGCTGCCCTGCCAGCCGGCGGCGGTGATCCAGCCGGTGATGAAGCTGAGCAGGTTGCGGCTGGACTTGGGCGCAAGCATGTGCACCCAGTGGTACTGGCCTGCGGAGGTTGGTGCCATGGAGACCAGCTCGCACAGCGCGGAGAATGTGCTCAGGTTGCCAACCCAGATGATAATGTAGGTATAGATGAGCCCACCGGGGCCGCCATTCAGGAGGCCCTGCGAGAAGAGGACGAGGGAAGCCTCCCACGTGATCAACACGGTGACGCTGAGACTGAGGATGGATATGAAGCCGAAGTTGCGCTGTACGGGAGAGAATTGGACTTGTTAGCCATGTACACGATCGCGACGGGTCGTTGCGTGTTGAGGAAGAGCGCAGGCGTTTTACCTTGAGCACCGGCTTCTTGCCGAGCTTGGCGAGCTGGTCGCCATCGCCGCTATTCGCTGTGGCGATCTTGTACGGCTCGCTCTCAGCTTCGCCAGTGCTTTCCGAGCAGAAGAGTTCTGGTTTGCTGCTCATCGTGATGGTGTTGCCGTGGTAGTTGGCGGGTGGTGGTTGGAGGACTGACTACCTATGGTGGTGGCCTTGTCGCCCGGTACTGCAAGGTTGAAGAGATCCAAGTTTGCGATAGCGAGTCATATGAAATGGGGGAATCGTGGGGTTACAGTCAACGGGGCATGTCTGATTAAATACGACTCGGCCGATGGATCTCGGCTCTGAAACAGGGCCAGCAAAAAGGCCAAAGGAGGAAGATTTGAAAGCCTCGAGTTGCAACGACGGAACGAGAGGTGGATGCCGCTCACGGACCCCGACCGATATGCCGCACACCAATCTATCTAGCCCCAGAACAAGATAGAGAAGCCAGCGAGCCAAAGCTCCCCGGTTATCAATATCTGTCTGTGCAGGAAGTCCACACCACATGCGTATGCGGGGACGTTAACGTGGTGGCGTCCGGCGTCCGCCACCAAAAGCAAGACGCAGGAAGGGCGGCATGGCGATTCCGCAGATGCGCCCTCGTTGAGCGCTAACACAGCCCCCCCTTGTCCGGATTGCGTATCAAATCGAAGCTGGGCCTTCTGTAACAGACAAGTGTGGTTTTTCTTCGAGAACAGAGACTATTTACCTACCCCGTACCCTTCAGACACCCGAGGCTCCAGGGTCGGGCTGCGGGGCCTGGCGCGCAGAAGCGGTTGATCTTGCCCTATTACGAGGAGTCCAAACTACCACGCCCAAAAGGCTAAAACTCTTAGTTGTCGAGCCCACTGAGAGCGTCGTCTATCGTCCGTCCAGTGAGCCTGATGCGACCCTGTTAGTTTTCTTCAAGTAATAGATGACAGCGAGGCTCGGCCAACTCACTTTTGGAAGACTTCCCTGTACTTGCTTGTCGTCTCAGCGACAACATTGTCTGGAAGCACAACCTGGAAATTCATGCATCGTTAATGAAACCACTCTGAAAACCTCTTGTGACAGTGAAATGCGGTGTGTTGTCAACATACGCCAGGCTTGCCCTTTAGGCCATTCGCCGTCAGGTAGTCGCGGATGAACTGCTTGTCGTAGCTCGGCTGGTCCTTGCCCAGCTGCACCGGGGCGGGCCAGAAACGAGAGCAGTCAGGCGTCAAGACCTCGTCGACAAGGATGATTTCATCCGTTTTCTCATCGAGACCTAAATCGTGCCCGTGAGCGTTAACAGACGTGCGTAGCGTAGCGGGGGTGGAGAAGGCTAAGCAGTCTAAGCAACAACTCCAGGGAACGAGCCTCCTTGGCTTCCTTGGACCATCATGCAAGGTGCGGGATGGGAAGGACTCGAGCGGCTAGTCTTTCCGTTCATTCAACCTACCAAATTCCATTTTAGTGTCAGCAATAACCACGCCGCGTTCTAGTGCGTAGGCGTGGGCAGCCTTGTAGACCTTGAGCGCGAGAGCCTCGATCTGGCTGGCGTACTTGTCGCCGACGATTTTGCGAGCCTGATCTGGCGAGATGTTTTCATCTTTTTCGCCTGCCGGGGCTTTGGTTGAGGGCTGAATGTGAACCATTATTAAATACTGTTTTCTTTTCTTTCTTTTTTTTTTTGCCGATAAGCTCGCCGTCAGATCAAACTTACCGTGTACATCGGGCCGCCAGGGAACTCCTGGCAGAGCTGAAGTCCCTGCGGAACTGGCATTCCGTGCACTGTTCCGCTCTTGGAGTATCTGGTTGCGAGAGGGCGTCAGGACGAACATGACTGCGACGCTAGGCTGCGTCTCTTGCTACGTTGGAAACGATAAGTCCCATCACTTACTCACTCCAGGCCGACCCCGTAATGTAACCCCGGACGATCGCTTCAATCGGAAAGACCTTGAGGGAGCGGATTTGCATGCAGCGTCCGCGAAGGAGCGCGTGCTCCTCGGTAGTGATGACTCCCGGGGCGGCGGGCGGGCTCATGCTGATTACGTGGTGCTTGAGTTCAGGAACTCGCTCACGGAGCACATCGAACCAGTGTGCTATCTGCAGCTCAGTCACGCGCTCAGCCCCATGCCGCGTGGCGATGCTTACAGGACATTTGACAAAGAATGTGGCCCTTATCAGGGACGCCGTTGGAGAGGATCTCGTCATATGCCGAGATACGGTCGGTCACAGCCATGAGCAGTGAGGCGTCGTCGATCCTGTACAGCTCGCGAACCTTTCCGCTGTAGGAGCTGGTTAGTAGGGATTCTGTTGATAAGAGTTCCGTCCTCCGACAACTTACCTAGCCACGAGGGGCAGCGACTGAAGCTTGACAGTGGTGATGGCGGCTGTCGTCATGGCGATGATAGGAGCGTCCTGTGATGTGCGTTGCTGCGTGCTTTGCTTTCCGTTTGCTATGGGACGAGGGCGAGAAAGACGTGGTGCTGTCTGTTGGGTCGATAGGCTCTGCGCGGAGTAGGGGGCCGCAATCGTGTGCTTGGTAATCTTTCACGTGAGGGAGAAGTAGTATTTGGGCAACGTAAGCGTTGAACTCCTGCCAATGACTCTGATTGCAATGGAAGTTGTGGTAAAAATTGCCTCTGCGATGACTTTTTTTTTCTCCATGGCGCCCGTGAGAACCCGCGCCGCCCTTGAATCACAGCGGGGCAAGTTCCCTGTGGCCTGACTCCACAGGCTAACTATGTACCTACAGAGCACTACAGACCTACAGGTACGAATTAACCTACCCGGTACTAACGAATTCACCTACCCGGTATCTACCCTCTAGTTAAGTATACCGCTATCTGGCCGGCTTATCAAACGCTCGTCCCCTTTTCCTCCGCATCAATTGCTCATTCACGATAGCTGCGGAATTTACGGTACGAGTCACGGAAATTCGAAAATCATCATGGTGGATTTCTCTATGCCAATCACACACGAAGAATCACTCGAAGCTCAACTACAGCGCCATTTCCATCCATCGACCAGCCCGTCAACGCCTGGCCCGCCTTCCTCTGTGCACGACAGCGAACAGCGATAGCTGAACGTGCTGTCCGATACGTGATAAACAGTCCTCGCAATGACGCAGTCCTTGAGGGAGTAGAGCTCTATGTCGACGATGCTTCCACCGCTTGGTTGACTGGACGCGTTGCCCAATGGCACCGTCAAGCCACACGTGGCCTCGTCCATGGCTGGACTGCTAGACTTTTCCGTTGCGCTGCTGGCTGCTACGCTGCTGGCTGCTGCGCTGCTGGCAGGGGACCCGATGTATGGGCAGCTGTATGTAGCAGCACTCGTGCCGATTGGCCTTGCAATGCTGCCATGGGCCGTTGTTGTTCCCTTTGCTGCCACCGTCATTGTCGTTGTCGTCGTCGACATTGGGCCTGAAGTGGTAGATGTGCTCGGTGGACTCATCCCGTCAGCCATCATGGTGTACCGGGTACCGTTGGCACTGACAAACAGGTGGCGGGTCAGCAGGGGAGGGAAGGGGAGAACAGCCTGTACATGCATGCGGACCTATTCGAGACTTACCTGTGAGAGGCAGCGTCCTGGGCATCTTGAGCTTCCGCCGTCTTGGTGTCGTGTATTCGACCAACGACGGCAGCGACGATGAGGCAGACTATGAAGGCGATGAAGACGGATGTGCATAGCCGCACCACGAGCGTTTCCTTGGGCAGCGGCTCCCAGTGTCTCTTCTCGCGCTCAAGCAACTCGTCGCGGTACTCGGGCGGCCAGGGCAGGGCCTCGTCCGCGTACGGCGGCGGTTGGTACTGCGGGCTCGACGGAAGACTGTCGGCCAGCGTGGTCTCGCTTGAGGCATAGTGATGCGTTGCCACACGTACTGGGGGATACGCATTTAACTTGGTGCCGCAGACGGAGGGAGACGATGCTGTGGAGGATGATCGACCCATCGCTCATGCGGTGCGATGCTGTTTGACGGCGGTGATGCGTGTCGTTTCGTTTCGGATACGATCAATGCGGAGGAAAGAGTTTTGATGCTGCCAGCATCCAGCTCAACCTGGAGGCATTTCTCGAGAGAATTCATGGGGTCGGGGGAGACGGCCTGTTTGGTTTCCGCCCTTCTACTCTTGTCCAGCCTAGCCGCTCCATGCCAAAGGTAGAAAGAGATGGAGGTTGTGGCTGGTGGGTGATTCAGGACTGGAATGTATGTTGGTCATGAGTTGTCACTTGTGAGACCGGCAGAGCAACCACGTCCGAGACACTCGTACACGCTAGTTTTCCTTCTGAGAAGAGAAGAAAATCTCACTTGCTGCGTGTCTTTGAGTGTCGTCGAGTGTCGTCGAGTGTCTTTTAGAGTGTCTGGCCTTTACCACAGCCCTTTGAGCGCCAGCGTATTGCCTGTAGGCTCACATAGCCTGGCCAGTCATACCTAATGCCCGTCGGGAGCACTTTTAGAATGTTTCACGCACATTAGGTTACAATTGATTAGTTTCAGGGGAAAGCACACCTTGACATCATTGGGCCGCTGTTGGTCAAGCCCATTCCATGTTGACCAATGATGCACGTCTGATGTTCTGCAAGGTCGGTGTTTTGCAAGGTCGATGTTCATGGTCGATGTTGTGCATGACTGATGTTCTACATGGTCGGTTCATGCACATTGCAGCTATTTCGCTTACAGGATGCGGGATCCGTCTGCACAAGACTTGACGAGGGCCAAGCAATTGCGCACCCAAGCCTGGCTCCAAGGACACAAGATTGGTCATGTGTTGTGTCGAGAGTGGCTTCAACTTGAAGCATAGAGCCAAGAAATGAAGCGGATGCAGCCTGGCTAGGGAGGATCTGACACTACGTCAGTCGGTCCCTCTGTTCCTCGTTCATCAAGGCATGCCGGAGTGCGATGACAGCTATACTGGGCCGTGAACGTCTTCCTGAGTTGTGGCTGTGGATTGTCGAGATGTACCATGTCACCAGCGATCATAATACAATGCAGACACCGCCAAGATAGGCAGCTGGCCCAACACAGCTCCGCCGCGAAGGGGGCATGGCGAGGAAGAGCGAGGCATCGCCGCCAGCATGAAAGCATCTAGCCCATTCGGGAGAACACCGCCGCCTCTGTACATGAGGGTCGTGCCATGTCCATCTTGCTGGCTACTCAGGGCCCTGGTCAGGCGGGCCCGGGTGGTGGCGACGTGGTCTGCAAAAGGACTCTTTGGAGGAGGAGAATGAATAGCGCGGATGATGGATGATAGGTCCGGTATAGTAGAGGAAACATTAATAATAAGAAAGGACGAGGAAGCCAAGTCGACGTGAACGCAAACAGCTTGGCCTCTACTCTAGGATAGGATTTGGTCGCATTGCTTGGAACCTGTTACAAAACGCTGGGCCGGACTGGACGGGAGAAAAGTCCGGGCACCAAGCTCAGAGGCAGCAGATCTGAAGACCGAAGAACGCGTCGATCACAGCAAGTCTATGCCGCGAGCTTTAGCCAATCAAGCATCGGCGCAAGAACTGGACACTTATGCGCAAATCATAAATGCCATGACTAGTTTGCAGAGCGGGATGACTTGCCATTTAGTCTTGTCTTGCCGCGGCGCAAAGTCCTTTGCTTCCTTCCTCCTATGCGCCAAGGCCAAGTCGGTCGCTTTGCATCTTGGCAAGTTTCAAAAGTCCGTGCGTCCTTCCCGCCGCCGCGGGCAAAAAGAAAAATGGCCGGGGGACGGAGCCCGGCAAATAGATAGAGTGCGTCTCATACTGACAAGGCAGACAACTGACTCGCCCAGATGCTGAAACACACACACACACAAAGGGGCAGGCAAGGAGCCTGGCCTGCCACACTTTGTCATGCGGGCCAAGAAGCCCATCGCGCATTGACGGGCCCGGATCAAAAGGTCACCTTCCTGATTGGGCATGCTCTTATACATCGAGGGATCAAGGCCGGTTTTAAGAATACAAGCTGGCGGCGGAGGCTTGGTGACCCAACGTGCGGTGTAGATGAATAGGAGATCAGACGGGCTGTTGATAAGAAATTTAAGGAGGAGATGAAATGGAGGACTGCCCTATGAGATGAGTGTTTTGCTGTAATGGGATGTGGCTTTCCAGGAGCATCCATCTCCATTTCCATTTGCAGCTCCATGCCTCTCTCTATCCATCTCCATTGCCTCCATTGCCTCCATTGCCTCCATTGTCTCCTCCCTTGATCCTGTCATCCATCAGCACGTGCGGGGCCATCTTCACTCTACGGAGAATCGAGTCCTTGTCCACCTCGTAATCAAGTGGCCTGCTATATGGCGAGAATTATACGTTGCAGAGGCAAGCTTGCCGAGCACAGTCTGTCCATGCAACGAGGTGGCAAGTCGAAATGTCTATAATAATGCAGACATGATCCCAATCATGGAAAAGAAGAATCAGCAGCCCAGTTTGCTTCATTCGCTTCTTTTGCTTCTTTCTTTACCCTCATTTTGTCCTTGTCTTTTTTCTTTCTTCTTCTTCTTCTTCTTCGATTCCTTTCTATAAAGGCCGCTGAGCAGCTTTCACC
>MWMN01000001.1:26067-57824 GCA_002968875.1 Cordyceps cicadae | reverse complement strand
GGCCCCTTTCCCCCCCCCCCCCCCCCTTTCTTTTCACCATGGAACTCACCAAACTCCTCACCTTCCTCGCTGCTGTGCTGCCCGCCCTACGGTGCCCCCCAGAACATGGCCAAGACCATGCACCCGGAGATGCTCGCCGCCATCAAGCGCGACCTGGGCTTGACCACCCGGGAAGCCCTGGACCGTGCTGAAAAGACCGAGCAGGCCCTCGGTCTCATCGAGAACGTGCGCCGGTCGACCGGCGATGCCTTTGCCGGCGCCTGGGTGCACGAGGACAAGGT
Source organism: Cordyceps cicadae (assembly GCA_002968875.1). Classification (NCBI taxonomy): domain Eukaryota; kingdom Fungi; phylum Ascomycota; class Sordariomycetes; order Hypocreales; family Cordycipitaceae; genus Cordyceps; species Cordyceps cicadae. The sequence goes on along the minus strand of MWMN01000001.1, from coordinate 57,543 downwards.
CCACGTCGGCGTCACGGACGAGGCCATGGCCGAGCATGTGACTGCTGCTGGCGGCCACCCCATCATGATGCGCAACAGCCTGTCCAAGCTGGAGAAGATCAAGGAGGGCTTCGACAAGATCATGATTGACCACAGCAACACGACCGCGGCGGGTGACGCTGAGGGCGGCGTCAAGGCCAGGGCAAACCTGGGCGAGTACGACGACATTGCCTCGTACGTCGTCGACGTGGCCTCCAACAAGATCGTCTTCGAGGTTGTCAACGACAACCAGGGCGGTGCCGAGAAGATGGCCAAGGACGCCGGACTCGAGGCGGAGGAGTACGAGGTCCGCAAGGTCGACGGCTACGCCATGCCGTACCTCCGGGGTGCGGACCAGTACGAGATCAACGGCAGCAGCCGCTGCTCCGTCGGCTTCGCGGTCGAGGGCGGCTTCGTCACCGCCGGCCACTGCGGCAAGACCGGCTCGACCGCCACGGCCGGCGGTCAGCAGATTGGTCGCTTCGCGAGATCCGAGTTCGGCAACGGTCCCGACAGGGCCTACGTCCAGTGCGACTACATAAAGGTCGAGCCCAACGTCAACGGCTACCGTTCCGGCCAGATCCACGAGATCAAGGACGCCCAGCAGCTGCCCATCGGATCCGACATCTGCCGCGCCGGCGCGACGTCGGGCTTTGCCTGCGGCAGGATCACCGCCATGGGCAAGACCCTGCGGTACGTCGACGGCGAGGTCGTGACGGGCCTCACCGAGACCACCGCCTGCTCCAAGCCGGGCGACTCGGGCGGCTCTTTCTGGTACCAGGGCCACGCCCAGGGCGTCCTCTCGGGCGGTCCCAAGGACCCCAACGCTGCTTGCTACAGCATCTTCACGCCCCTTCCCCCGATCCTGCAGGCCTACGGCCTCAATCTGGTTACTTCTCAGGGCGGCGGCGGCGGCGGCGGCGGCGGCGGCCAGCCCCCTCAGCAGCCCCCTCAGCAGCCTCCTCAGCAGCCTCCTCAGCAGCCCGGATATCCCCCTCAGCAGCCCGGATGGCCCCCTCAGCAGCCCCCTCAGCAGCCTCCCCAGAACCCCCAATGGCCCCCCTGGTTGCAGGAGTGGTTGAACAACTACTACGGCAACAACGGCAACGGCGGCTGGTACTCGGGCTGGTCAAAGTGAACATGAGCCTGGTACTCCTCGGCGCTCATGTCATTGATATTCGCCCATTGGCTATGGCTATGGCTATGGCTATGACTATGGTCATGACCATGGCCATGACATTGCTACTCCGCTACAGCTCATGGCCATGTACAATGTCGTCTTGTCGAAGGCGCGCCGGTCTGTTCGCGGCTTTTTGTTCGCTACGAGAACCAAGAATTTTGCCTTGGGCTTCACGTTGCATTGCTTCTTCTTTACCTTTCTTACATTTTCACTTTACGTACATACATACAGTAGCTAGAGGCTGCCAAAATTTACGAGAATTTCTGTACCTTGACATGACTGTGCTGACATGACTGTGCTGACGTAACCTCGAAACCTGTCGTGATTGTCATGCGAAAATGCAAAATCAACATGGTAAAATGGTAAAATGGGACCATGGAAATATGGACAGCACGGAGGACCGATCAATATGCAATTCAAAAGTGCATGTGCTGGGTGATTGACAAGGATACAGTGTTTGAGGCAACGGCCGACATACCGAGTAAGTGCCTGGAGCTATAATAGCTATAATATCTATAACAGAGCTACAAAATCATAGGCAAGAACACTCTGCGGGGTATGTAGGGAGGGAGGGGTTTGGTGGTTATTATTATTAGTGTCGCATATTCAGCCCCCCTTGAGCTACGCCCAGGCTATCCATGTCATGCCAGGCGCAACTTTACGCTTCGTCCAAGTCACTACCTCCCTACCTACCTAGCAAGCATGGATGCCATACCATTCACGGCCGATGAAGCTGTCGAAATCTCCCTGCAAGAGGACGACGAGTTGCTGGGCGAGGGCGACGACGACGACTTCCAATACGACGCCGCCGTCATCTCCAGCGAGGAGATTGGACAAAGTCAGTGAGACGAGGCCCTCCCTCCCTTTTCCCTGCAGGACAGGACAAGCCTGCGACTAGCCCTCCGCTGCTGTGCTGACACCAAGTCTGCTCTTGTCCCCCCCCCCCTCCTCTCCCCCTCCAGGCTTCGTGACGTGTTCGCTATCGCTCTCCCGTTTCGGCCACTACGCGACGGCGTCGGCGGCCCTGCTCGTCCTCCGGTTCGAGCTCGGCGGGCCACCAGGCAACCGGCACCGGTTCAAGTCGGCCAGCATCCTGGCGCGCCTGCGACCGCTGACCGATACCGCCTCCTCCTCCTCCGCCTCCTCCTCCGCCTCCTCCCTCAGCATCCTCAAGTACTGGCCGGAGCGATGGACCGACGCGCCCTCCAGCAAGGCCGTCGAGCGCCGCCTCGGCGCGGGCCTCAGCTCCGGCGTCGGCTTCGGCGCGCTGGCCGTCCAGTCGGGCCGCCCAGCGCTCCGTCTCGTACACGCGGCACGCCCAGCGGCGCGTCCGCGGCGTCGCCTCGGGCCGCCCGGTGCTCAGCCAGGTGCAGTGGACGCTCGAGGAGAACGGGCTCGAGCAGGCCGGCATCTGGGAGCACTTTCGGCTCGCGCTGCTGGTCCGCCACGACGGCAAGTTCACCATCGACGTCGCCATCAAGACAAAGGTCGGCTTCAGCGCCGACCCGCGCAAGTACCTGCTGCGCCCGCTCAGGGGCAGCTCCGGCGCCCGCATCGTCGACCCGGCGCTGCCCATCGGCGAGGCGGACCCGGCGCTGGACGGGAGCCCGGACCTCCGGGGCGTCGACTTGTCCGAATTTACTGGGTTTATCTAGATGATGATGATGATGATGATGATGATGATGATGATAGGGAGGGGATAATGATGGGGAGGGGATAATGTCCTTGAATGGTTGAATAGAGCTAGCTAACTAGAAGGAAAACATGCCTCAAATTTTTATTTTTATTTTTATCTTCTTATTTTCTTTCTTTTCACAAGAAAATCTTCTTCAGCATTTATGAAACCACGCCCCATGCAGCACAAACCCGGCCCAGTGAATCGGCTCCGGCCGCCGGGCCCTCATCGCCAGCACGCTCCGCTGCACCGCCCGCGCCAGGTCGACCACCTCGCCGGGCCGCATCTCGTCGCCGGCGAACGCGGCGCCGTAAAAGGACTCGGAGAAGGCGCGGCCGTCGGCGCTGAGGATCGGCCACAGCGTGCCGAGCACCGAGGTGGCGCCGCACAGCAGCAGCACCGGGATCAGGCCCTGCGGCTCGTCGCCGGCGGAGACGTCCTGCGAGGCCGAGCTGCAGGCGACGAGCGTGACGTGCGCGGCGGGCAGCGTCAGGCGCGTCATCATGTCGCGGGCGCTGAGCCGGGCGGCGGCGGCGGCGCGGGGCGGCCCGGCGAGGGAGGAGGAGGAGGAGGAGCCGGAGAGGGGCTCGTCGGAGCCGGAGCCGGAGCCGGAAAGGAGCAGGGCGTCGTCGAGGGAGGCGTCCCACGACAATAGCGGGTCCGCTTCCGGAGGCGGCGAGGGCGGCGAGGAGGGCCGGTGCCCCGCGAGGAGGAGCGACTGGCCGAAGCGCGCGTCGTGCTTGTTGTTTCTGGACTTGCCGAGGACGGCATGTCCGTGGTAGTGGATGATGTGTCGGTCCCGGCAACGGTCCAGGAAGGCGTCCGGCGAGACGTCGTACTCGACCCGGGTGTGCAGCAAGCCCGACACCGACTCCAGGGTCTCCTCCACGCGCCGCTCCTCGTCCGACTTGGCGCCGGCGTCGTCTGCATCACGGCCCGCCTTGCCGTAGACGCCAAAGACGGCCGCGGCCGCGGACCGCGCCGTCGTCGACTCGCGCCGGCTCGCGCGCCGGTAGCAGCGGAACAGCAGCGACAGGGAGGTCGTGTACACGATCGGGTTGCGCTCGACCAGCGACCTGCCGTCCACGGACAGCGCGTGCAGCGGCAGGCCGTGCAGCGCGCCGGACGGGCAGAGCACGAGCAGGTCGCCGGGCTTGCTGTGCTGCGCCAGCGGCCCGACCAGCCAGTCCAGCTCGGCGAGGGCGTCGGCGGTCAGCAGCTCGGCGAGGAACTCGGGCCGGCTCAGGTAGGCCTCCCGCCAGGCCTTGACGTCGGCGGCGCCGCGGAGCCGGAACGGCTGCCGCAGGAGGCTCTTCATGGCGTTGTCGAGGGTGAAGTCGAGCGTCTCGACGTGGACCTGGCCGGCGGCGTCGACGATGACCATGTCGATGTGGGAGCTGGTCAGGAACCAGTCGACCATGATCATGCAGGAGCCGGGGCCGGAGCCGGAGCCGGAGCCGGAGCCGGTGTCTCGGGTGTTGTTGCCCGTGGCGTAGTCGGTGGCCATGGACTTCACGTCGTGCAGGGAGATGCCAATGTCTAGGTCGACGGCGAGCGGTAGCTTGTCGTCCGGGCTGCCGGCATCGGTCGGCACGGACGGCGCTGGCTCCTCCGCGGCCTCGAGCATGTCCACGACGCTCCGGCCCTTGCCGCGCTGCATCCACGTCCAGACATCCTCGGCCGAGACGCGGTCCTCCGGGCTCATCAGCGCCAGAGACTCGCTCCCCGCGTCCTTGAGCGCCGTCATCACCATGTACCCGAACACGTAGACGTCGCTGCGGCCGTAGCTCGCGACCAGGTGCTGCTTCTGGTCCAGCGCGTCCAGCCGGGACGCCGCCGTGACGCGCCGCCTCGACGCGTCCATGCAGTCGTCCGCCTGCCGGAGCAGGTCCATCACCGCCCGGCCCCATCCCGGCTCCTTGATCCGAAACGTCCACTGCGCCGCGACCAGAAGCGCCTCGCGCCGCGTCTCCAGCTGGCCCGCCTCCTCGCTCCGGGCCGCCGCCGCCTGCGCGAGGGCGAGGGCGCGCTCGCGGTACTTGGCCGACGCCCCGCGCCGCCGCCGCCGCGTCGGCGCGGATCACGCCCTTGGAGAGCCGCAGGTCCATGGCGCTCTGCACGGCGGCGTAGTCTCCGGCGCGCAGCTTCAGGTCGGTGCCGTGCCGGAGCACCTCCAGGATGGGCTCCAGGTGGGCGGTCAGCTGGTCGTGCAGCGCAAACGCCTGGTCGACGCGGTCGTGCGCGAGCAGCCGGTCCAGCAGGTCGCGCTGCTTCATGTACAGCGCGAGCAGCTCGCCGGCGTCCATGTTACGGGGCTCTCCCAGCGGCGTCACCGCCGGCGCGGTGCTCTCCCGTGCCGACGACGGGCCGAGGAGCGCCTCCGGCTCGATGCCGACGTGGGACAGCTTGTCCAGGAAGCTGTGCGCCAGGTCCTGGAAGCCGGCCTCCTCGCACGCCTCGAAGCCGTCTATGCCGTACTGCTGCACCGTCAGCAGCTCCTCCTCGCCGTCCTCATCGTCGTCCTCGCCATCATCGTCCGGCGTCGGCAGGTTCTGCAGCCGCTGGATCATGACGATGAAGATCTGGTACATGCCGGACAGCCTCGTGCGCGGGTCGTTGGTGATTCTCGAGTCCAGCTCCTGCGCGGCCACGGACCACTGCAGCTGCCGCGTCCAGTCGCCGACCTTGTGATAGTACATGCCGTAGTACAGCGCGAACCTGCGGGCCACCTCCCAGGCGCCGGCCTCGGCGTAGCGGTCGAGCTACGCCTGGCACCAGACGCCCTGGCGGCCGAGGGCGACCTGGCCCTGCAGCGGCGCGCTGCCGAGGGCGATCAGACGCGTCGTCCACATGTAGGCGGCGTTGCCGCTCGCCGCGCCGAGGGCGTCGGACAGCGCCAGGATGTCGTCGACGCGCGTCGGCAGGCGGATGTAGTCGGTGCAGGCCATGTACTCGGTCACGGCCCGGGCGGCGAGGTTGTAGTGCGCCGAGAGGGTCAGGTCGCGCACCATGGCCGCGTACTCGCCCTCGATGACGGCCGAGGCCAGCGGGCCGGACAGCGCGTCCAGGCCGCCGAGCGCGATGAAGGCCATCTTGGCGTCGACGAGACGCAGCTCGTCGGCGTAGGCGCTGCCCTCGCCGAGGGAGGCGATGGCCGTCTTGGCCTCGGCGATCAGGATCCGCGCCACCTCAAACGACTCGCGGCGGGTGAGGGCCTTGGCGTTCTCGATGTAGACGCGCGCCGCGAGGAGGCTGTCGCGGACGCTTCCCTGGCTGAGGATCTCGGCGAGCAGCTCCTCCGAGTTGACCTCGTCCGGCGTGTACCAGCCGATGAGCACGGTGAAGATGCCCAGGGCGGCATGGGGGTTCGACTGTTGCAAGAGTCGCCGGATGACGGTAACGAGTCGCTCAGCCGCATCCCTGCGCATCAACGGGAGGGGGTAGTCGTCGAGAGACGTGTCAACTCCGAGGTCGGCATCGCGAGGTCGGCACGAGGCGTCTTTGGAGTTGTAGATGAAGTGTATGCACGCGTGCATCCCACGATGGAACTCGGCTTCGAGAAACAGCTGTCGCGAATTAGCAGGCCAGGACACGGGATCGAGACGGCGCCCAACTATACTGTAGTCTTGTCGCAGGACGTTAGGTCAGCATCTTTCAGAGACCTCGTCCAAGTTGCGAGCCCGGCTTCCAGGTAATCCGACATGGCCATGTCCGTCATCATCCTACATCGTGCCTCCACGAGCCTCACCAAATCAAGCATCGCAGGCAAGACCGGGGTCTCTTGAGCCAGTAGCCGCTGGGCATATTTCCTGAGATTCAAGTAATCGCCCTGTTCATTGAACACTTCTAGCCGAAGCAAGATTGCATCTTCCGCACCAGCAGCAGATAGCCGCAGACGGTCGAGGGCCGCATGAGCCTGCTTGTATGCGCCTATTCGTAAAGCCTGTCTGGCGTCAAAGATTTCCAGAGGCTCAGTAGCGGAGCCTGTCGAAGCCATTACTTGCGAACATCACAGTTTCTCCATTATGTGAAAAGGATAAAATGAGATTCAACCCAAAATGCAGCTCTGCCATTATCAGCTTCCCTACCCAACCAACCACACGACGTCAGCTCTCAACTTGCATGGCGGCATGGCGGCATGACACATGGGGTCCTCTATGGCGTCGATAGTGTCGGAAGCTAGAAGGTTCAAGGCAAGGCTTTCATGGGTTCATTATTCTTACAGCTGAATTATTCCGCGACCGCCTTAGATAGTGCGGCTGACATCTGCGTACAAGTAAAACTCCAGCAAGGCGTTCAGCTGCGCCCCCCCCCCCCCCTCCTCTCCTCTTCAGTAGGTCACTCCGCCACTGACCGAAATATACTGGCCGGTAATCCATCTCGATTTTTCATTCACCAGCAGTAAAACAGCATCGCCAATGTCAGCCGGCGTCCCGACTCGGTCTTCGGCTCTTGTCAGCGCGATCTCGGTCGCCATCAGCGCCTCCTCGTGGCCTACAGGGTAGAGGTCGGTCAGCACAGGGCCTGGGGCGATGGAGTTGACTGTGATGCCTCTGGTTCTGCCGAGCTGCTCAATTGTCAGTGTGAAAATTAGAGGGAAAATATAAATATGTAAATAAATCTGTGCTCCTTTGTTTCATAATCAAGCAGCAAGAGAACGCAAGAAAGCAATACTGCACAGCATACCTCGCCAGCCCACGTCCAGGTCAGGCTGTCCAGAGCTGCCTTGGACGCCGCATAGGTAGAGACATTGACGTTTCCTCTCTTGGAATTCGTCGAACTGATGTTGATGATGCGCCCTCCACGAGGCATATATGGAAGCACCGCATGTACCATGTAAAAAGGACCAAGCACATTGACCTGAAATACATCGGCCAACTGTGTCGCGTTCAAGTCGTCTGTGATGGGGGAAAAGTAAGCAACGCCGGCGTTGTTGACTTGAAAAATGCAGTTAGCCAATGAGATTAGCCGTAATTTCAAATTGATGGCTACTTGCCCAAGATATCAATGTGATTGGTGTCAAAGCCTTCGAGGGTCTTGACAACGAGGTGGCGGGCGCCTTCAACCGTACCGAGAGCTGCCTGCACTGCAATGGCTTGACCTCCGGCTTCACTTAACGCCTCACAGACTCGGCTTGCACGATGCTCTACCGAGTCTGAGACATAATGAACGACAACGGATGCGCCATTGCGAGCGAGGGCGAGAGCGATTCCCGCGCCAATGCCATTCTCACGGCCCGAGCCAGTCACAATCGCGACTTTGTTCCGCAAGCTCAGAGTATCGACCATTGTGAGTGAATTCGTATACTATAGCGTATATAAAGAAGAAACACTAATAATATATAGAATTGTGCTGATGGCTGGCGGGTTGGGCGGGTTGAGTTTGGATAGGGTCCGTCGCTATCAGCACCAGCGGAGGCTGGATTTATACTTGTCCAAGCCTCAACTCCCAAACGCTCATCTCTCCAATATTGCAAATAATAAACCCGACTCTTACGAACCACGTGTTCCTATCAACGATCCTCAACACGATTTGTTATCACTTTGAGTGGACCAGAGCCAGCCATCGGAGGTGAGAAGATGGCAGTGCCGAGCTACTCGGCGCGCAAATCTGCATACCGAGACGCAAGGATTATCAAAACAGTATGAGTAATATTTGTTAGAAAAAATAGTTTGGTAGAAGAAATCGTGTACTTACTCAATTTGGAAACCAGGCTTTCCTGCCAAAAGCCGAACTTGACATTGACAAGTGAAGCTGTTGGGTTGTTGGGGTCGGTGCTGATCAAAACTTCATCATGCAGTTCTTTATGCGCAATCACCTCTAAAACTACAATATTTGATTCAAAGCGATATACCTCTTCATCTTTACAGTTTCACTTTTCCATCAAACGTCGCTAGGATGAACTCAACAATTCACAACTCATCGTCCCAAGTTATGCACGTATTATGCAGACGGCCCACTATTACATAACCACCTCACAAAGCTTCCCCGGACGCCTCAACGGCCGACCGACCATCTCCCATCGCCTCCCTCGACCGCGCTCAACAATATAATCCTCTGCAGGGTGTCAGGGCCGCAAGCGAAGCCGTGACAGAAAACCACCATCCGACACAGCCCCCCAATTCCGCCTACACCCGCCCCGCCAATGTCTTTCGACGACCAGCACAACCCCCTCGCCGAGTCGGGCGTCACGATGCGCTCCGACAGCGAGCAGTACTCGCCCGGCGACGAGCTGTCCACCTCGCCCGGCTCGACCTCCAGCTCGCCCGTCATCCTCTACCGGCCCCCGACGATATGGTCGCTGCTGCGTGGCACCGCCATCAACATCCTCCTGCCCTTCATCAACGGCATGATGCTCGGCTTCGGCGAGCTGTTCGCCCACGAGGCGGCCTTCCGCCTAGGATGGGGAGGCACCAAGGTGAGCATGCCGTCAACTCTCCCGGCGGACGCTGTTGCAGCGTCGTCGCTCGAGGGAGGCGAGGGTGCTAATGCAGGTCTGCAGGTCTTTCCCCTCACGCGGAGGAGAGCGCATCCGATCGGACCGGGCGTCGAGGCGCGCGAGAAGCGAGGGATGCCCGGCGTCTCGCTGTCTGATGTTTCGAGCTTGGAGTGACTTACAGGATACCATACAGCATAGACTTTTTGCGATTTTATTTGCCATTTTTTTTATAAAAGAATTGCTGGTTGAAGCAGCGTCGGAATTGGCAGCTACCAGACGGGATTCCACCTCGCGAGTGAGGTCTATCAGTGCCTCCGAACACGCACACAATACATTGAAAATAATCAATAACACCCCAAATCCTACCACATTACCTAGTGATCTCCATTACAACGCATAATCACTTAATTTGTAAAATTTGGTTTCTATCGCTGTAGACTGTTGGCGATGCAACCCCTCGGCAGGTGGTTCCGAGATTTATCCGGCCGGTTGTCGCTGCAAAAAAAGTTACCTGCCGTTTACAATGACCCTGTCTGTTCACGAACGTCACACCTCAATCACACCACACAGGCGCCATGATTCCCAGCAGAGGAATTTCCCGGTCGGTTCCTTCCAGAATTGCCAGTGGCCTATCGTCTAGCCGAACAATTGTATGATTCTCTGCCTCCCCCTTTCCATCAAGGCGCGTCCTTCCATTCGCAACGCCTGCATCCCCTAACACCAGGACCTTTTCTTCCAGGGCCGCACATTCGCGACACGATCGATCCCGAGCAGTCGAAATGCCGCCATTATAACCGGCCATGGCATGCGCGCCCGGCTGTTCCCCGCCGGTGCCGCCGGCGTCGCCCCAATGGCCCTCGGCAGCGTCGCCGCCAGCCGCAACCTCTCCCTCTGGGGCTGGGGCAGCAGCAAGGCCAGCGAGCAGGCCGCCGAGCAGGCTCGTCAGGCAGCCGCCGCGGCGCAGGAGCAGCAGGCCGCCGCATCGAGCGCCACCGATGCCGTGACCGACAACTTCTCCGCCGCCGCGCCACCGCCGCTGGCCGGGAGCGACCTGAGCGACTTTGGCGCCGCCGCCGACGGCCTGAGCGCTGCGGACATCTTCGACCTGTCGCCGAACGAACCGGGCTACCTGAACGCGCTGGGCCTGGACAACGGCTGGGGCCCGACGTCGGTGATGCAGTGGGTGCTCGAGACCATCCACGTGGGGACGGGCTGGGGCTGGGGCATGAGCATCGTGGGGTCGGCGTTTGCGCTGCGCGCCGCGATGTTGGTGCCGCATATCATGCAGATGCGCAACGGCGTTCGCATGGCGCACATGCAGGCGGACCCGCGCGCGGCCGAGATGACCCGCCTGGCAAAGGAGGCCATTTCCGCCGGCGCCGACGCCCCGGAGAAGCGTCAGCAGGCCAAGCTCATCGGCGACTTGCTCAAGAAGGAGTACGGCGTCAACCACATGACCATGCTCGGGCTCCTCATCCAGTTTCCCTTCACCATCGGCCTCTTCAAGGTCATCCGCCAGATGGCCAACCTGCCCGTGCCCGGCATGGAGTCGGCTGGTTACCTGTGGTTCACCGACCTGACCGCCCGCGACCCCTTCTTCCTCCTGCCCGCGCTCGCCACCGGCGCCATGATTCTTTCTTTACGGGTAAAGGGTTCTTCCTCCCCACACCATGGCTGTTCTCGGTAACTAACACGACCTCTCTTTGACTTGTTATAGCTTGGCCAAAAATACATGGCTGATCAGCAGCGGAAGATGATGAAGCCCATGATGTGGATGCTAGGACTTTGCGGTTTCTGCGCCACCACCTTCCTCTCCGCCGGTGTCAATCTCATGGGTCTCGCCTTCGCCTGCGCCACCCTCACCACTTCCCTCATGCTCGAGCTGCCCTTCCTGCGTCGCCGCTTAGGCCTCCTCATGGGCCCGGCCCCCACCCCCGCGTCGGCGACCCCCCCCTCCGCCGCCGTATTCTCGTCCGACCCTGCCCACATCCCCAAGGGCATCCGCTACGAGGCGCCGCGCCGCGCCGCGCCCCCGACGCGCACCACCGCCGAGGAGGTCGTCAAGCCGCTGACCATCTCCGAGCGTCTCAACAGCAGCCTCAACGACGCCAAGCAGGGCATGTCGCAGCAGCTCGGCAGCTTCGGCGGCCGGTTCGCGGCCACGGACGCGGAGAAGGCGGAACGTGACCGCAGGGAGCTCATGAAGAAGCTCGAGGACAAGCGCCAGCAGCAGGAGCGCGACGAGTTTAGCCGGAAATACAAGGGCAAAAAGTAAGGGAGATGGCGGTACCGTCTCGCCCCCAGTTTGCTGTTGGTCATGTCGTTCCATGTCTCGAAGCGTGGTCCCGGGTCATGTGTAAATACTATCTAGGAGAGGTCATTCCGGTGGATGTGCGCCGGGACGGTGGCATGCGTGTGTTTGTATACTAGCATAAAAGGACGGCAAGACGACGCTTCAAAGGCAGGGAGTAAGGGAGAAGTTGAAAATTTACCATGTACAATTTACACTGCACAATACAGCCACTTCACTTGAGCAATAAAAGTCACAAAGAAAGAGTATGTAAATGCAGGAATCAAGACGGCCCTGTTTGATGTTTCAAAACTCCCCGAATTTGCATCGACTTAACCACTGTACAGTGGGAACAAACCTGCCGGCCGGACTGAGGAAGAAGAGCGAAGAAAGCGTCAAGGCGCAAGGAGAATACAAGAAACAAAAGCGGTCAAGAATAAAATATTACGCTAAGCGATGGTGGGCTCAAGTTGTATTGCATCTCCTTTGAAAGGGGTTTTGGAGTACAGTAAAGACCCTGACATTAACGTCTTATAATTGATAAACTCGATTGGCTTCATACATGGTGTCGTGTTTGTTGGACTAGCGCTGATAATAGAATAGGCAGCTCACGATCAAAACACCGTGCCGTCGCTGTCAATGAGAATCGGAGGCTCCTTCGTATTGGGTCGATGGATTTCGGCGATTTCGCGCCCACCCTAATATATCGTTAATATATGCTGTGTTGTGATGACGTTGGGATGGCGGGGGCATTGCACATACTTTCCAGCTCCCGGCTTCCAAGAGCTGTGGCAGGGTCATTTGGTTGCCCGCCAACTCCTTCTTCAGATATTTATTGACTTCGACGGTTAGGTGATCGAGGAGGCCTACAGTGGCGGCCCGCCACTCAACAATGACATCGTCGCTGGGCTCAAACATGGGAGCGACCTCGACGCCCTTGACACCGGCGCGGCGGCAGTAGTCAGAGTAGTTCTCCAGGCCACGGTCCGCATCGTCCTTTTTGAGGGTCAAGACCCCGATGTCAATGAAGAGGCCACCGTTTCGGTATTCGGGTAGACCAGTCAGAAGCTCGGTGCCGGCAAAATGCATGTTGAGTAGTGACTGCATAGGTTGCATCAGCGAGTACGTCAACCACTGGGTAAGCTTGTGGAACGGCACGATGGATTCCCAAGCGCCGGCACCCTGAGGCATCGAGTTGCAGGGCCACGCATCGCCCAACGAGACGCCATCAATGGACGTGCGGGACTGCGGCCAGATGGGTGCCAAGCCGGACATGAGCACGTTCCACAGCACGGGGAGCGGTACGATGAGCATAGAGGATGCTTGAGTGGAAGGGTGTGAGAGCAGGTGATCAACCATATTTCCGGGCCGGCCTGTTTCGCCGAAAAATTCGGCCTTGCTCTTGAGAGCGTCTGCCAGCTTCAGCAGCAGGTCGGTACGGCCGTCCAAGCCAGCAAGCTCGTTCCCGGGCTTTGACTGCAGGCCGGCAGCGAGCTGGTCAACGGTCAACTTGGCGAGACCTTGGAAATCGACCTGATGTTTATTGTCGGGGTTGGCCGAGAACAGTCCCTGGAATGTGTCAGCGTGGCGAACCGCATGCGGGGTAATAGGTACTTGCAGTTTTGAACATCTCCAAGCTGGCAATAGCCAGGCCTTCGGATCTCCTGTACACTTTGCCATTCTCGTTACTTTTGTAGCTCCAGGATGTGCCGGCGCCAGCATCCAGCAGAACGCTGATCAAGAACAAGTCAATGAGACGGCGGCAGCGTTCTGTGTTATCCACAGTGGAGGGCCAAGTGGATAGCAGGTCCGCGATGCGATCGCGACCACCGACGGAGAAGTGCTGGTAGCGGCCGTGGCCGGGAATTGTGTTGAATGGCGCATCATAGTCTCTCTGTTCAACGTGGGTTAGCATAGGGAAAGGGAAAGGGCAAGGGCAAAGAAGCATGTGCCAGGCCGAGCTGGTAAGAGCTAGACTATGTATGCGTCGGGCCATGGAGGCAAAGCGTACCTTGATCAAGCCCGATACAAATGTAACAACGTCGGGAAACTTTGTCATGTCAACATCGAAATGCTGTAGCCGGTTGGCCATGAGTTTATCGAAGACAAGCTTGGTGCGTTCGCGAACAGCGCCGAGACTGCGCAAGTAGCCAGCGGGGTCGAGCTGGGGGTCGGGCGGCCGGGGAAGGTCCATCTTGGGGAGCTTAGTTGGCGACAAAGGCGAGAGGGGACTTCCTGAGGTGACGCTTCCCGCGGATACTCTGTTGACGACGGATCGGGATGTGGACGAGCCGAAGCTGTTGGTGGATTGTGAGGTGGGAAGAGAGGCGTCCCCACGACGACTCTTATCCTTGCGAGAGAAGAGGGCCCATGACGGCGAAAAGGTGCCGCGGCGTCGGCGTAGCTGGGGAAGGAGGAGGGGGGGGGGGGGGTTTCGGCGGTCAATCGGGCTCTCGGTAACCTTGGCTCGATTGGATTTTAGTGCTGGGTAGTAGGTACCAATGCTGAGCAATGCTGTACGTCAAGCTCGGCGGCGGCGGCGGCGGCGGCGTCGGCGGTGCGGTGGTGCAGGCAGCCCAGATCGCAGGCTCTGGTTTCTGCTCGTATCGGCGGTCGATTGGCCGCTGCGTCGAGGCAAGGCCCGTTGAGCTGCAGGTGCTGATTCGCTGTCGCTGTAGCGCTGATCTTGTGACTCGGGGGTGACCGTCTGGGGCTGGATGCACGCTGGTCGTTAGTCCTCAATGCAATGCAGGATAATATGAGGGCATACGTCGCGTCAGTTGGCGTGTTCGCAGCGGCGGAGAGTGGGAAAGGAAGGATTCGAAGGGGCTTCCGGAGACGGTGCAGATGAACGTTTTTTTGGGTGCGGGGGGAGACAGCGAGGGGGAGATTTCAGGTGGTGAGGTGCCTACCAACCAACTAATAAGAGGTGCCAAGCTGGGCAGGAATGGCGTGTATGTACCTACCTCTAATAAGGAGGTAGGTAGTCAGGCAGGGCGTAGGTCGGTATGTATGTAGTAGGTGCTGAAGCTTGCTTGCCAGCTGTCCAACAACTTGCCACAAACAAACACACAACGTCACACTACAATAGCGACCGCGACGAGGATTGAAGAAGAAGGGAGAAAGAGGAAGCTGAAATCGCGCGACAAATAAAATAGATGGAAAATGACTTGCTAGGTACTCGGCTAGCGACGCTCCCGGGGTCCAAAGCAACGCCATCCATCGCTGCTCTTACTATTGCTGTGCAGACGAGGGGTCGCCCACGTCGTCCATCCATCCTCTTGGATCCGGTCCAGTACCTAGCTCCAGTAGCTGCCGTTCGTTTTTCCCTTTCTTTCCGTGAACCCCTCCCTCCTTTGCCTTTGCGACAGGACCAAGCGACAGGGGTTTCCGTTTTAGCGCAGGCTGGTCTCCTCCAGAGTATGAGATGGGCTGAAAGTTGGCAAAAGGCGAGCTAAGAACTTTGAGTTTTAGGGGGTCTGTGATGAATGCTTGCCAAAGCTAGCGTCCGGTGCTTGGGTCAAAGTTGGGGACGGACCTTGCAACCCAAATGGCCACTCCAGAGGACCGACGGACGACATCGGCTGAGAAGCCTTGCAACCATCTGCCGCACGTACCGTACGTACCGTACGTACCCTGAAAGCCACAGCGCCTGCAGGCCCAAACGCTGGCCGACGGTTTACATGTCAGTTACCTTGTCAGTACTGAAGCCTCATGCTCCAACTCGAACTCGAGGGGCTACCTTGGCCCCGGCCACAGGAGAGATTGACTGTATTGGGACTACCGTGCGCAAGGACCTACATTCGGCAGGGGCAAAAATGGCACTCGATTGACGGATGTCAGAACTTCATTACCGCCGCTCCTGCAATATGCTATGGATCCTCGCGAGAAGCCCATGCAAGAAATATCCATGTACCGTGGCCTCGTCTTGGCAGTCAATATCGTGAACCCACCACTATTGACCACTGAAGGGCAAGGGATGCGAACCCCTGATCGACCTCCCCTCCCTTCCCGATTCCTGACAACTGACAGCCAGTCAAACCACTCAGGGCATTGTTGGGGTGTCTGGTGGGTCAAGAATCCAAGCAAGAGGACAGGACGAAAAGCCTGGCAGAATCACCAACGCTAAATAAATCACTAGCACAATGGCGGGTTCACGGTTCCAGAGCACCGGCGCAGGTCGACCAGCGACCCAACCTTGCCTAAATCGAACGATCTATTGAGGCGCCATCAGCGCTGCTGACCGGTTGGTTAATGCGCGCTAGGCTGCTCGGCGGCGCCGTCTAGAGAGACGAATCGCAAAGGAGGAGGGGAGAGCTGGAGTATCAAGAAATAGTGTGGCCTCCTCTCACTGACGCGAGGGCGGGACCGAACAGGCAAAACTGCCGCCCGGAACGACGGGAACAATAGAACTGATAACACCTTGCCTGCCCGTGGCGGGTCCTCGTTCTTTGGTGTTGGGTCGAGATATCCTGGACGACTGAGTGGCAAAGACCAGTCCATGATGCGAAATGAGAATCCAAGACCGGCACCCCTACCGCTACAAGACTTGAGGGGTTGCAAAGACAAAATAACGGAACGGAGAGATCATCAATCCGCGCGGTGGGGTTGTGCAACCAAGATCCGGCTGGCGCTTTGTATAAATTGCGTTGCTTGCTTGCCGTTTCTCTCACTAGCTCTGCAAAAACACTAAAGAACACGGTGAAGGTGACGGGAAAGAGAGGGGAAATCACGAGGAGCAAAGAAAAAGAGCCCTACGGGTATGACTAAGGATGCGGCTGTAATCTGTACTCCGTAGGGCTACTCACGGCAGGGAGTCGAGTTCTACCGAGACATGCCAGCAAGCCTCGGGAAGTGGTTTCTCTCAGGCCAATTTCATCACTTGAAACGCAGAGATGAAGAAATCGCCTCAGGTTGGACAACCGTCTTGGCTGCGGGATCTGGTCATCTCTCTTCCCACCTCCTTGCAGACAGACAGCTCGGCAAGAAACAGCGGGGGTTTTCGCCATTTCCACACCCACCTCCCACCTCCCACCTCCCCATCTCAGCCGCTTCATAATAATTGAGATAAGAACCAAGGACGGGCAGTGGAAGGATGAGGGACAACGGGTCAAGAATGATGAAAATGTGAATGCATTATGAATGTGGTATAGTATGTACGCATATGCTCCCAATTGCCTCTTCGCTCTATATACCCCTTTCCATGTCGTCCTCTGACTTTCTGTACAGATCCAGGAAACGGCTAGCCAGGGAATGTGGATCAATTCCTGCTCTTGACTCGTCACCATTTTTCGTCTTGTCATTTGTCTCATACCCATGTCAAGACATGCAAGACATGCCGTTGACTCTGTTTCCTCGCTACGACCAGGTTGCCGGACCCAGAGGAGTCTGGCCCTTGTGGAAGACCTTTGTTGTGGCATTGTGCCAGCCGTCGAGGTTGTTGTACGGCACGGTGTTACCCCACCAGTCGGGGAAGTTGGCGTTTCCCAGGCCGAGAGCGAGGCCGATGACGACGCTGGCGAGCGCGTTGCCGATGTCGAGGGCTCCCGAAAGGGTGTAGTTGTACTGTTGCCACCAGCCAAAGTAGCGGCGTCGCAGGAACCAGTTGAAGACGAGACCGATCGTGACAAACTGCCAGATGTAGTAGAGCGTGGCCGGTGGGATCTGACCGGCTGCGCCAAAGATGACGGGCGTGAGCATGTAGCGGAAGATGCTGCGGGGGTTGCGTCGGGTGATGAAGTACTGGATCACGGGCAGGGCGGCGCCGATAAGCCAGAACCAGTTGAGCCAGGAAAAGAGCTGGCCAGCACCGAACATCTTGGCGGGGCCGATGACACCCCAGATGACACTGGCGTTGAAGAAGGTGCGCGCAGCGGGGCAGGTAAGGCCCTGGGCCTGATCCTCTGTGCAAATGCCCTTGATGTTGCCGAGCAGGAAGTTGTAGGTGGCGACCTGGACGATGGACAGCCAGATGACGGCAAAGGCCTGGGCCGCGAACATGGAGCGAGGCGGGATCTTCATGTAATGACCGACCTTCATGTCGGAAATGTAGTTGAGGCCATAGAAGACAATCATGTAACCCCAGCACTTGAACATCATCATGGCGATGGGGCGTCCGGGCAGCATGAATCCAATGACCAGCTCGGTGATGACGTTGAGACCAGTCTGCTGGTTGGTGATGGCTTGCACAGTGCCGATGGGGATGAAGAAGACGAGGCCGATCGCAATGCAAATGATGAAAGCCCACCAGGGTAGGTGGGTGGGCCAGACCTGGGAGGCAATCATGCCAAAGGCAAAGCTTAGAGCGAAGATGGCGAGGAACCACCACTCAGGGGCCTCCTTGTACTTGCGCATCAGCTTCAGATGCACGTCAGGCTCTTCAGAACACATGTCACGGCTGCGGCGCCAGATGTCGGGGCCGTAGAAGAGGGCGACGTGGACAAGGGTAGAAATGAGGGCGGCAAAGGACATGCCGTAGGACAGCGTAAAGGTCGGGGAGATGAGAATAGGCGAGTACTCGCGGTAGGCCGTCTCGTTCATGGTGAAATCGGGAGTGAGAATGCGCGAGGTGTTGTACTTTGTCGCAAAGCGGTCATAGTTGGTGTTGGCACTGATAGGGAGATAGCGGTAGAACTCAGGACCACCCCACGAGAGTCCCGCGGCCGCAATGGTCAGGAGGGCGAGGCCGAGGGCGACGTTGACGAGTGAGAAGGCTGGCGCCTGTAGGGGACTGCCGAAGAAGGCGCTGACGATGCTCCAGTCAAAGGAGATGGGGATCAGGCCGAGGCCAGACTGGGCTCCGAGCAGCTGGTTGACGATGACGTTGTTGGGGGCGATCCAGCAGGCAAAGTTGAAGAACTGGAGGAACTGGGCAAAGACCTGGGGCACCCACTCCCAGACAAAGGTGCCCATTGAAACGATGAGGAAGAAGGCATAGCGGCCAATCTTCCAGCCATTCGTGGTGGCAGGGTCGGCGGGCTGGTGGTTGTGCAGCGCGTACATGACGGCGCATGTCACGAGGGTCGCGGGCCAGACCATGGAAGACGGATAGATGAGGAAACGGCGCGAGATGCCAGCGATGCCGAATCCCATGGCCTGGGTAGAGAGGACGAGCAGGATCTGGAAACCCCATCTGCGAGCGAGTCAGGAGGACTGGCCTGATGCCTCGAGTCTGATGAGAATACTTACTTAAAGTGCTGGTGGTAGAATACCTCCTGGGCAAGGAGAATGTCGAAAGCGTAGCTGATGGCTGAGCCAGCAGCCGTCATCATGGTGATGATTGTGTGCTCCTTGACGTTGAAGGGTCCGGGGTTGAGCTCAAAGGTGCGACCGAAGAGGTGAAAGGTCTTGGCGGGCACAACTCGGGCCCAGAAGCAACCAAGACTAGATAGGGTCAGGTTTTTGTTTTCTCGTTTGATGGATATCAGGGTGTCAATTCAAGTGACGTACGGGTAGGCGATCAACTGGACGACTGTAGAGCTGATGGAGATGGGCGTCCGGCGCAGCGCAAGAAGTACGTTGCACGCAGAAACAATGGTGCAGAGCAGTCCACCAATTACCCAGGCCCGGATGGTATCGACTGGCATATCCTCGTCCGTGTTCGGGACCTGAAAGAAAGAAAGCCATTAGTTCCCTGCACACGCCTGAGATCCGAGGTTAGAAAGCACGTACGGCGGCGCGGACCTCAGGATAGGGCGAGTCATCCTGGATCAAGGCGTTGTCGAGATCGCGGAGCTTTTCGGCGTTTCCCGAATCAAGCGCAGAGTCGACGGCGCGCAGCTTGTCATCCCCGAGGAAAGGGTCGTATCGGTGCTGCTTGCGAAAGGCCTGGAGCTCGCCCTCATGGTCGTCGTCGCCGCCAGACTGACTCGTCTTTTGACGGGAGAGGATCTTCTTGAGCCCGTTCATTGTTGCGTTGAACTGGAGGCCCTCTGCAGGAAATGGCTCGTTCGACTTGTCTAGTTGGCGGGAAGAAGACGAAGGCGAGGGCGAGGGCGAGGGCGCAACAACAACCAAGACCCAAGGGCTGTCCGCAGCGAGCGAGGGCCGGGCGGCAGGGTCCTTTTTAAGCCTGAAGAAAATAGGTCAAAGGAAGCGGAACTTGAGCTAGTGCTATCAGAGACAGTGAGGCAAGGCAAGACAAGACAATCGAGCTACCCCAATGGGGTAGGAGGATAGAGATGTGGAGGAGGAGCCGGTGGACGAGCCATCAGGCAAGAAGGACGGAATGTTTTGGCAGAGCCGGACATGGGAGTTTGGAGAAGGGGGTGTAAAAGGTTACGGCTGGGGGGAGGGAGTTGGTTAGTCATTGACGAGTCGAAGGATCTTGTGTGTGACGGCAAGCTTCAGTCTTGCATGAAGGAGCAAATCGGGGGCCAATGCGAATACCATGTAGCAGTAACATGCTACCTGTTATCATTAGTGCGGCGAAAGCCGAGTGTGGTGAGAGTAGTCCTGCTCGCCTGAGACGGAGTAACGCGTATTCCTCGGGTGTGTGAGGCTGTTGCACATCAACTCGCTGAGGGGTGGTATTAAAGCGAAGCCGTCCTTTCGCTCCGTCCAGCTGAGGCGACGAGGCAAAAGGGCGCGAGGATTATTGTCGACAAGTTGTCAATCTTTTATGCGAGGGCTACATGGGCCTGGGACTTTTGCAACAGCGCGGCGCACCCGAACTTGTCGACGGAAGCATACTTGTTATTAGCGGTGGTAATAAGGCGGATAATGCCTTCACAGGTGGCAGGTGGCAGGGGGCTGCCGGGGGATCAGCAGTCTTTTTTTTTTTTTTTTTTTTTTTTGCCTTTTCTTTTTTCCGCAACCACTCAATACCCCCAAAGCGAGGCCAAAGAATCAAGGAGAAAGGCTGGTATGTAGACAGTTGACAGGCTCCTCAGCTGAGTGATCCAAGCCACGAGGTTGGGGCCCAAGGTGGGGAGCAGATGTAATAATTTGGAAATACAGGAACCTTTGTCAAGTTGCTACTCCGTATTTAGTTCTGCGATGTGACAGAAGTCCTCTCTGTATTGGTGGATTATGGCGCGGTGGATGAGACGTTGGTTCGTCGAGTCGGTCGGCCCACAGACCGTCGACTTGACGCCGGAAGATGTTTAGGGTTGCTGGCATGTCGTCCCTCTTGTGTCTTTCTGCATCCTTTTTGTTCATGTCTTGGTTGCACGGGAGCCGAAAGACTTGGCCGTTGGTATGTCTCTGATGATGGGCGACGGGCCGGCCGAGGGGAAGGAGGTGCGTTGTCTTGCTCGCCGGAATCTCAGTGGCGTTCTCGGCATAGAAGTTGATAGGGGACTAGCCGGTCGGTTAGTTCCAAGTAGAGATGTAACAAGGTGAGAAAAAACGGCAGGTCAGCTTTCGCCGCAGCAGAACAGCATAACTAGACGACGCCACCGAGCAAGGCTATCGGCAGGGGCGGCGCCTCAACCTTGTTGGGGGTTAGTGTGGTGGAAGATGTACTGATGCGCAGTGATGATCATTATCATGTGCTGGGTGTCTAGAAATTGGATGGTGGGAGGGGAAAATGGACAGTAATGCGAAGAGGAAAAGCGGTCATGGATTGTGCATGTAAGGATGCGATACATGCTGCACATGCATAGATGCCTTTGGCCCGCTGTCTTTATTACCTAGGCATTAGTTAATGGCAGGCTTTCTGTCAGCAGCTCAGTGGCTCTCTGCGCTACAAAGTTGCTGCTGTTGCAATTCGCCCTGTTCCACCTCAGCCTCAGCACAACCCCCAGCGCATCATCCGCTGTAGCCGCTCCGCCATCCCACTAAAAGATGACACCTACATCTGTTAGCACCTACGGGTAATAGTTGGGAGATGCCCAGAAATACCAAGCCGATTGCAGGCTTGGCGGAACGGAATTTGGCAATTCTGCCTATTCCCTGACTTATTCCAGTTATTCCAGGCTTATTTCTTACCGCACAAAAACAAGGCTGGTGGTAATAGCCTTCTTCCAGTCGCGCATTACCTAATAACAATCCAACATGCCTCACCCACAAATCCACCAACATCCCTCCACCCCGGCCGCTACTGGCAAATCGCAGCTCTGCCTCCACCAAACGCAGGACAGGGACTTTTGCATCTCATCAACACGCAACACACCTCCCCTTATTTCAAGATATCCATATTCAAAATGCGACACCCCAACAACAAGCCCGCAGTCGCCACCTCAAGCTCCTCTCCATTCCCCATGGGGCATCCGCCCAACCAGGAAGGAGCCTGCGGACGATGAAGCTGCGTCATTCCCTGGACACTGCAGCCGGGGATACGATAGCGGCCCCGGTCTGTCTCTTCCCCGAGAGGCATGCGGACAGTTTGCCGACCGTTGACTGTTAGTCGTTTCTTTTACGTTTCTGCAGGCATCGCCTCTCCAAATGCCATTCGACTGCCACCCGCGTTGGCCGGCCGAGGGAGGGTGATGTTTTAACCTTTGGCTAACATACTGTTCGCACGCCAATCCCGTATGTAACGTGGAGGGCCGGTTTTCTTGCAGTACTTTTTGACGATGGTATTCCTTTTAACAATCAGCTCATCACTTTGCAATGAGCTGATTCTCGTGCAGTTGTGATGGCCCCGCCACAACATCCGCCGAGGCTAACAACCAGCCATCATATCAAAGTTCCCTTGCCGAACATACTTTGTACGAAAGATGCCATCAAAGACCGAATATGTCAGAATATTCGGTAATCAGATTCATCTTTGCTGTTGCAGCTACAGATGTTCTACGTTATCACGTCGATCAAGTTCCGGGTAGCTCTAGCGACCTGAGCAACGTGTTGGACTACATATGATTAGCCATTTGAGTTCGTCAGACAGCCAAATCAAATTTGTTTTTATTTCTATCCGTTTACCTCGACTTTTTGCTTTAGTACTCGAATGCTTATTCTTCGAATATGGGGAATATTAGCTTCTCAAGTCGTCATCGTCGCCACCCAACGACGACCACTCTTGCTCCCTTGCGTCTTGAATGCAACTCGCCTTTTCCTCACCAACAGCTCTTGCTCATTGTCGGATTTTCAGACAATCTCTTTTCCCGTTAGTTGGTGTCCCGGTCTATTACCATGTCACGCCTGGTTTCCGTGTCCTGAGTGCTGCATTCGACGTCATTCTACACGCCGACGAGCATACCGCCAGAGACGCCACCGTCAATGACGGTCACAACCTTGATGGACTTGTCGACGACGTCTTGGTTGCGAGCTCGGCTTTGTTTTGGTTGGCTGCCCTCGCTCAGCTGCAAGCATGGCTCAGTCAGTGCGCTGCTACTGTGACGCCCTGCCGCAAGCTCCTCTCAATACGTGGCCCTGCTCTGAAAAGTGCAAGGTAGGTAGACGTGGACCTTGTTGTACTCGATGATTAAGGACATGTGTCGGGTATCTCGCCGGGTCAATTCGCTGGCTGCGTCGTTTCAGCCCGTGGTTGAAGCATCACACAAGATCAACCCGCCCTAGAGAGAGCTTCCACCTCCGCACCTTTATATACCTGAATTCACGAGAGCCAGAGAACCGTCACCATCGACATCCAGCATGGTACACAGTCCCGGCTAGCTCGCAACTCTTGAGAACCACTATGGTGTTTTCGATAATGTCGACTAAACACAGGGCGCAGAACCACACCAACCAGCCAATGAGCACTGGCCTTTACTTATCTGACCACGAGTTGCCAAGTACTATTTGTGCCTGCATCCAATTGGAAACACAGCAAAAATGCTTTGTAACTCCCCTGTCTCTGGGGCCAACGGGTTGTTCTGGGGCGGACGCCCGATTCGGAACTGACGAGCCAATCAGCGAGGCAAGAATGTCAGCCAGCCCCGAAACTATCACGACCCTTTACAACCCTGATGGCCAATACGTCGTCGACCTTGATGAGCAAGTCTCAGGATTGCAGTGGCGTACGCAGGGCAATGGGAGTGAATGTGGCTCGAGTTTGTGTCTACGTTGAATCAATGGCGTGCGCGAACGAATTCTTGTGCGTTTTGCAAAATTCGTCGGTATATATACCGTCAGTCAGCCCCTGCCCTCTCTTTTTCGCACATCTTTCTTTGATAAAACAGCATCAAAGTTGTCTTTTTACTCACAGGGACACTCTTCTTTCCGAATTACAAAATGGTCAACAGATTCAAGGTTGGCAAGAGCAAAAAAGCCTCCAAGGCCCAGAAAACCAAGGTGCCACCCAAGGCACTTCCCGTCACTCTCCTCTCTGGCTTCCTTGTAAGTCAACAGTTGTCTTTTATTTTTTGGTCATTCTTCAAAACGTCTAACAAATACTTCAAGGGATCGGGGAAAACGACACTCTTGCAACACATTCTAAGAAGCAACCACGGTCTGCGCATCGCCGTCGTCGTCAACGACATTGGCGCGTGAGTTGTTTGAAGGCAACAGTAGGCGACCAGAATTAACAATGTATACAGCATCAATGTCGACGCTTCCCTTATCAAGCAGACACACCGCCTCACAAAAACAAATGAAAAGGTCATTGCCCTGCAGAATGGGTGCATCTGCTGCACCCTCCGCGGCGACCTGCTCGAGGAGCTTGTCCGCCTCGCTCAGCTACAGAGCTTCGACTACATCATCATTGAGAGCAGCGGCATCAGCGAACCAGAGCAGGTTGCTGAGACGTTTGACAGCAGGCTGGCCGAGCAGATGAGCCAGCTTGTGGACGAGGGTGGCCAGGGCCTCGATGCGGACATGATGAAGGTGCTCGAGCAGCTGTAAGTGACGTCGGCAACGAGGAAGCTGAATGCATATATCCTAATCATATGTCTGCAGTAAGGAAGCCGGCGGTTTGGAAAAGTTTGCCAAACTAGACACCACCGTCACGGTCATCGATACCTTTACCATGCTTCACGACTTTGACACGGCCGACCTCATCTCTGCTCGCCGTGACGACGTCACCCCGGAAGATGAGCGGACCGTGTCAGACCTCATGGTCGACCAGATTGAATTCGCCGACATTATCATCCTCAACAAGATAGAAATGGTATGTGGTATCTTGACACGTACACTTCTGTGGTCTCTCTCTTTGTATCCTGTCTAACGGCAGCATCAGGTTTCCAAGGAGACACGAGCCCGCATCGTGGACCTTGTCAAGAAGCTCAACCACCGTGCCAAGATTCTGGAATCCAGTTACGGCAAGGTCGACGTCAAGCAGCTCGTCAACACGGGCCTGTTCAAGATGGATGTCGCTCAGGCGGGCTACGGCTGGCTGCAGGACCTGCACGCCATGACCGTGCGTGAGGTCAACGGCAAGAATGTCGTCACGCCCAAGCCCGAAACGGAAGAGTACAACGTCCAGAGCTTCATCTATTCACGCCAGCGACCCTTTCACCCGCGCCGTCTGTTTGCTCTCCTCTATGACAAGTTCATCCTACAGCTAGAACAGCCCGAGGATGACGAAGATGAAGAAGAGGACGACGAGGACGAGGACGAGGACGAGGACGACGAGATGGAAGACGTCGAGCAAAATGACGACGCACAGAGCATCGGCTCCTCCAACGGCTCTGCCCAGGAAGGCTCCGCCTACTCGTCAGGTAGCTCTCACTCGACCGCCCGTACAGTCCCTTCCCCTCGCCCCTCGGAGAAGCAAAAGCCCATCCTCCTCGGTCCCCAGCAAAAGACCACCATGGCCATCGCGTCCGAGGAGGATGCAATGGCCGTCGACCCGCTCGACATGCCGCCCAACGAGGAGATCCTGGCCAACAAGCGAGCACACCCGACCTTTTCGCGGCTGTTCCGCTCCAAGGGCGAGTTCCTG
This sequence comes from Cordyceps cicadae, assembly GCA_002968875.1. Classification (NCBI taxonomy): domain Eukaryota; kingdom Fungi; phylum Ascomycota; class Sordariomycetes; order Hypocreales; family Cordycipitaceae; genus Cordyceps; species Cordyceps cicadae. The sequence goes on along the minus strand of MWMN01000001.1, from coordinate 32,179 downwards.
CTCGCCACGCGGCCGCACCGCGCCGGCGAGTGGTCGCAGGCCGGGGCCATGCTCACCATGACCGGCGGCCGCCCCTGGTTCTGCACGCTGCCGGCCGAGGAGTACACAACCGGCGAGCCCGAGGTGGACGCGCTGGTGCAGCACGACATCGCCAAGGGCGGCGAGTGGGGGGACCGTCGCCAGGAGCTCGTCTTCATCGGCGAGGGGCTCGACCACGCCGGCGTGCAGGCGCTGCTGGACGAGTGTCTGCTGACGGACGCCGAGTTTGCGGACTGGGAGAGGGTGATGCGGGATCCGGCGCACGGGGACGACCTGGAGACGCTGAAGGAGGCGCTGCAGGAGCTGTTTGATGATGGATTCCCGGACTGGGCGGGAGAGCCAGGCGAGGATGAAGACGAAGAGCATGACCACGCGGGGCACAATCACAGCCATGGCTTGGGTAAGAGTGGTGTGAGGTCGTTTAAGAGGGCTCTTGAGGAGGTTTCTTGATTTGGGGATGACTTGTGATGTTGACATGGCGAGACGCTGACGAGGGAGGAATGATAAGAGATGATGGCAAAAGCACTTTAATTTGTCGCAAGTCGTTATGGAATGATGAATCAGCAATTCTTTCTTAAAATTTTGTACTGCTGCAGAACGAGTCTATGGAGGTGGAATACAAGAAGCCATCCAACGCTAAACACAAGAAGAAGATATTTTGTAAGTGATTCCCTTCATTACTGTGCGCGAGTCTATATTACGATACCAGGAGCCATCCAACGCTAAACACAAGAAGAAGACTTTTTTGTAAATAATTCTTTATAAATTTTGCATTACTGTAAACGAGTCTATAGTATAATACAAGAAGCATTCCAACGCCAAACACACAAAAGAACGTTGTGTACAATCATTTCTGTCGTTTCTCATCAACTTGGGGCTCCGTAACGTGGACTTGAGGTGTCTCGCAAATCACAATTGCAGGGGGTGCGACCGCTGGCTGTTGAACGATGACCTCTGGAGCCACCGCTTCTTCGACGTCTCGGGCCGGTCCCTGATCCTCTTCATCCTTGCCCCCCTTCCTGCGGAACAGCCGAAAGACGGCGCCAAAGGCGCGACCGACCAGGCGATACAGCGCGGCGACGGGCCGGCCGACGACGGCGGCCGCTCGGGCGAACCAGGCGTCCGGGACGAGGCGGACGAGGACGGCCCAGGGGAGGCAGGCGGCGGCGACGAGGATGCAGATGGCCCACTGGACCTCGTCGAGGCCGTCGCCGGCGATGCCGAAGGCGCGGGAGCCGAAGAAGACGATGGTGACCTGGAGGCCGACCATGAGGAGGCAGATGAAGATGAAGAAGTGGTTGCGGTGGAGGCCTTGGAGGACGTTGAAGCGGTTGTCGAGGCGGCGGTTGTTGAACATGTTGAAGATTTGCATCCAGACAAAGGTGTTGAAGATGATGGTGTCGAGCTCGACGGCTTGGGCGGCGTCGTAGCGGAGGATCTGGGGGCCGGCAAAGTAGAGGACGAGGGTGACGACGAGCTGGAAGATGGCCTGGCCGATGATCATTTTCCACATCTGGGGGGTGTTAGTGTATGATGAGGGGGGAGAGGAGGAGAGGAGGAGAGGAGGAGAGGAGAATAAGAAAAAGATACTCACATTCACAGTTATCAGAGGCGCCTTCTTCCCCTGCGGCTGTCGGTCTAGAATCGTATCATCCGGAGGATCCGTAGCCAAAGCCAGTGCCGCAAAGGTATCCATGATGAGATTGACCCAGAGCAGCTGCACCGCGCGGAGCACCGGCTTCATCTCGCTGCTGTACAGCGCCGTGACAAAGGCCAGCAGCACCGCCGTGATGTTGACCGTGATCTGGAACTGCAGAAACTTTTGCACCGCGTCGTTGACCGCCCGTCCCCATTTCAGCGCCGTGATGATGGACGCAAAGTTGTCGTCCATGAGCACAATCGCCGACGCCTCCTTGGCCACCTCGGTGCCGGACACGCCCATCGAGAAGCCGACGTCGGCCGCCTTGAGCGCCGGCGCGTCGTTGGTGCCGTCGCCCGTCACCGCCACCGTCTCCCCGAGCGCCTTGAGCCGGCTCACCAGCACGCGCTTGTCCTCGGGCGACGACCGGGCGAGCACCCGCAGCCGCGGCAGCACCTCGGCCAGCTCCGTCTCGGAGAGCTTGCGGAAGCGGGGGCCCTCCATGACCACGTCGGAGGAGGAAGAAGAAGAAGAAGAAGAAAGAGGGTCGATGATGCCGCACTCGGTGGCAATGGCCCGGGCGGTGATGACGTTGTCGCCGGTGACCATGCGGACGACGACGCCGGCGTGGCGCGCTTTGCGGACCGCTTCCGGGACGCCCGGCCGGACCGGGTCCTGGATGCCGACGACGCCGACGAGGACCAGGTCGCGCAGCAGCGAGGCGAGGCGCACCTCGCCCTCGTCGGTGAGCTCCGCGTGGGCGGGCGGCCAGGTGGGAAAGTCGCGGTAGGCGACGGCGATGGTGCGCAGGGAGGCGCCGGCGTAGGCGTCGATGACGGCGCGCAGCTCGCGGGCGCCGGTCTTGCTGAGCGGCGCCGGCGCCGGCGGGCCGGAGAGCAGCGGGTCGAGCGTGGCGGAGCAGGTCCGGAGGAGGATCTCGGAGGCGCCCTTGACGAGCAGGCGGTAGGTGCTGCCGCTGCCGCCGCTGCCGCCGGCGTCGTCGGTGCGGACGACGGCGGCCATGCACTTCTTGGCCGAGTCAAAGGGCATCATCTGCACGACGGGCGTGTTGGCGCGGACCTCGCGGAGGGAGCCGAGGCCGAGGTGGTCGCGGGCGAGCTGCAGGAGGGCCGTCTCCGTCTTGGAGCCGATGAAGACGGGTCGGCCGTCCTCTTCGCCCTCAAAGGCCGAGGAGTTGATGGCGACGGACTGCAGGATCATGTCCTTGGTCGTCGGGGGGAGGGAGACGGCCCATTGGCTGACGGTCTGCGCGCCGGGCTTTTCGTCCTCGGTGCTCTTGGAGAAGCTGGTCGAGCCAAAGGTGCCGGCGACTACGGTCATTTTGTTCGTTGTCTTGGTAGGGTTGATTGGTATGTTAGCCAGAATCTGCTGCCGATAGCGGCTCGGGATGATGCAGTTCAAACTCACCAAAGTACCAGTCTTGTCGGAGCAAATAGTAGTCGCATTGCCCATGGTCTCGCATGCTCGCAAGACTCGGACCAAGTTGTTCTCCCGCAGCAGCCTCGTCGTTGCAAAGGCCAAAGCGAGCGTCACGGCCAGTGGCAGGCCCTCAGGCACGGCGACGACGATGATGGTGATGGCGACAATGAGAATGTCCATAAAGGCAGAAGCCTTGGTCGTAGGATCGCGGCGGTCGTTGGGAAGGCCGGCGAGGAAGCGGATCAGAAGAATGACAAAGAGCAACCCGGCCGCGGCACTTCCGAGCTTGGCAATGGCCACGGCCAGCTTCTCGAGCTTCTTCTGCAGCGGTGTCGCCTCGGTCTCGGTGCGGACGGACATCATGATCTTGCCGAAGCTGGAGTTGACTCCGACGGAGGTGCAGAGAAACGTGCCCATGCCTGTGACTTTCGTTAGCCGCCATTATTACAATTTGCCCCCTGCTCTACTCTTAGAGACGCAAAACGCTATACCTTCGAGAACCTTGGCGCCAGAGATGATGAAGGGATCCAGGTCCTTCTTGGTCTGGCCCGCCTCGATGGCCCGGAACACCTCGGCGCCGGCCGTCTTCCGCAGCGCGTCCGACTCGCCCGTCGCCGACGACTCGTCGCACTTGACGTCGTGGCCCTCGATGAAGATGCCGTCCACCGGCACCAGGTCGCCCGGCTCGAGGTGCAGCACGTCGCCGACCAGGATGTCCCGGACGTTGACGACAAAGGACCGGCCGGACCGGACGACCTTGATCTCGCGGTCGTCTTTGCGCGCGTTGAGCTTGACAAAGGCCTTTTCCTTTTGCCAGTCGTTGAGCGAGCCGACGACGGTGACGATGACAATGGCCACGCAAATGGCCACGCCCTCGACCCAGTCCACCGGCGGCGGCGCGCCGTCCGGGTGGTCCACGCCGAGCGTCTCGTACAGGCCGAGGCCGAGCGAGACGACCGCCGCCGCGGTCAGCAGGATCAGCACCTTGTCGTTGTACGCGTTCCACATGAGCCGCCACAGGGGGGTCGCCTTCTTGGCCGGCAGCACGTTGCGCTGGAAGACGCGGATGCGGTCGCCAAACGGCTCCGACGTGGCATCGGCGACGGAGGCGGCGGCGGCGGCGGACGATAAAGGCCCCGCGGACGGCGACGACGACGGAGAGCCAGAGGCCCGCTTGCTGCCCACCGCCTCGGCAAAGGAAATCGGCCCCCCCGCGATGCCCGTCTCGTCCACGCTCAGACCGGCCCGCACGTCCGTCCGCAGGCCCCGCGCGATGCCGTCCAGCCCGCCGAGCGCCTGGAACGCGGACAGCGACTTGGGGTTGAGCAGCTTGTTGAGCTGGCCCGGGGAGAAGGCGAAGGGGTTGCCGCCGGGGGGCGTCGCGAAGTCGGCCTCGGTGCCCGGGTCCGGGCGCAGCGCGAGCTCCGGGTCCTCGAGCACGCTGGACGCGCAGCTCAGCGTACTGGGCGTCAGGAACGGGTTGGACAGCGTGGAGCCGATGGTGACCGTGTCGGCGTTGCTCAGGGACCGCCCGCGGGCGGAGGAGGAGGAGGAGGTGGAGGTCGGCCCGGAGCCGGAGCCGGCTACCTCGAGGGTGTCGGGGGACAGCGTGTTGTGGCTCGCCATGGCGAATGCGGGCGATGGGAGGAGGTGTTGGTTGTGTGTGTTGTCCTATTCATCAACAGGGATTTTTTGCTCTTTTGAAAGAAAAGAAAAAAAAAACCGATAACAAGAAGAAAGAAATCAAGAGAGTAAAGGAGCTGGTTGGGGTGTCGAGTTTATCTGTGTAGTAGATGTTGGTTGCTGGGGCCTTTCGTGTCTGTATTGTTTATACATGACGATGGAAACAAAATCACGGAGGCCGCCTGACGGATATTAATGTCGAGTACAAAAAAGGAGGCTGAGCACGAGAATCTCGTCGGTACATACACATACACATACACATACACATACACATACACATACACATACACATGCAACAAGAACAAGGAAAAGGAAAAGAAAGGCTTTGGTGGCTGCTCAGAGACAAACCCCCAAATCCAACTCCTTGGCGGTCCGAGCCCGAAACGGAAGGTCGAGTTTGTCGGCGGCAGAGGAAGAACAGAACAGGGCTCAACTTAAAAATTTTGCATCTACGATTAAGTTGTCTCTCCAGTTTTTGCCCTGCATAGTTTAGGTTTGATCATCATCAGCTCGTCCGTGACTTTGGCTTGCCACTTTGGGCACCTGTCGAGAGGCGGTCTGAGAGGGGATAGATGGCTAACAAGTCATCTGTCGGAACATAGCCACGATCGTCCAGCCATTTAATTACGTTTGAAAGAGACGGAGCTTCTTGGCAAGAAATAGTATTGCTGTTGATCTGTGTGTGTGTCTCTCTCTCTCTCTCTCTCTCTCTTGTCTCTTTGGTGTATCACGACCTGCTGGTTTTGGTGTTGCGAGACTTGGCGGTACAACACGAGTTTTATTTTATTTTCTTTCTTTTTTTTTTCCCTTTTTTGTTTCATTCTTGCACAGCCTCTGGTGGCGCAACTCTTTGAAAGAATTGGAAAAAGTCCTTCCTCTTGTAAGCGAGGCATCTATCTCGTGGACATTCTCGACCGTGTCCAGATTCCAGCTTCTCTCTCCAGCTGCATTGTATTGTGTCATCACTTGATGCCTAGCCGTACAGTACGACAAGAATTGACCAGGGTATGTATCCAGATATCAGGTAATTTTTATTTTTTATTTCATGTGCTTTCGCATCATTCTGCAGGTCTCACTCTGGTCCAAGAACAAGATGCTGCTGCATCCGCCAATAGCCGCCCACACCCAGCAACCCTGCCATCTATAGCACATCTCGCAGCCATTTTTTCGGCCATTATGAGCGGGCTTGCAGCTGCATCAGGTTTCAGCGCACTACAATCTCTCAAAATGAGCCTTCAGGAGCAACCACCCGGATAGAGGATGGAGGATGGAGCGGGAACGAGGCAGTGCAAGGCGGGGGGGGGGGGGGGG
>MWMN01000001.1:5673-22112 GCA_002968875.1 Cordyceps cicadae | reverse complement strand
TTTGGTTTTTTTTTTTTTTTTTTTTTTCCGCTTTTAAATAGAGAAAATCACACACTAATCAAACATGCTTGAAAAATCTCAAATTAAATCATATTATCTCTGATGATTTTCCTAGACGCCATTGTGACTCCATTTCCCATCCACCATCGGCTTTCCGCCTACTAGTAATAATACAAAGCCATCACAGCAAACCCTGCTTCTGCAAATCGTAATACACCTTTTCAGGCATCACATTGCCCTCTCCGTCCTCCATCTGCACGACACTCCCCTCATCCACCTTGGCCTTCTTCTCCGACTTTTGGATCTTATCCCAAAGCTTAAGAGCCTCCTTGATGTCGGTAATGTCTCTAAACAGGGCCGTGCTGGAGATGCCCAGACACTTGAGGCCGTACGCGTGCCGTGCCTCGTTGAAGTGCTTGTCAAACGCCCGCCGTCCCATGTACACATAGTTGCCGCAAATCTCGCACGGCAGCTCGACGCCGAGGCCGTGCAGGCGGTACAACCAGTACGGTATCGGCTTGCCGTCCCAGCCCGGCGGCAGCTTCAGCGGGTTGTAGATCTTGTCGTCGTCTTCGTCTTCGTCGTCCTCGCCGTCACCCACGGGCTGGCGTGGCTCCTCGCTGACCTTGAACAGGTTCTCCAGCTCTTGCTGGCGCTCGCGCTCCGTCATGCCCTGCTTGCGCTCCACGTTGACTCTCGTGTCGCTGCGCTCCGTGCTCATGGCGCTCGCCAAACGCTTCACGCGGTTTTCGCGCTGGGCAATGGCGCGCTCCTTGAGTCGCGTTGCCGAGACTGCTGTTGTCCCGGTAGAGTCGCCTCCAGATTCGCTCTGCCTCGCCTTCCTCTGCTCGGCAGCCTTGATGTGCTTTCGACCCGTCAGGTGGTTCTTGTGTACGTTTTCGTTCTTGAACTCCCTTTCGCAGTCTTCACACCATACTGCGTCGGGTGAGCTGAGATTGTTGGACGATCCGTTCGCCGGGGTATTGTTTTGCCACCCTTCCACTTCGTCTTTTTGCCACTGCTCGTCGAATTCGTCGTCAAACGAGGATAGAGTCTTGTCCACGTCTTCAAGAGGCCGTGTCCGGCGCATGAAGCTCTCCAAGTAGTCTGCCAGGCCGCCGACGTAGCTGAAGTATTGGTCCGTCATCTTGTCTGTCCTCTTCAGCCCTCCCTGACCAGGCGTAAAGTGGTCAAAAAACTCGAGATACTGTAGATAGTTGGAGCGTTTTACGTTTGGAAGGTTGAGATAGGATTCGTAGCTGGAATTCAGGTCAAAGAAGCGGCCAAAGGCTTCCTCGCCACTGAAAATTGTGTCGACAATGGAGGGCATGTCGACGTCGTCCGGCCGGCGGGAGCGGTATCGCTGTTCCGAGTTTTCTGCTTGTTCGTTTGGATACCGAGCATGGTGTGTGCGAATATCATCCACCTGTTTGTAGAATTCTGCAAATGGGTCGGCGCCCCCGATTTGTTGGATTTCTTGCGCACGGCTGCCACTCTCGTCTTTGTAAATGTCTAGCAAGAGTTTGGATTGCGACTGGATCTGGTCGAGCAGTTGCGCGACTTCATGGTCCCGGTTCAATCGATCGCGAATCTTGTCCTTCGGTAAGCGGGCGTTTCCGGGTAATGTTGCACAGTCTGTACTCACGTGCTTTGGCTCGTCGCGAACGCGATCAGCGACAGCCTGCTCGAGGCGCTCGAGATCCTCCTGGATGTACCGCTGTTCCTCCAGGACGAGCATTTTGGCGACTTGCAGATTTTGAAAACCGCGATGAAACGACGCCGGATTATGCTCACGACGAGTTGGAATTTCCGCTGTTCCTCGTTAACGGTGCTTGGATGAAAAATGACTGAGGGATGAGGTTTGCGACAAAGTTGGCGATGAAGCTAGGCCGCCGAGGAATATCCGACCCATAAAAAAAATCATAAACTGAAGTCCAAACAGGAGCTTGGAAATTATTCATCATCTGTCCCGATATTCGGAGCATTGTTTTCTTTTTTACAAACACTCACTACCAGAGCGCGCATTCAGTTGTTGTCCTTATACCATGAATGCTGTCATTTGATCGCCGTCGGCTGTGACGCACTGCAACGAAGCCAGGCTGCAGCCACCCACCAATCTCACCTTGCACAGCAAACAGTGGCGAACCTTTGAGCAGATCAAATCCCCAGACTTCACTGTCCACGCGCCTAGCTACTTCATTTGCTTAAGCTGCAGCCGTGATAGATTTTCTGCCACTCGTAAGTGGCCAGTCTCACGAAATTCGGCGCAAACGAGGGTATTGACTCTTGTCATGCTTCAGTAAATTCTGGCACCGAATGGCCACGGGAATCCTGACTACAAACAAGCTTCACCACCCCAGCTGTGTCTACCAACAGGGACAAGATACCAACAGCCATCTGTTTTATACCCAATCAGGCGTACTCGCCACTAGCTTTCTGGTACGTCTATATCTGACTCAACTATCGCTCTCTAGTCAGCCGTCCCCTTCTCGTCCAACGCCCTATCCGCCTTAAAGTCTTCCCAAATCTTGGTAGCTACGGCCTCGTCCGTCAGAACCGCCAAACCCGCAACCGCCATTCCCTTTGCGGCATTAATCGCCAGCTTATGCGCCTCGGCCGTCCCCGCGCACGCCGTGAACCCCTTGGTGTGATTGAACGCGCCCGGCGGACACGGGATTGCGAAGCCGCCGTGGAAGCTCGGCACCACATACGAGACGTTGCCCTGGTCCGTAGAGCCGGGCAGCGTCGGGCCATGCTCAAAGTCGCAGGTCACGGGCGAGGCAATCGCCGGCAGGGCCATGGCATCCGCGTATAGCGAACAAAGCGTACGGTTGGGACGCAAATCCGCGTACGGGTCGTCCCTAGGATCATCGTCAGTAACCACACGACACAATGGTCCGGATACCGCCCTCTTTTCGTTTCTGCCCTGTCTTACATTTCGTAATCGACGCCGCACTGCGTCGCCGTCGCCGCTCCGTCCATGCAGGCCTTGACCCTCTCCTCCAGCGCCGACGCCTCCTTGAGCGTGGCGCTGCGCACGTAGTACTGCGTCTTGGCGAAGCTCGTGATGACGTTGGGCCGCGTGCCGCCGCTCAGGATCACGCCGTGGATCCTGTCGTGCGGACGCGTCTGCTGCCGCAGCATGCTGACGCCGTTGTACCCGAGCACGACCGCGTCCAGCGCGTTGCGGCCCTGGAACGGCGCCATCGCCGCGTGCGCCTCCCGCCCCGTAAACGTGATGTTGAGCTTCTTGTTCGCCAGCGACCGCCCGTACGCCGCGCCCGTCGGCACGCAGCACCCGCCGTGGCCCTGGCTGCCCGCCGGCGGCGGCCTCGGCGGCCCCGGGTGTACCATTAGACAAGCGTCGACGTCATGGTACGCTCCGGCCTCGAGGAGCCGCACCTTGCCCGCGCCGCCCTCCTCCGCAGGCGTGCCGTACAGCCGCACGCGGCCCGGCTGGCCCGAGGCCTTGAGCGCCGCGGCCACGCCGAGGAAGGAGGCGATGGACGAGGTCGCGATTAGGTTGTGCCCGCAGGCGTGCCCGATATCGGGCAGCGCGTCGTACTCGGCATTGTACACGACGACACGCCCGCCCTGCCCGACTTCACACGAGAATGACGTCTGTACGCCAAAGGCGTGTGGCGTCACGTCAAACTCGAGGGAGCGAAGCAGAGCGACGATGTTGTCGTGAGCCTGGAATTCCTCGTAGCCGAGCTCTGGATTGTCAAAGATCTATATCCCAACCTTTAGCTCCGCGTCGTGTCTGGGGAATGTCAATGTGCAACGGTACCTTTTTGTTGATGTCGCGCAGCTCGGCGTCATAGCTGTCAATGGCGCTGATAGCTTCCTCCTGCCCTACCACATCACGCTTCTTTTGGGAAGCCTCCCCGGCAGAGGTCACTTTGGTAGAAGAACTTGTGTCGTCGACGAGCCTCATGTTGATAAAAGCAGTCAAAGGATGGTTCGAAGAAATGAGGTGTGTTATCGCAGACCTGTGATTTGTCAGTGGCGCGCCGTTACCAGCGGAATGAAGTCGTATTAATACTTTCTCCATGTTGATTTTGATGTGAAATGGTATCAAAAACGATAGTCTCGTCGGCACGGCTACTATGCAACATTCGTTGACTGCAATTACGCGACGGGAGCCGATTGGCCGTTGAGCCGACGGCAGCATCTCGTATTCCGGAGCTTATGCGGGCAACCGGGGCATTTTATTGTTCCAGCTAATTAGGATGAATGCGGGGGAGATAAGTACAACCATTTGGCTCAGCAACCCTTTCCTTATTGATCTACAGTTTCAGGTTCGGCTCGTGCTATGCCACCCTTTTTGGACCCAGAGACTGCTGTAATTTTTATGCGTAATATAAAAGCTGATAAGCTGATATGTTTTTTTACATCGGAATTAAAGCTGATAAGCTGATATATTGTTTACATCGGAATTGCGCTATTCTTGGTGTCCATCAGTTGCCTAACGAGCGGCATCGGCGTCCGCCTTTGCGTCTCTTCCTCTAGACATACAATTGTCTGAAACGCAATCGACATGTTTGCAGTCTTTAGCTTAGAGTGAACCCACTCCTTGTGAATCCTGTCTGTTGTCTCTATGCCGGCCATGAATAAAGGCCACTGAAACCGGGCCTGCATCGGATCCAGCGGCCCTCGTGAGAGGGAGCGCTGCGCTAGCTGCAGAATCGAGGCAACCGACGACTGAACCGCTGGAGGGCTTGAAGTCGCAAGGCTACCGTCGGAAAGAAAGCTTCGAAAGCAGTATATCCTGAGCGCATAAAAAAAGGGGACCATGTAGTCGGCATTAATCAAGACGCGGGATCGCGCCTGTACGTTCATGGTTGTAAGTCGTATTAGTGACCGCGAGCGCTGAGGCTTTTGTGTTAGGAAAAGAGCCATGTAATAGTCCTAGACATTCAATTTGATGGACTCACGACTTCGAGTTTGTCAATTTTCTCGTCCAAGGCAGCCTTAGCAGCTGCCAGGTCCAGTGACGAGCTCACAGCTTTGTTGACTTCGGCGTAGAGCGTGATGACCTCATAGAGAAAAGCAATTATTGGCGCATTCTCAATGTCATCAAGAATCTCCTGTTCAGGATAATCCGCACCCCAAACAGACTCCAGTTCTGCGCAGGAATATTGATAGATTTCGCGCGAGCGCTCCGGTTCCTCAACAAAATGGCGTGCCAGAGCACCCCCGTATCCTTTTATGCTAGCGAAGATGTCTTCATAAAACGTCCATAGCATCAGGCGCGCCATATGAGTCTTCTTTTCGTGTGTTAATGCTAATGATGTCTCGCTAGGTCTACTGAGAGCAAGGGACGCTGTCGGGTTTCGGCCCGCGCAGAGATCGTCCAGACGTTTTTCCTTGACGTAACTGGAGACTGCTTCACTCCATTTCGTTATAGCTTCCGGACTGTGTCCCTGTGCGACTGCCATGTATCGGTAAAGGAAAAAGGTTGCGATAATGACGCTGACAGGGTCATGGTTTGCCTCAGCGGCCATGGCTGCTTTGAGCAAGACCATGCCGGCTTTAGCATGTGTATGCGCGGCGCTGCTGATGTCCACATTGTCATCTTGTGATGTTGCCAAGTCCATGAGTGCTGCTGCGATCAGTAGATGCATAGCCATGGGCTCTTGTGAGCTGTAGCGAAGCACAATCATGTAGCTTGACCAGCGCACAGTTTTCGAGACGGTCATGGCAGGGTAGAGGCTGGTGTAGTATTGGAGTGCATCTCCCTCTTTGCCGGTGTGTATGAAGTCTTGTGAGAGCACCATATTTTGCCAGGAAACTCCAAGATTCGGGGTGCTTAGCACGGTCTCAAGCTGCAATGGCCATTGCACTTGCATTGTGGACTGTGAATCGCGACCGAGGCTATGACGTTTCTTAGTGACATGGTGAGAAAACAAAAGAATGGCATTGCTTACCCCCATGGTAGGCAGCCAGGGACATCGGAGGGGCGTTTCTCTAATTCTTCCAGTCCAGCAGTGTTGCTTGTATGAGGAGTGCTTCCAAACAATTCCAGCTCGTGATGACCCCAGGCTGGAATAGACGTCGGATTATTAAAAGCCGAGAGCAAAAAGTCATTGGCAGTATCGTCTAGGAGGACCTCGTTGAATCGAGCTGCCTGCGCCGTGTCAGGCGAAGAGATGAGTATTGGCCAGTGCCATTCATCGGACGTTTGGTGTTGCTCGTGTCGCGGCTCTGCCGCCTTGGAATTGTTTCTTGGAAGGATTTTGGGATAATCAGGCCTGGCTCTCGATTTCGACTTGCCCATTGACCGCAATCTGCCGTTTGGTTTGGCCCAGTCGCACTTTAACTCGAGACGGTGGCAGCGACGGCATCGGGGGGTCTGCTCGTCACATTTCACCTTCTTTGACCGGCAGGTGAGACAACCTGGGGATGGTCAGTTCAGTTTCACTCATGGGAGGGGGGATTGGATGGGCGCATTGAATAGCGAGTTACCTTGTCTTGATCGCGCATGGTGCATATTGTCGCTCGGTATGCAGCTGTAACAGCAGTAAGCAGCAGGGGGCTCAATCTCATTCGCGCGCTGGAGCCAAAGAATAAACGATTAATGAGCCTGGAAAGTGTCAAAGCAGGGTTCCCTAGGAAGTGAAACTCAGTTCCCAGTTCCCGGTTCAGCCGGCGACCTCCAAAACATCAAACCTGGGGTTTTGTGGAGATGTTTAACGGTGTCCTGCTCGCTGCCATCAGCGATTGGTCGAGGCAACCGATCGGGTACACGCGACCAATTACAGCTTGGCCGACGACCGCTGTGGTTTCGGTGGACAGTCAGTCGGCTCAGTGCATGATGAGACGTCGCATACACGGCTTATTAGAGAGCGGCATTCATGCTATTCTAGTCGCCGCTGTACCCCAGATAACACTCGTCCAGCCACAACATGAAAGTGTTTCGTCGGCTCCGGCCGGCTGGTCTCGTCAAGGTTCACAGTCAGGTAGTCAGGTCACCCTGCATAAAATCCACGCCTTACCTTAATCAGTAAGGATGTACATACAAATCCCTGGGACTCTTGCATAACTCTTTAGTAGGGTAAGAGATCATATCCCGCATTTGCGGGGTCTAACAGGTCTAACAGGGGCCTCTGGATCTCCTCAAAGATTCAAAAGATCTATGTTTTCTACTGTTTCTTGGATTCATAGTATACATCGAGTATTGAGTGCTCATACCAAAGTTAGTAAGTTAGGTTTACAATTATGTGTAGCCTACATCATTATGGGCATTACATATCTAGACACAGTGGAATGGTACTTTGGTAATAACGCCACTATAACTTAGTATAAACGCTAACAAGATGTACTGTGGGTCACGAGTTTTCTTGCCTTTCCTGCGTACTCCAAAAACTCAAGATTAGCGCATAAAAATCATAGATAGACGGTCGAGAATATGTGGGCGGGGAATCCGGGGTACCCTGGAAGGCGTTCTTGATTGTATAAAACCGTGTTGAAATGGCCATCTCTTTTGCTCTTATAGCTGCGAGATTGACACTATTGCATAGGCGCGACACACTGCTGCGCTCGTGATTTCTCAATATGGATTCGCAGTCAAACACCATGACCAAGCTCGAAACTGTGGAGATGACTGCGCAGACAGTCTCTCTGTCTATGAGCAAGGTAGACACAAACGATGCACCAACTATGACACCTGCCGAGGAGAAGGCATTGGTTCGAAAAATTGACCGAACGTAAGTTGACGCCTTTGCAAACAGCCAAGTACGCAACGTTGTCTGACCACCTGTCTAGTCTCATGCCTCTGCTCCTCATATCATATGCCCTACAGTTCTTCGACAAGACCTCGCTGGGCTACGCTGCCATCTTCGGCATTCTGGAAGACACGGTAGGATTCGCCCTTGGCTCTCTTTCGCGAACTCAACATGCTGATCTGGTTCTTGCACAGCACCTGAAAGGCACTGAGTATGCCTGGGCTTCTTCCGTATTCTACATTGGATACTTGATCGCGTCGTACCCGGCATCTCTGGCATTCATCAAGCTCCCACTTGGAAAATTCCTCGCCGCCTGCATCGTCATATGGGCTGTTGTACTCGGTTGCCACGGCGCTGCCACGGGATTCGGAAACTTGATGGCCTTGAGGTTCCTGCTCGGCGTATTCGAGTCAACCATCTCTCCTGGCTTCTCCTTGGTGACGAGCGTGTGGTACAAGCCTTCGGAGCACGCAACTCGCCATGGTATCTGGTATGCCGGAAACATGACCGCCTCAATCTTTGGCGGGCTGTTGGCCTACGCCATCGGGCACATCAAGACAGACATTGCGGCTTGGCGCTGGCTGTTCATTATTTTCGGGCTCGTCACATTCGCCTGGGGCATCGTCCTCTTGGTTTTCCTTCCAGACTCGCCCCTGCAAGCCCGCTTTCTGACGCAAGACGAGCGCGCGTATGCCCTCCGCCGGCCGCAGCAGCAAACGCACAGCTTCAAGACTACCGACTGGAAGCGAGACCAGTTTGTGGAGGCTCTTTGCGACCCCAAGACCTGGCTGCTATGCCTTTACACCATATGCACCTCCCTTCCTAATGGCGGATACACTGCCTTCAACGGCATCATCATCCGGGGATTTGGCTTCGACACCTTCACCACGCTTCTGCTTGGCATGCCGGGGTCCGCATTTGGATTGTTCTTCGTCCTCGCGGGTACCTACCTCGCCCATAAATTCAAGTATTCCAGATGCATCATAGCTGGTTGCCTGCAGCTCATTGCTCTTGTTGGCTGCGTCATGGTGTATGCGAGCCCTACTGCGCAGAAATGGACAAGGCTGGGAGGCCTGTGGTTGTTTCCTGCATATGCGGCTGGTTTCCCGTTGACCCTTTCAATCATAAGTTCCGACATAGCTGGGTACACCAAGAAGACGACCGTACTTGCGATGCTCTTCATTAGCTATTGTGCTGGCAACATTGCTGGGCCACAAATGTTCATCACCAAGCAGGCGCCAAGATACCAGGGGGCATTCCAAGGCATCATAATTTCCATTATAATTGCCAGTGTTTCCATGTTAGCGCTGAGGCAGTACATGGCGTGGGATAACAAGAGGAGGGATCGAGATCAGGGGGTATGTATTGACCCGGAGGCAGGTGACGAGAGCACATCGGAGCATCTGGTTCGGACCGGTCTGGATGAGACTGATTGGCAAAACAAGCGCTTTAGATACTATTTGTAGAGGTCGATACCAGGTAATTGACGGATTTTGTTAATGTAGGCTCAGTGTTGTTGTGTTTGTTCGTGTAGCCGATTGGTGCGAGGAACTTGTCGAAGATGTACGAAGCGTGACCTGTGGCTAGGGCCCCATGTAGCAGCAAAATTTGGGCGAATTAAAATTGGACGCCAGCCCAAGCCACACAGGAGCAGCCACAGAGAGAATGTTGCACTTCCTAGTTTGCGACTGGTTGCCAGCTTTTTCTTTTTCTCTCCGTACAATAAATACTTCATCCACCACAATCGCAATCATGGCTGACGGTGCAAGTGGAATTGACCGCAATGCGGATGAGAAGATGGAGTTTTCCACCTCAAAAGAGGTTACCGTCCATCCCACCTTCGAGTCCATGTCGCTGAAAGGTGCGCATCACAGGACCGTGTCGCAAACGCTGCCACTAACAGGGAGTCTACAGAAAATCTCCTCCGCGGCATCTACGCCTACGGTTACGAGTCGCCCTCCGCCGTCCAATCACGAGCCATCGTCCAGGTCTGCAAGGGTCGCGACACCATCGCGCAGGCCCAGTCCGGCACCGGCAAGACGGCCACCTTCTCGATCAGCATGCTGCAGGTCATCGACACCGCCGTGCGCGAGTCCCAGGCCCTCGTCCTGTCGCCCACGCGGGAGCTCGCGACGCAGATCCAGTCCGTCGTCATGGCCCTCGGCGACTACATGAACGTCCAGTGCCACGCCTGCATCGGCGGCACCAACGTCGGGGAGGACATCCGCAAGCTCGACTACGGCCAGCACATCGTGTCGGGCACCCCCGGCCGCGTCGCCGACATGATCCGCCGGCGCCACCTGCGCACCCGCCACATCAAGATGCTGGTGCTCGACGAGGCCGACGAGCTCCTGAACAAGGGGTTCAGGGAGCAGATCTACGACGTGTACCGCCACCTCCCGCCCGCCACCCAGGTCGTCGTCGTGAGCGCCACCTTGCCGTACGACGTGCTCGACATGACCACCAAGTTCATGACCGACCCCGTCCGCATCCTCGTCAAGCGTGACGAGCTGACCCTGGAGGGCCTGAAGCAGTACTTCATCGCCGTCGAGAAGGAGGACTGGAAGTTTGACACCCTGTGCGATCTTTACGATACCCTCACCATCACCCAGGCCGTCATCTTCTGCAACACCCGCCGCAAGGTCGACTGGCTGACGGACAAGATGCGCGAGGCCAACTTCACGGTCAGCAGCATGCACGGCGAGATGCCTCAGAAAGAGCGCGATAGCATCATGCAAGACTTCCGCCAAGGCAACAGCCGTGTTCTAATCTCCACCGATGTGTGGGCGCGAGGTATCGACGTGCAGCAGGTCAGCTTGGTCATCAACTATGATTTGCCTAGCAACCGTGAGAACTACATCCATCGCATCGGCCGTAGCGGTCGCTTCGGCCGCAAGGGTGTTGCGATCAACTTCGTCACCACCGATGACGTCCGCATTCTTCGCGATATTGAGTGTAAGTGCCGCCCCTGGCCGCTACGAGGCCATCGACATGCTAACAGACACGACAGTGTACTACTCGACCCAGATAGACGAGATGCCAATGAATGTTGCTGATCTCATCGGCTCTTAAGGCGCCGCGAGTGTGCAGCGCCCGACAAAGAACGGCCGTATACGGGGTTCCTCCCTAACAATACGGCTTTGGCCTCGCAAAAGGGCCAAAATGGACATGCGTGTGGAGGAAATGGGCTAGCTATAATACCAGGTAAGCAGCTCCCCGTCATATTCAGCTGGAAGAAGGCTAATCACCGCCGAGGGCAGATTCTTCATGAATAGATCTTTGTTTCACACACATTGATACAAGACTGAGCCCAAATCCTACCGAAGGGAAAGTACCGAGAAACAGTATCACCACCGCAACTCGACATTCAATCCTCAACTGCAACTCTTTATCCTGTAGCAGTAGGTCGGAACAGGACCATACCCGGGGTACGGCGGTTCACGACATCCTTTGGCATGTATGATGACAAAGTGGGCGGCATGTAAATGAATTCACTAACCTGTGTAGGTCATTTATCTATTTCTGCAGGGGCGATCTCGGTAGTGGACTGGATCGTCATAATAATACTGATATCATAATTCATTCCATAAGCCACAACATCTTAGGCCTCGCCAAACTACGTCTGCATTTGTTGGTGTCCGCAAAACCACTGTCTGCCTTGAATCATTACTCGGCCCAGCAGTCGCCATCTTTCACCCGAGCACAGCAGGCAACAGGGTCCGTCGCTCTCATCTCTGTTACTCCCGGCCCCGCCGCGCACTCCAGCAGCAGTTCCACGTCCACGCATCCATCATACAAGGGACCCCCCTGGCGCGCGGTTCGATAATATAAGCCCACCACGTCCTCGTTGCCGTCGCCGTGGCGGGGGCAGGCGTAAAACTGGGAGTCGACCGTGTCGCGCCTCGATATGAGGAGCGGCGCCGAGCTGCGGGAACGAAAAGCCATGCCAACCTCGGAGGGAGCCGTGACGTTGCACCCGAGCCACAGCGCCCGGTGCCCCTGGTCCTTGACCGACTCCTTGAGCGTGAGCACCCCTGTTCTGTGACTCGAAGCGATGGTGTTGATGTTGGGTGCGACGAAGAGGTGGAAGGCCAGACCGGCTTGGTCATCGGGGACAAGAACGGTGGCTATGTTGCAGGTATCGGTGTACGGGCCGGGCGCCGCGGCCAGGGTCCAGTTCTCAATCTGAGCGGCCAGGGTGCTATTCGCATTGATGGCGTGTGCCCGCAGCCGAAAATTGTCGGCCGTGCTGGGGAGGCCCGGAGGAACGACGAGCTGGGCATGGACGAGCTGTCCAACTGCTGCTACGAGCAATAGTGATGGGTGGTAGATGAGATTCATTGTATAGAAATGGGATGATTGATGGTGATTATGATGTGCTTGTGCTGGAGAAACAGGAGCAGTGTTATGCGCGAAGGGGGGGACTGGAACACGGCAAGGAGCGACCAAGACATGTTGGTATGCTAGTCATGTGGGCAAAGTAAGGACGACAGCTTCGTGCTTTCCTGACGGCAAAAAATACCGACACAATGGACTTTACTCCTCCGAGTGTCTCCTTCCATCTTTCTGCTGGTGGGAATGAGTCCAGCGAGGGAATAAATGCATTCTTTCGCAACAGGTTGGCAACATCTTCGGCAATGCGGTAACGACGACCGTACAGATACTCCATCAAAATGTGATCTAATTCATACTCTACATCATTCGTTAGTAACCGGAAACCCGCAAGAACTACCTGTTTAGGAAATATTAATATCACTTCAAAACACTTTGTCTTGTCTCTCGGCAATTGGCGGGTATCACGGATACAAGGATAGCATAATTCCACTGATGCAGGGGGGGGGGGGAATCTCCCGCTCTGATCCGGAACCAGAAAGGGAAAAATATGTGGTGAATTTCATAGCATCTTGGCATCAATCAAACTTATCCGCCGTTTCGTCCTATAGCGGCTCGAGACTCTTCAAATGAAAACTGTCGCCTCCGCCACCCGCTCGTCCGATGCTGAACTCACAAAGGAATATCTCAGCAAAGGCATATTTTCTTCTATTGCAACAAACTCCCATGAGATAAGTGATAGTATTCTAAATACTAATTTCAGCTCATGCAGCAGTCGGTGTAGCATGTTGACAGTCAATTTGCAAGCAGAGCATGGCTCGCCAGTAGCATCAACATCACCCATCCGGATAGACGCAATTTGGACGGACAGTCGCAGCGAATGGATGGTGTTTCTCAGCCGATATGCTGATCAATTAATTTAACTATTATCTAGGGGTATTTCGAAGTATTATATAGTACCCTATATACAATTGATTCCTTCCCGCTCAATAACTCTATTTCGTCGTAGTCGCAGCATCATGCCCTAGTCATGCATAGTTACCCTTGAACCATAAGGCAACTTCGCAGGAGGTAGGGGTTTTTCTATAGGCTGTGCCTCAGAATCCTTGGTTTTGTTTTCTGATTTGTCCGAGATCGACCCTTGTCTGGGCTGATATACAACAGTCTCTGGATGCTTCAGGGCCGCTTCTGACGAGGCAGCCACTGAACTGCGCCAGTGTGACTGCGATCCCTCATCGTCTTCAAGTCCCCCGGTGATTGTAGACGAGACCATGTTTAGAGATATTCTATGTTCGTATCGAGTCAGCCTGCGCTTTATGGATAACAACTCATTGCGTCATCTGCAACGTACTGTTGGCTGCTGGGTGCAGACTCAAAGACTTGTGGCGCAAAGCGAACCAGTAGGAGTCGTACTGCCGGCAAGGTGCTGCAGATGAATCCAACCTCAATCTCAACCGTGGACCAATAAAGAATTTCGAACTGATCCCATGTCGGATTCGACGTCGATGCGTAGTACTTTATAGAGTTTAGGCGGAGACACGACACTACCGTGACACTGGGGGATGAGGAGAGGGTTAGCGAGACCAGTCATGCCGTCAAGGTTGCGGGATCAAGCTTACGTAGCGCCGGCCATGAACATCAGAGCGGCGCCGGCCTTTTTCTTCCAGTGCAAGTTCAGCTTGTGCAGCTGGCTCAGCGGAATAGCCAGCAGCCAGAGGTCCGACGCGACGCTGAA
The DNA here is from genome assembly GCA_002968875.1 of Cordyceps cicadae. Lineage (NCBI taxonomy): Eukaryota > Fungi > Ascomycota > Sordariomycetes > Hypocreales > Cordycipitaceae > Cordyceps > Cordyceps cicadae. Next base: position 8,318 of record MWMN01000001.1, on the reverse strand, counting down.
TGTGCTGTTCACCCAGGCGGCCGCGTTGATGTTGATGCAGGTGCCCGTCACCGCATCGTCGTCGATGTGCCGGAGCTTTTCAAACTGGTAGTGTATCGGCAGGCACTGGAAGGCGACGAGCATGACGCAGACGGTGGTCATGGCGACGTGCACGACAACGGTGGCCCAGATGACCGCGCGGATCCTCCGCCCGGAGAAGATGGTGAGGAAGAAGAGGGCGCAGGTCATCTTGAGCAGGAAGATGAGGACGACGTAGAAGACCTGGACGACGAAGAAGTAGCGCCACAAGGTGATCAAGGTGGGCAGGTCGAGGCCCCAGAGGTCGGTGCCCATGCCGTTGGCGGTGAGGCCGAAGATGATGATGGAGAGGGCGGCCAGGCCGACGACGACGGTGGCGATGAAGGTCCATTCCTCGCTTTGGACGTGGCGCGAGGCGCTGGAGAGGTGCTTGCGCGTCATTCGTAGGGGGGAGGCGATAAAGTCCCTGTATGTGAACGGCAACGGGGCGCAGAAACAGTGCTTGTAGCTTAGGCGTAAGACGACAAACACAGCCGTTATGGGTGTCAGGACATAGCTCAGCGTTCGAAGCTCGTCGGTTCGGCTCCGGACTGGTGTCTGGCAGGCCCATTCGGTCGAGTTTCTCGTATCTATGGCGGAGTGTCAGTTGCTTATCCATAGAGCCACAGTTGATGTTACTTCATACAGACGGACTCGAGCATCCCGCATGTACCCCAGACACAACGATCAATCGCAGCCTTTGTTTCAAGGGCACAGAAGCACTCGCTATCAAGCGCGGCACAGTGTTGTTGTATGCATGGTAGCTTTTCCCGTTAGTTTCTGGAGTTGAAATCCATTCCAAACGTGCGTTCGCTCACCGCGCAATGAAGCCATGGCGTCTCTATGATTTCTGCGCGGCTGAACACAGTCGAGACGGGTAGCCCTGTGGCAGCAGGCAAGGCTGTGCTGAGGCTGGGGACGCCACCGACCAATACAGCAGGCATTATGTTATAAGCCTGAGGCGAGTAGGTACATGCTGATATTGGGTATGAAAGTGACAATTGGGGGTTCAAAAGTCAAAGCTTGGAAGAGAGATACTTTGCACATGCTTAAATAATATGAGATGAGAAAAGGGAGGGCAAAATACTTGCTTGGGGTTTGGCACGGCTAACCGGATGCGTCGCTGGGTAAAGAAAGACATGATGTTTCAGTAGGTTGGTGCTCGGTACTGACTAGTCAGGTGGTGGTGGGTGCTAGGTATTGTGGCTTACTCGGCGTCGGCGGCCAGACCTGTTGCATTCTATAATAAACCACCGTAGTTTCCGGGAGCAGAGCCCTTGAGTTGATGCCTGGTTTGCGGCTGCCGGTTGGTGGCTTGTAGCTTGGCTAGAGAAATAAGTGTGGTTTCCGGAAGTTTATTGACAGTTGACAGTTCCGTGCGCAACAGACTAGTAACCAAGTAGTTAGCTTGTGGTTTGTGATTTGTGGTTTGTGGTTTGTGGTTTGTATAGAAGCAGTAAGGTATGGTATGGTAGGCAGACATGGATGGCTTGGGAGCCACCGGCCAGTGCCATCTCAATCGACAAAAGGGATGTCCCGGCAGTGATCGACGTCGTGGTGGAGATGCGGGAACCGAGGCAAAATCCCAGCACAGCCCGCACGGCAATCGTCACTGGGAAGAATCCGTGATGGGCCGTAACCTGTTCGTGCATAGGTAGGTAGTGCGTGGATACACAACTATGTAGGTTCCAAGAGCGGTCCAAACCGGTTCATTCGTCGATGGATCCGATGCGTTGGCAGTTGGTTCGGTGGAGTGAAACTAATATATATAAACATATAGGCCTGTCTCAGGAAGGACCGTGCGGGACATGGCGGTGGTGCCAGTTGGGCCGCCGCCATGAGCCGACTTTCTCAGGACTCGGACGGGAGTTGGGTGTTGTTGCTTTCTTTTTCCGCGCCGAGATGGTCAAGGTGGCGCCATTTGCTAGGATCTTTCGAAACGACAAACGGCTTTCGCAGACTCATGATGTTGTTTGAGAGTGGCAAGTAGTGGAGCGAGTGGCCGTTTCGTTTGTCAGGACAGGACGGAGGGTCTTGAAGCGGCGAGTCACGTCCTTGCGCAGAAATAGTAAACTCGAATCGTGCGGAGTATTTCAACCCCCGTTGCCATTTCGGATGATGCCTTGGCATTGAGACCCGCGCGGCTGTGATGAACGGAAGCAAGGCCCGTCTCTTGGCTGCCCTGCTTTGCTTGAGAGGATGGAGGTTGACGGGGGGGGATTATTTGTCTGTGATTGCATACTGAAAGGTGTATGTACCTATGTATGAAGCTATGTAGGTAGGTAGGTAGGTAGGTAGGTAGGTAGGTAGGTAGGTAGGTAGGTAGGTAGGTAGGTAGGTAGGTGGTACCTTGTACCTTGGTACAGGGCATCCCTCGCAGCCTTGCCTGCACGGCTGTGACTTGGCAACTGCTCAGGTAACTGACGAGATTACTGAATTAAAAAAACACGTGTATGTATTCTGTACCTCTTTTTTTCTCTCACGTCCCGGGCTCTTCTCCGACCAGCCTCGCGACGAATTCGCAGGGCCACCTTTTGCTTCGCCACCCGCCACCGTTGACCCTGAGGACCGCCCCCCCCCCCCCCCCC